>JAOVYW010000054.1:7418407-7430943 GCA_025775045.1 Hiodon tergisus | reverse complement strand
TATATATTAAGATGCAGCAGTTGTCTGAAAATTCGTTAGAATTGTTATTCTAATTTTCAAAGCTGCAGTAACTTGGAATGCGCATTGAAAAAATGAATCCTGTAGTGCGTTTACGGCTTCAGTGCGGGGAAATGGGAAACGGTCTGATATTACTGTAGCACGCTGGAGCCTGACCAAGTCGAGGGCGCTTCGCAGTTCCATAGCATTGTATACAAAAGGCATATTCCTGCCAGATTTTTACAGTAAGATGATCTTGAATGCGTCCGTTTCAGGGATACGAGAAGTTTTTTATTTTTTATTTTTCAATTTAATTAGTTTCCTACTCGTTTCAAAGAGATAAGGAAAAAGTTTGTAATAGCGGTTGGACTTAAATCCGTCAGTAGGTTTTACGGATACCCGCAGCGATTAAAAACGCACAGATAACGGCAATCCAGGACAGGTTAAAGCATTATTCCGATTCTCTTCCGATTTATCTGTTGAAACGCCAAGGAAACCAAACCCCATTCGAGTTAATTCTTCCCATTTTGTTTCTGGGGATGGTGAAGCTGGAAACCACTGACGGTTTATTCTATTTTCTAGCGCAGTAACATCTGGAACCAGTCAGAGAGTCTACAGGGGAGGGGGCTTGGTCGTCACCCCCTCTCTCTCGCTCTCCCCCTCTCTCTTCCCTCCACCAGACAAGTATCACTGCGGAGAGACAAGCGACCGCTCTCCACAGGGCGATCGACAACTCCGCTACTTGCTGTTATGGTTTGGAATGGACAAAAATTGGATCTCTTAATGAGACGCGACGTAAATTCGTCTGTTTTTGGACGCCGTTTGAGGAATCATTTATAACTGAAGATTTAACCCCGTGAGATCAGTTCTGGAATATACACATCTTTGTATTTTGTTCCATCGGCAGCCTCTATCATTTCCTTATTCGGCAATGCCAACGCACGATTTTCTGTCTTTCTAATGCATTTGTTTTAACCATTTAAACAGTTGAAAGCAATCTGATACTATTTTTGATTATTAATAGCAGCAAGTGGTGCTGGTATCATGTTTCATAGGTAGGGCCCGGATGTACCGAGGATGCACTGGTTCGTTTTCTTAGGTGGTTCCAGCGAATGTCTATTTCTATTTTTTAACTCCATAATGGGGATCAGGTAATATTAACTGAAAAACAAGAGGGATATCTCAAGACTTCCGCAATTATAATTTTCCCTTTTTTTCTTTGACCCCCCCCCCCCCCTCCTCATTTAGTTATTTTTCTAATTCCCCTCTTCCTTTTACAACCTTTCCCTCCTTTACCTACGGATAAAGCTGGTCCACATTTATGGTAAATGAAAGCAAAAACATGTACATACCGGAGGAAAACCTTGAAAACCATCAAGGTAAGACCTATCTTTAAGAATATTTGGTTGTAATTGTGCACCGTTTGCTTTGGAATGGGATGGCACTGATTTGGGAGTGATGCTGTGTGTTTTTTTCTTTTTCTAATTATGTATATTAAGGTGGTGGAAGAGGGGGTGTAACCATTACGTTTTGAACTATTTGGCTTCAGGCGCCTAAAAAATGTTCTTGAATAGTCTCGGAAAAGAGTGAGATGTAACCCTGACTTTGCTTTGGTATCGTGCCCACGTCATACCTTTTCACTGTTGACTACCTGTTAAACATAAAACTACATACTGAGGGTATGTCGTATCTATGCCTGGGAACACTGCTGCAATTTGTGCTTTTTAATATTGTAAATTATATACGCTCAGTCTCATTATCAAACACAGATTTCTGGTGAAGTGTCAGACCCAAACAACGGTGGATGGGCGCATTGTCACACAATTTTCTTTAGTTTTCGGCATTAATTGTCTTGAAGTAAGCAACTTATGTGAATGCTTCTACGTCTACGGCTTCGGTCAATGGAATTCCTCTTGACAGCGAGGTTGAATCTATAGCGCGCGTGGAAACTGGACACTGGCGTGTGCAAACCATAGACATGCACACACAGACTGGCGCTCACACACACCCACGCACATATATTCTCTCCCTCTGGTGGCGGCTTTTATATCGATACATAATAATAAACTAGGTTAAATGTGTGCAGTGTAAAACTGTGTATTCCCATTAACATACACGATAAACTAATGTCTTACACACAAACCCGAGCATAAATGTTCTCTAGTAGTGCGAGGATTGCGCGGTTTTAGGTGTGTATTTTTCCACTCACTTGAGTGTAAACGTATCTGCCTACCCTGTAGGTAAGACACATGAAAGGGTCTGTATAGGTGCGGTGTTCTCTCTTCCACATTGATCGTTTAATTTTGTTTCATTATAATAACAGATCCAGGCTACTCTTTTTTTAGTAACTGAACTTTTGATAATATTCAAGTTACAATCTTTGCGGGTTTTCCCTAGATCGGCCGAGACGGAGGCGTGGACCCGTTATAAAGGGGAGCCGTAGCTATGATCTGCCACATTGAGTTTGGGTTTGTGGCGCATTATTTGGCTTTGATGAAATCCGAAATCATGGGATGCTTGTTTCAGTATTATTTCCTGATGGACACACACAATACGGCAAGAAGAGGCCAGTGTTTCCAGAAATCGAACTGTGCATCGAGTTTTGCTTTTTAACAAATAGGTCGTCGTTGTTTCTTACATATTCCACGTGTATATAGCATGCTTCAAATCCAAATAAATATTGGCTCGTTCTCTCTTGCTATAAATCTTAGAAATCTAAATAAATCTATTGCTAAATAATTGGAAATTAAAGCATTGGAAATACACCAGTAATTTTATATAATATTGTACTTTAGGTACGGGGTTGTTAACTCTCGCGCGACACACTTTTTAATCTCAATATTATTTCACCCCCCTCCCCAAAATAGGGCTAAAAAATATACCCCTCTGGATGTTCCTTCAAAAGGCTGTTTGGCGAATTTATAAAGTTAATCACTATTTATCTGAGATTCGCGCAACCCCCCCCCCCCCCCAAACGCACACAGAATCATCTTATCTTCCACCTGCCATTTGGTCTGAGTTGGCAACCGTGTGGTTAGGCAAAAATGTTGCCTTCAAATCAAATTAGGAGGACTAAGTGTACTTAGCAGGTGTACGCGCTAGTAGCTTCTGGGACGACGGTGCAAACCTGAGAGTTGCAGATGAATTACGTAAATCGGTTCTGCTACTTGATTAAATTTTAAAAAGTAGTCGTGCTGTCTGTTATAAGTAATGTTTGAAATTTACGCGCCAATTTAGACCTAGATAAGGTGGTTGTTTTCAGCACCGTGGACAGTTTCAGTTTTCAAGTCGGAAATTATGGCGGTAAAAGACAGATAAGGGGGTAATAGACTGGTGGTGGTGTTTTTTTTCCCCAACCCAGTTTTTCGAAATGTATGTTCAAATTACGCTACTTTATACACCAGAATTTTGGTATAACCGTTCTGTAAAATAAACTTAATACTTTTCTATATTTAGACGAGTACTAATCCTGTGTCAAATAACCTGGCGCTGATATTTGTAACATATGAATTGATTTTTGACACATTGGCTCAGTACTGTGTTTATGATGGCGTTATGTGTAACCATACCAACTGAGGTCAAAGATCCTCTGTTTGTGTAAATTGATTGTCTAGGCCTGTTATTGACAGCCTTTCCTAAGGGGTCAAATCCTCCAGGAAGGGGGTGATGAAAGGCAATGATTACAAGATTGTATCTGGGCATTAATGTCCCCTTTTTACGACACAGCTGTGTCAGTTTTCCCTAGATAATTTCACCAATCACACTTAAAAGCCATGCTGAAATTTCGGCAATGCTTTTCTCCTGGAATCAGCAACAGTTGGCTTAGTGGTGTTTTGGTGACCGCTTCATTGTGTTGGTAGTGATCTCAGAGAGGCGCTGAGTGTAAGTATGCAGAGAGTACTATTCCTAATTACCGCTGTATAGAATGCCGGTAGGTGCAAATCGTGTAAAGCTGTTTCGATAGGTAGAAAACATGGTTCTGTTCTAGTTATGCACTCATAAAGAGCAAAAATAAGGTGCTATCCTTGTAAAATAATGGCACAGAGCTTTAGTGTGGTAATACCAATGTCCTCTACCTGCCTTCAAGTATGTAGGAGTAGCTTCCTGGAGCTTTGTTTGTTAAGAAATTTAGAACAATATTTCCCACTCTGCGAGATGAAAGGTGCCATTTTCTCTTGCACCGACTGCCGCCCGTAGATGACCGGGGCAGACTCAGCATCGTTACCGTTTGGCATCCCCTCATGTAGTCAGGAGCAGTGATTTACCCCAATGGGCAGACTGCCAGCATCCTACCGAATACTTGATGGGTCAGGATGAGCGTGCGTTTGTTTTTGTGAATTTCAGAATATCTTTGTTGGCTTGGAGTCAACATCAAGCTTCCCTTTCCTGTTTAATAAATTGGGGAGTCTGTGAGATCGGTTTTCTCCAGTCTTTTTCTCTGTTATGTTGCTGACCCAGAACCATTTTCACAAGGTTCTGAGTTCGTACTTTTCTCCGAGCCCACTGTTCATGTTTAAACTAGCATGTCTGTGAGGGATCCAACTTCACAACGAGACAAATCTGACCCACTTGAGCAGAAACCGAATACCTTTTTTGTCAGGTGAAGAGCATATGTAATCTACCATGGCTGTTTACTGATTGCACTGGCTCCAGTCCCTGGGACTGTTAAGAGTCACTTATCATTAAGTAGCCAATCAATTAAAAAATGCAGCTCTTACTATGCATAGAATGCACCCTCCTCACCACTGCCTCTTTCTAAGAACCAATGGGTTGAATGGTGGATGGATATAGACCTCTGTTTCTCTCAAAGGAAAAGCCATTTCAAGAGCGATCGAAAGGAGAGAGGGAGGGAGACACTCTCTCACACTCACACACACACACACGCGCGCGCTTACACACACGCGCAGAGGGAGAGTTTGAGATTACCAATAGCTCTTTCTTGCTTAAGCTTGCCGTTCTGTATTGGAAATCTATCCTAAGACTGCCATCAGCACAAAGTGCTTTCAGGCTTGAACTTAATTCCTGCTGTGATGCGGCCGCGGCCGCGGCCCACTGTTTCAGGTTGTATTGCTTAGACACCCGCATGTTTGTTTTACCTTCCGGAGAGTAGGGAGGGAGGGAGGTGTGTGTGCTCCATCCCGTGTCCCAGATAATATTGATTTAGGGCTAGTCATCCATCAAAAACAATGGGATCCGTGGTGTAAAATTGGCAGCTCCTGGCCTGGCGTTGGCTCGGTTTCACGGTTTCACAAGCTCCAGCACCTCAGGCACATGGCTGCACTGGGGTCCAAGTACAGATTTCTCCCCCGTTTCCTTTCATGACTATTGTCACTAACACGTTTTTGGGGGCAGGAGGGGTTACTAAACATTGGACATGGATTTGTCAGCAATATTTTCGTTACTACTTTAGTTATTTTAATCTATAAAAAAAACAACCGAGGACAGTGGGTACATGCTGTTTAATGTAATCCAGGCAAGGAGCCTGCAGTTTTGTTTTGAGTGATATTACGAATGCCACATGTCTCGAAGAGGCAGGATTTTAATGAAATCCTCACCTTTCTTTTCTTCTCTCACTTTGGTTGAAGTTGAGTTTTAGTGGTGTTTCGTGTGAGAATAAAATCATGTAGACATTATTGTAAGAATTATTACAACGCTTGTTGTACGCAAACAAAATATTTGTCATGTAATTTAGCAGAGCCACATTCATCAGTACTGAATCGCATTACATTGCTGCATCTGGGCATTGTTTTTATTGAGACATGACATTTCAAATGATGTGTAATGGTAATTGGGATGGTATCGGTTAAATCCAATGAGAATGCAGTGGTTTTTACTGTTTAGTTGGGCAATGATCAGAAAAAGTCATTGCCAGTTTTTTCAGCCCTGGTACATTAACCATAGGGTCTCAAGACAGACATGTTGTCTAAATAAACATGTACTGTTTGACAAAAGCAGCGAACCATAAGAAAGAACAACAAGGGCAGACAGACCCATGCTGATGCACAAAAAAAGATCCACAGGCAGCTGTAAAGTGCAGGACTCGGCGGCCAAGTCTTATAAATACGCGCCCCTGTGCGTCGCAGAACATAAAGATAACTGGGCCTCTGTGGTTCTAGTCTTTTCATTCAACCGCTGCCCTTCTCTCTTTGCGCAACATAGATTGCTGCCGAAGTTGAAGAGGACGTGGCCCATCTGGCACCATCGTGTCCGAGGACCTTGTGTCTGTTCCATCAGGCTTACTTCCTCAATGCACCACCTATCTGTATTCCAAACTTGGGCATTTCCCAGCAGTTATCTCCGCAACAGTGACCTGCTGTTTGGAATGGACAGTGGGAGGAAACTGATCAAAAGATCTGAGTCTGGCTAAGAATCAAGCTATCCATCAGTAAACGCAATCCATGTCTCAGCATCACAGTTTATACAGTAACAATACTGGAATCTCTTTCATTAAACCAGCCTTTTAAAGACCGAAAAAGATACTTCTGTCAAGGTGGTAAACTGAGGTTCTGGCCACAGCCTTTTTGATTGTGCTTTTGATGTCGAGGGCTATAGTTGGAAATGTGTCCTATGGGATCTTCAAAAGCATAATAATTGAGTCATAAAGATACCTTAATTACTCATCACCTGAACCAAATTTGCACCACAATATCACAAGCTGTTGAGACAGCAGTTTGGAACCTCTTCAAAGACTGCTTGTGGTTATCATTCGTGACAGGCTGTGTTGGCTGCACTCAGAGAACCGCTCTGACGCTCAGGGTCATTCACCCTTGTCCCCCTCGGTGCAAGATGTCGCATTTTGTGTCAGACACAGGGCAGGGCGGATGAATGAAGGACCGGATGAATAAATGAGCTGATTTGTTAATTAGCTTGAAGAGGGGGAAGGGGGGCGGGCAGCTGCACGTGGCATGTTGGCAGACCCTGTTACTGCCAGTGGCAGCCGGCTGATGGGCAGAGACCTGCCTGCTGACGTGTAAAGTCTGCTGGGCTGCCTGCCTCTGTCGCGCCTTCTCCGAGGCACACCTTTGCATGTCGGAGTCAAAGGGCGTGATGTGACGCGACGTGACGCGACGTGACGCAACGTGACGTGACGTTCACCCGAGTGCAGATTGAGCGCCACCACTGTACCCCACCACAAGTCGCCATCGCTAACAAGTGTCTCCTCTCAGCATCCCTGGGGCCTGCAGGCCGGCGGTGCCAGTGAGAGGGACTTGCTTCACGCCCCAATCAGTACTGAACCTTTCGCCAGCTGTGTAGTCTTCAGTGTGTAAATGAGAAGGAAGGTGCTATTAGGGTTGGAGGGGACTAATCATGCATCATCACCATCTATGTGGGTGGTGGTGACGATCTGGGATACGTTGGTGCAATTGGCGAAAATGTAAGATAATTGTGTAGATTGTTATAATAATATAATAATAATTGTGTGCATTATTCAATCAGGTTTTAAGTGAACACATTTAGATTTGTGTACTCATCCTGAAAAAACTAAGTGCAAAAAAACGATCCTCAAAGCTTTTGAATAAAACTGTGCTTCTGATGGATAAACATTATGCTAAAACCTTAAATTGATTTGTATCTAGAGGGCTGTAGACTCCATGTGAAAATGGAATTGCCTGTACAACAAAGGGTCTCCCCTGCTGGAGTGGTGTTAAGTCACTGGGCCCGGCTATTAGTTTAATAGTGCCGTTGAAGGGGAGGAGGAGGTGCGGCTTAGGGGCTTCAGGCAGGAAATGCAGAACTCAACACGTGACGGGAAAATGCCTTATCTGGATTCCCGTTGGCTTTTTCTTTTATGATAGCTTTTGCTAGACCAGAAAGATGGTGTAAGGTGGATGAACTCTGTTCCCCTCTTTCTGAGTGATCTCTTTCCATTTCTTCCCCTCTCTGCTTGGGATAGACGAGCTGGGAGTATTTTTTATTTTTTATTTTGGTGGTGTGCGCACTTCAAACAGAAATTTAAATGGCGGCAAACTGAGCCGTTGCAGTCAATAAATGGCGTCGAGACAGCTTGCTTTCATTGTGCCCCTCGCCCCACTTCCGTTCCAGAATTTGCTTCTACTATCGGTGGGAGCTGTGGAAGCGGCCCCACTAGCCTTCTGCACTGCACTAGCATGGCTGGGAGAGTGCCGTTTCACTGAACGGTCCTTGTTTAGCATCTTCTGATCAAGAGCACAATTTATGCAAATGCATATATACTTCTGCAGGTCAGGTCTGAACAGGTCTAGTGCTTGGAATAAGCTGATTTTGGATCATATCCTCACCAATGTGTCTTCGCTTTCATGTCTGAGGCAGCCATAACACAGGAGTTCTGAAGTAATGGTGTTGGGGATCATAGCATATAGCTACTGACAAGGCCTTATTTTTGCAGTGATTTAAATTGAACACTGGATAGTTTTGATTTTCCTTAGATCCCTTACAAAAAACACTTGCCCTCCAGTGCACGGGTTGTGCTGTACGCCTAGTGAAGAAAGTGACCTAGTGAAAAATTGGAGCAGTGTGGTTTGCACTGCTCCCTACCAGCCCCCCATCTCTCGCACCCTTATCCGTCCCTCCCCCTCAAGGTGCTCTCCTCTCTCGGTCTCTGTGTTTAAGAAGAGTGAAAGCGCCAATTGCCCTAAAGTACAGTGCTTTGCACGACGCATATTTAATTAATTAAGTGCAGGCTATGGGCCAGAAGCGTGATCAAAGGATTATTGGCCTGGGGCCGGGTTTAGATCCTGGAATGCACTCGAACACCTTTACTGCACAGACGCAGGGTGTGCTGCTGAGGGTCCAGCCTCAGACTATGATCACGTGACTGATCAAGCGTGAGCCTTGCAGCCTGTGGGCTGTTTTCTGTGAATGGGGTTGACGGCGGTTTGGTCTGGGCATTACATGAGTTTTTCTCCCCCTCCTTATTTCTTACCTCACGATCTAAGCTCCTGCTTGTAAGCTCCTGCTGTCATTGTAGAAGCCACTGCTTGTCCATCACTTGTTCTGTGGCTCGAAAATAAAGTGATGCAATTAACATCTCTGCAGTATGGTTGTATACGTGATCAAGCAATTTTCGCTTGATTCCTCAGAAGAAAACCCTGTCTCAACAAACAGGTTCTTCAATTCCAGTAGCATTGGGTTCTTGTAGAAACCAGTGAAAATTGCTGAAATGTCCTCTGGTGCCATCCTCATTCTGGTTCCTTTCCTCTGCTATATTCTTTCCACTCCTGTTTCTTTTACAAGCCAATTGGAGTTCAAAACTTTCTCTAATGCAGAAAATGCAGAACTCCAGATGCTGTTTGTTTGGCGAGTGTGGCGATGGAGCCTTGGTCTGGATTGTCAGCCATCCAGTTAGGATTGGAGAAAAGCACTTCCCAATTTACATAATTAATGAACCATGCTCTCAGATTTTAATTACACATTGGTAATGCATTGGTTCTCGGTCGTTTTCCTTTCTGAATTTAATCAGGTGGAACTGATGCTTATCCGCTGACACTGGAGAGGTTTTGGGTGGGTGGAGTCTTCCCACTTAAGGCTGGGCCAAGCAATGTCATCAGCCTGTGGTGATTTAGCACTCAACCCAAATAAAGGAGGAATGCCTGCGTGGTACAAAGTCTTAGTTTAGAACCGTAGACTGAAATGGTTTGACTGAGAAATCGGTTGCTGCCAGATTTGATGTCTTAGTTTTCAAAATTCAGACAGAATAATGACCAAAATGGGAAGATGGATCAAATGACCCCCCCCCCACCCCACCCCCCATGCCCGGCAACTAGTCTCCTTTGCTCCTTGCTTTTCTTAAGAAGTGCTTGGAATTAGTGTGAGTGTAGGCAGATGGTTCAAGGTCACCCTCTGAGAGTGTAAATCCAGGATGTGGCTATACTGTATCCTCTGCACTCACTATCCCCCCCCCCCCCATGCTGGTAACTCAAAGGGAATGGTATGTTACTGCAGCCTTCTCTAGCTTTATTTAGTCAAAAATAAATGTGGCAGCCTAATTATGTCTTTGTCCCCTGCGTTTAGTTACAGCGTAACGCAGTGCTTGAAACGGTAATGCTGCTGTCAGGCTTCGAGAGTACACAGTTCTTTTATTCTTCACCTTCTGTTGTGATCTTCTGAGGATCAAATACGTAGAGAGAGGGATGCGTGGTTGAGTTGGTGTCTTGGAATTTAGCACACGTGCATGCTTACACGCATACATGCAGAACCAGACGCTAACAGAAGTAGCCATTAAAGAGCTCCCATTTCTTACGATGGTCTTTTTCAACTGGCTTGTTTTTACAGATCAGCCGATGCGTGAAGGATGCAGACTCAGGGAAACGTGCATCTTGCGAGGACAGTTCGGTTCCCTGGTAAATGTGATTAGAATTTGTGTGTAAACGAGGTGCTGCCGATTACTGCATCTCAGGACCTAAACACAGCCCCAGGCTGTTCAAAGCAGGAATCCCCAGTCATTTTTCTCTCCCCAGCTTGGAGTGGCCAATTGGAACAATGCATCTCCCACCATCACACACGAGGAAGTACGACCAGGCTCCTCCAATCCTAGCCATCTACTCAAGAGGTTAAGTGCTGATTGGAGGACAGGCTGGTCTGAGCAGGGAGACCAGCCTGGGCGGCACTATGGCGATTGTGACCTGGGCACTAACGTCACAGGCTAGATCCAGCACTCAGGCAAGCGCCTTAATCGACTGAGCCACTCGGGAGGGAATCTTTCTGAGCAGCACAACCTTACCAGTGTAATAAAAACTGCTGGGAATCAGTTATGGAAAAAATCTTTTACCTCTCCTCTTGTTCCGTCACCCCCAATCCCCATCTCGAACGCTCGGACTTCTAGTTCTGCCGATAACGTTCAGGCTTAAAGCGGTTCTCCTGATTTGATGGAAATTGCCCCATCTCTGTTATTGTCGCTGACACTGAAGGGAGCACTTGCAGTGTGGAATTACCCTAATACCTAGCATTGTTATTATCCGAGCTGAACTGATAAGACCTCCTGCTCATTGTCATTCAATCCACTGCCGCACAGTTGTTGAAAAAAACTCTACGCCGCTGATGTTTGAGGAGCTGGGGAGAGGAGATGTGGGCCCACGTCTGCCTGAAAGCTGCGTGATGAAATGCGTCAAGTCCCCTTCTCCCTTCCGTCAAATGTCTGGTCCCATGCATGTTCAGCGAGCTACTGCTGTGGTGGAAAGTGCACGCAAACGCTTTTAATCTCTTTGGCAGTTGTGGTTAATCAGATATCATGGCTGGCAGGTTTCCTTTGACTGTGTTCCCACAATCAGCGTTATCACGGCAGTGGATTATGTCGCCGCCATGACGATGTGGTCTCGATTGTAATCGGCTGTTTTTGAAATTTAGAAACGGCTAGTTTGGCTAGTTTGGCTAGTTTGGCAATCGTGTGCCGCCAAAAGCAAAGGACGTATTTACAGTTATCCTACCAGTACAGATTCATTAGGAGATATTCTGAAAAGTCACTAGGTGAGGAGGTGACATAGCCAGCTAGCCTTTCTGTTAGAAGGCCATTGAACTTGTTGAATGTGTTTTTTTATATATATATATAACTGTGACATGTTATTCTTGTGAAATGATTCCTATTTTTAATCTTCAAACTATAGATGCCCTTACTGCTCTGAAAAAGTATTGACCAAATATCACGGTAATGAGAGTGAGGGGGTTGCTGTTCATTTAAATTTTTTCCTGAAAGGACAGGTGTTTGAAAAGCTCTATGGGTGACACAAGTACCCCCCTGGAAGGCTCTGAGATGTGATTTCACCATGTTACACCATTTCAAAGCTACGTTTCTGTAGTTTCAGTTGAAGTATTGGCGCGCCAAATTTAATGTGGTTTATTTTAATGACGGCAACTAAAATGTATTAACGGATTAATGGTAAGACAAATGCTTCTACTTGCGATATAAGTACAGAACCTCAGAATCCATTTAACAAAGTGTTCAGATGTGAGCTAAACGAGACTGACGATTCCTTGGCAGTGAGGCTGGACTGCAGGGCCCGTGTAACCCTGTTAAGCATATGGTCATCGTCAGCGTTAATCTCCTCGTCCTCCCATAATCCTCTCCGACGGCACACGACGGCGTACCGACGCGAGCCGTGGTGGAAGTGACAGCACAGACTGTGGCCCGGTGGATTCCTCGAGTGTCCTCAAGGTAGCGATGGAAATCTCCATCTCCATCGCAGAGCAGTGAGGGTTCAGGCTCTCCAGCTCGTCCCGCGGCAGAGGCGCTCGACCTTGAGAGGGAACAGTTGACCACGAATGCAACAGCGTCTATGAGTCAGTGAGAAGAGAGTGTTAAATAAACCCGTGTGAATCTGCGAGTGGTGGTTCAGATAACGACGCGACAAGGTAGCCTTGATTAGAGGAAGGGAGAGAGGAAGGAGGATTGTTCAGGATTGTTGTGTGCGTTCAGCCTGGAGCCTGGAGCGTTGTCACGGAGAGCCCCATTCGACCAATTCCCGTGACAACAATGAATGCTGACACAAAGGGAGGCAAAGCCGAGAAGTGTTTCAAAGGGTTTTTTTTCCGTGTGTCCACCCCTAACCCCCCCCCCCCCCATCTCC
>JAOVYW010000054.1:7365198-7380608 GCA_025775045.1 Hiodon tergisus | reverse complement strand
TATCCCCCCCCCCCCCCCCTTCACCCACCGATCCACCACAAAACATTTATTTAAAAACCATTCCTAATTATTTTTTAAAGAAGTCTGTGCAACTCATAAATCTTTATAATAAAGGGATCATTTCTTCATAATCTAAAATAACCTTTTGGCCATCAGACAATTAGTACTTGACAAATTGCTGTGGCTCCAGCAGTTTATGAACCATGGGCCTCATTTTGAAAGCAAACGTCTGAGTGTAACCGGGAGTAAATAAAAAAAACTAAATCAGAAACCAGGCCTCGTTTGCTCGTCCCAGAGTTGTCGTTGCGGAGAGTGAGCAACCGTCAGGGGTATCCAGCCCTGAGCTGTTGGGAACGAATGGGACTTAATGGCCCGTGTCGGACTGGCCTCTTCCAGTCATGACCCAACCACGGCTCCCGATGTCAGTGCTGTTCAGACGGCCTGAAAGAAGCGAGAGGCGCAGTGGGGGGTGGGGGGATGTTTAATCTGTCACGGGGCGGTTTATCCGTATTCTGTAATCGCGTTAACACATTTCGTCCGTGTTGGTGAAAATGACTGACACACTGTACAAAGGGCGGTGATCACACGCGGAGACAAGCTACACAAATATGCACACACGCAGAGACGCAAGCTACGCACAACACGATCTTACCGAAGATGAAATGCTTCCCTTCTCTGTTAACTGATTAAACACACTCTTCTCTTACCGTGCTATTAGTTAAATGTTCACTTCAGCGCCCCCTGTCTGAGTGGAGTAGAACTATGAATGTTGCAAACAGCCCCAGTTCTTGGATGGAAACGGGTCACATGACGGGTATTAGTGGTGGACACACACTCCTCACCCACTGCATTGCAGAGTGACCAGTACCAGTCAGAGAATGGACTGTCACAGGGTGACAGACACTGGTATTGTCTTTGTGTTGTAACACCATCCAAAGAGCCCGCGGTATGCCTCCATGTATCCAGAAGCTCGAAACTCTGCGTGTCGTTGATCCTTTTCTGGTGTGATTTCAAGCATGCAGCATGAAGCTGGAATGTGGTTTTGTTGTGTTTTCACGGATGACCTGGTCGAAAGCACAACAGCATGCCGTCTCTGGTGGACTTGCACTGTGTCTCTCAGTTAAGAGGTGCAGAGGTGCTTTGGGGCCCACCAGATGCCTGTTTGCGTTCATTTTACTGTGCATGAATTGTGTGAATGGAGCAGGCCTTCTTCTGCATGCGTATGGCCTTGGTGTGTTTATCCATTTTGATGCTGATTTACCAAGTGCACGCAGTATGTATACTGTAATAATCATTCGGGGACGATGCTCTGTTACGCACCTTGTTAAGTGTGTAACGTGTATGTATTATGATGGTCAGCACCTCATCAAGCAACTACATTGTGCAAGTTGCAATGTAGATCAGAATCCAACCCCATGGAAGCATTTCAGGTCTTCTGGTATGGCTCAGTCGTTACCACACACTACAGTCTTTTGCAGGACGTTTACATGAGCTGTGGTGCGTGCATGTTTGTGCCTTCCCACCACAAGACTGTAAGAGGACGTGCACTGAAACAGCCGCTGCCACCAGTCTTTCCCCCCAGTCAAGTGAACCTCGGTTTCCGTTCCCAGCAAACGTTCAGTCGTTTTTGTGAGTGACCCCTGAGGCCTAGGTGGCTGACCTGGAAACAGTATAATGAGTTAACATTAATTGGTACTACTGGAGAGATGAAGGGATGAGGAGTCAGAGGGGAGGAGTTGGTCCCTGTTAGCAACAGAAGCGTAATACACCGCGAGGCCATGTGCTGTGAGGAACGCATTAAATACTAAAGGTCTGAAATACTAAGAGGTAATGAAAAAGGATGTGCGGTGTGTCTGTTTTCTTAAACAGCGTTTGATTAATGAGGCGTAGCAAAGCGACAGGGCAATTCATGAAATAAAAAAAACCTTTGACAAAACACTATTGAAGTCTCAAAGAAGCAGTCACGATAAAAGGGAAGAAAGCAACCGTCTCTGATCTAATAGTCCTCTCGTGTCCACACGTGTGCTCAGAATCGCACCCATGCTACTGCTACCATTGCCCGTCACTGTTGACATGTCATTGCCCCGGTTGTTGCAGGGTCTCTGAAGCAATGTCCTCCATAATGTCATGTCCTGTTTTCATGTGTATAATCCATTCTGTTTTTTGTTCCAGAAATAGGATCTCCAAATCCAAGTTCAGGTTAGTACATCATGTCAAAGTGACGTCAGGCCCCGCCGTGTGTTCTTTGCTGTCCCTGTGAGTGGCGAACGCCGCGTGTCTGGTGTGTCATGTGTGTCTTTGTGCCACTGCCTTGTGATCACTGCGCGAGGCATTTCCATGCCACCGTCCAATCAGCACGGCCCTTGTACAGGGTCACGCAGAGGTTTGGGACAGAGTAACAGTGCTGGCCCAGGTTGGCCCTAGGTGGCCTTGCTCATTTGGCTAATACAATGTCTCCGACTGGTCAAGCCTAAATGGTCACATGGTTTTAATGCCATTAATGTTATTCTTTCCTTCCAGCTGAGATTCCATTCAACAGGAGATGCCATTCGTAGTATTAAGATATTAACATTATTTCTCTTTTTACTTATGAATATTATAAAATAACCATTCTGTATCGGGGTGATTTAGACCATTAGTTCTCAGTGAATCGTAAGGCATTAGTAACTTTACTAGTGTTTGGCTGTAATGAATTATTCTTTCTACAACTGGTCTTAGTAGCCTATCAATGCACCAACCTGCATGTCTGAATGAAATATTTCCCCCTCCCCTGCTGAAGCCTTCCCCTCCCCCTCTCGCTCTCTCTCTCCAAACAGCCGGTACTCGCGCCGGTGGAACCGCCTGTGTCGCCGAAAGTGCCGGGCGGCCGTAAAGTCCAACGTGTTCTACTGGCTGGTGATCTTCCTGGTGTTCCTGAACACGCTGACCATCGCTTCTGAGCACCACAAGCAGCCTCAGTGGCTCACTGAGGTGCAAGGTACTGCCACGGCTGCCCGAGGAGAGGAGGGTCAGGTGGTCACTGATTGGTACAATGGTTCTGATGTTTCTTGTGGCAGTAGCTATGAACCTGCAGTGAAGTAGGTTAGACCATTGCGGCGGAGTGTTGCTTCAAATAGTCACATAAAATTAGTTTTTTAGTTTTACATTTACTTTTTAGGACATGAAAAGTGGTAAACAGGGGAATGGCTAAGCAGATAAGTCATAATGATGATTGACTTCTTGACGTGTTCTTGCGTTAATTATATGCCAAGCAAACTGAGTATGTGTGTTTCTGCCTGGTCTCCCAGACATCGCCAACAAGGTGCTGCTGGCGCTGTTCACGGGGGAAATGCTGTTGAAGATGTACAGCCTGGGCCTGCAGGCCTACTTTGTCTCGCTCTTCAACCGCTTCGACAGCTTCGTTGTGTGCGGGGGCATCCTGGAGACCATCCTGGTAGAGACCAAGATCATGTCCCCTCTGGGCATCTCCGTGCTACGCTGCGTGCGCCTGTTGCGCATCTTCAAGATCACCAGGTGCCTCCTGCTGTTTCTCTGTGCTTAAACACGTCCATCCGTCCGTCCGTCCGTCTGTCTGTTACAGCGCAACCTGTCAGTATTCTCCTTATCCACAATGCTTTGCACTGAGCAGTTGCTATGATCTATAAGTAGGCTAATGGTTAAGGTATTGGACTGGTTACCCCATACCAAATATCTTCAGCAAATATTTCATCAATAGATGAAACGCCAAAGGTACATCCCACTGGATAAGAGAACCGGCTAAGTTACAAAATAATGTCGGCCTAGCATTCTGTTGAGTTGAACGTCGTCTCCAATGTGTCAGATTTCATCCTTTCCTTCCCACTCTGAGACTGTGTCTGCTCTGTCTTCTCTGGCTCTGGCCACTGACCACGCACTCCAGTGCCTGGTTCCAGTGAGCCCTCTGCTCAGTATTGTCTGGCTTGCAGAATTAGTCAATGTCCGTTCAGGCCCCGGCACCACCCCACCCCAAATTGTGCCAAACAGAATCCTGTGTGTTGATTGGTCTTTAACTCAGCGATGATGTCAGCAAGGCCCAGGTGAGAGAGCAGCGGCTGACGCTGAGGTGTCATCCCATTGGTCTAGATGTGAGCACTGAAAGTGTTGCTTTAACTTCCATCAAATGAACTTTCCTCCCCGTAACACGCAAATTGTCGAATCTGTAAGTCATTTATCAGGATTCACGTCGTTCTGCCTTCCAGACACTGTAGTGTGCATCGTGCAGTTTCAGACATGTGAAGAATGACTGAGATTTTCCCCTTAGACTGTTTAGAAAAAAATAAAATTCTGTTTAGTAACAGGTGTTGCTCAGTAGGCTTCGGTTTCCTCTGTTTGCTTCTGCTAGCCTCTCTGTTTGGTCACACCTCTTGCCAGAGGACATCTCGACTTTGATTAACAAAATATTCTCACGCCCTTGAGTTTTTTTTACTTCCCTTCTCGCTCGACAAGGCGGTTTGCTACCTGTGTTTCCATCAGTCAGAAAGGTGGGTTCAAAGTCACACCAGTGCAAGGAGACACATCAGAATCAGAATCATTTTCATCTAAGCTTTGAGACACATCAGTCCAGGAAAAATATAACTTAAAGACAACATTGTTACGTTGAATAAATTCTCTCACAATGATTGTGTTCATCTGCAATGAGTGTGATTTACATCCGTGTACAAGCCACCCTAGAGTGTGGAGATAAATGAACCTTGAGGATAGAGGCATCGCGGGCAATTCTTTCAAAGAGCGTTTAAGTGGTCCTTTCGTCTTCCCTCCCTCCTGACTCCGTTGTGCGGTAGCGACCGAACTAGCCATGACTTTGTTTCCTCCTGACACTGTTGCTCCATGAATGGTATACGTGTGAGTGGTTTTTGTGTGGAACGATGGGCTTCTGTGTTGTGGGGGTCGAGCTGGAGGCACTCGTTGGGGAAGCCCTCACTCTCATGCTTCTGTCTCGTCTTCTTTCTTCAGTGAGTTTCCAAAGCAGAGTGCCTGTTGCTTCCTCAACTCTTGTATCCCATGTAACCAGCTGGAGTGAGTCGGTTTCACCTGTCCTTTACTCAGCATGGATTATCTGAATGCCAGATTGTTGCCTCCGGAACCCCTGCTGCAAGCCAAGGAGGTTTTCAGTCAGCTCTGAGCACTGCAATACTATACTGGCATCCACCATTAAAACATGTGAGGCCTGGAAATTGATGGCAGAAAATGAGGCGCTCTCGCTGTCATTCATGTTTTGCCACAAGGTGCAGAGTATCAGACGGAAGCTTGAAAACAAGCACCTTCAAACTCAAAGTGAAAAAATAAACTTCTGCTAGAACGAAGAAAAAAAACCATAGTGGCCACTTGTGTCTCAGTGCATTGTATCTCTTGATAAGTTTCTCCAGGTTTTTTGGTCTTACTGTTTTCCAGCTTTCATCAGATACGGTATACCTTGTGCCATATAACACTTTTGCTGTAAAACAAATTTATTTTCTAATAAATGGGTAACTGTGGCAATTGGAGTGCTCGATATCATGCAGTGAGAAATGATACTCATGACTTTGGTCATACTCTAGTTGAAAGCAGGTTCTGGTGTGGGGTGAGTGCCAGTGTAGTCATTGTGCTACTTGGGTAATGTAGTCCGAGTTACTGACATCATTTCTCTGTCTCGCCTGTCCTCCCTCCTGTAGGTACTGGAATTCCCTGAGCAACCTAGTGGCGTCCCTGCTCAACTCGGTGCGTTCCATCGCCTCCCTGCTGCTGTTGCTCTTCCTCTTCATCATCATCTTCTCCCTGCTGGGCATGCAGCTCTTCGGAGGGAAGTTCAACTTTGATGAGACCCGCCGCAGCACCTTTGACAACTTCCCCCAGTCGCTGCTCACTGTCTTTCAGGTACCGTCCTCCTCCAGCTCCGCCCGTAGATGGGCGGGACTCTGCGGTGCTGCGTCGATGCAGACGGCTGTTTCGCTGCACGTTCACAAGCCTGACCCACACCTGACCCCTGACCTCACCAGTCACTGCAGCCTTGTTTGCGTTCTCCTTCTGCACAGATCCTGACGGGGGAGGACTGGAACTCGGTGATGTATGACGGAATTATGGCCTATGGAGGGCCCTCTTTCCCGGGGATGCTGGTCTGCATCTACTTCATCATCCTCTTCATCTGCGGAAACTGTATCCGTTTCACACGCGTCACCTCGGCGACCAGTAACGGGGTCAATTTGACATCAACGCCTTAAAATAAAATGTGCTCTAATGTGTTGTCTGGTCATCTATAGCTGAGGCAAGGCATCAGCCTGGTGAGAAGGCTTGGAGTTGTCAAACCCTGACCCAGAGAAAACAGACCCTTCCATAGACGAAAGCCAAAGACTTATGTCTCTAGTTGTTGATTTTTTTTTTTTTAATCACAAACTGTGAATTTTGTCCGCCACAGTTTTGAAGTTTGATTGGTTTGAGATTGGGCTGCAGAGTGGACAAAGAATCAGAGTCTCTTGGGGGATATGGATCAGTAAAATGCAGCAGAGATGGAGGAAATTGAGTGCTTTGAGCTGACCGGTGATTTCTCTAAATGAGAACCAGGGCAGGGACTGGCTTGTTGTTGATTACAAAATGCTACACAAAACAGGTCTGTCCACTAATAAATCATCTTGGGGAAGGTGACATATGAATTCAGTTCTCATAGGCCCTGGACGTTTGCTGGATATTAGTCAATACCTTATGCTCACCTACTGCTTCCTTGACACCACATCCAAACAGACATCCTCCTGAATGTCTTCTTGGCCATTGCTGTTGACAACCTTGCAGATGCTGAGAGCCTTACGTCTGCCCAGAAAGAGGAAGAGGAAGAAAAGGAGAGGAAGAAACTGGCCAGGTAGCCTCAAACTAATAGATGTGAGAAAAAATAGCAGGACTAACTACGTTCATAGTAATATTACCTAGGCTACCCTTTATTCACAAGCCTTGCTGTATTTTCACCAAGAACTGCCAGCCCGGAAAAGCAGCCGGAGAACGAGAAGCTGCCAATAGAGGAGGAGAAGAAGGAAGACAAGATTGAGCTGAAATCTATTACTTCTGACGGGGAGACCCCCACTGCCACCAAGGTGGGTGTGGGAAATCACGCTGTCCTCCGTGTCAGTACTCCTGCGGTAAGGGTTATAAGGACGGGCGCGTCTCAGTACCCAAATTGTGACTAATATATATATATAATGATATTCCAAAGGATTCACGTTCGTCGTTTGCTGTTGTATGCCATCATGTTCGTTGTATTTGTTCTTGACCTCAAGCGGCAACCAAACGAAATGCCCTTGCTGCTTTCGTTCACAATGAGTATGATTGCGGGTGTGCTGTGTTAATTAAAAAAACTTCGGGTGTGGTACACTCATCGGCTTCAGGATCAGTGTGGACATAGAGCAGAGGGCATTTTGACAGCGCTTTTTTTGCTTGTGACTGGATTTTCAGATCAACATTGATGAATTCCAAGGGGATGAAAATGAGGAGAAGAATCCCTACCCTGCTAATGACTTCCCAGGTGCTGTTATCCTTCCATAATTGGCTTTTTTTGTGGATTCACCCCGATTATAAGCATGATTATCCTTCCTGCTTTAATCCACTCTCGTCACTCACACTGCCTCCACTATGTTCTCGCTTTCATCTTCCTCACCCTTTACTGCTCCAGGAGAGGAAGAGGAAGATGAGCCGGAGATGCCGGTGGGGCCCCGCCCACGGCCGCTCTCTGACATCCAGCTGAAAGAGAAGGCTGTGCCCATGCCTGAGGCTCGGGCGTTCTTCATCTTCAGCCACACTAACAAGTAGGAACCCCCTGCCTGTCAGTAGAGGATTGGGGGTAGTCTGAGGAAGAGCAGTTAGATCTGAGTATTATTGTATCGCTTAAGCTCCTAAACCACAAGTGAGCTGTCAATTTAATAGATAAGTCTTTGTCATCTCACCGCGGATTTTGTCTTGTCTATCCCAAGTTCGGATGACTTTTACTGTGACCCTAAAAGAAAAACGAAATCCCCATAGCTTTACCGTTTCACGCTGTATTTCTTTGTTTCTCTTGATCTCTGATACTCTTATTGTTGAACTCTTTCTCTCTCCCTCCCTCCTGAAGGTTCAGGGTCCTATGCCACAAGATTGTAAACCACAACATTTTCACAAACCTCATCCTCTTCTTCATCCTGCTGAGCAGCATCTCGCTGGCCGCCGAAGACCCTGTGAAGAACGACTCCTTTAGAAACCAGGTCCCCATTCAGATCAAGCGCTGTTCTGATTTTGGCACTTTTTGGCGTCAGATTCACAAGTCCGATGCATAACACCACAGCAGTCTATAATGACGTGCAAGTCAGATCTAATGAAGGGTCCCTAATGACTAGGATGATCAATGACTGACTGATTCTAAGTTCTTTTGTTCAGTGGTTCATTAGGCCTCGCTTGCCATGATAACTAATCTTGAAGAATATTTACTCTTGATAATATTTAGATACCTTTTTTTTTTTTAAACAACAGCAAGCCGTAATTGCCCATAATTTCTTAATTGTATTCCTCTTTATATGCATGATTTCTCCGCTAGAGTACTGTAGCTTTGTTTGTTTTATTTTTGTTTTGTTTTTTTGCATTACCTTTACATTCTTACAGATTACAAACTGTGTATGATCCATAAGTTGACGCCTGTCTCTTCCTCAGATACTGGGCTATGCAGATTACGTCTTTACAGGACTGTTCACAATTGAAATAATCTTAAAGGTACAGTATGTGCCCCGTGTTCATCTTCTTTCGTGCCTGCCCTTCAATGCTGTCCCAAAGCCGACAAGGCCGCTTGTTTTGGGGTTTTGCCACAGAAATGGTTCAGATGCAGCTTTTTTCTACAGATGGTATCCATTCTTTTGTCTGCAGATGACTGCGTACGGGGCCTTCCTTCACAAAGGCTCTTTCTGTCGCAATTACTTCAACATCCTGGACCTGGTGGTGGTCAGCGTGTCCCTTATCTCCTCTGGGATCCAGTGAGTGCACTTCCATGCCTTTCAAAGCACCGTCAAGAGTCTAATGGCTCTTCCAAAACTCAGCATATCAGGACCTGATTTAGTGTTTATGGTATGGTCTCTTCTTTAGCCTAAGCCTGCCTTCAGAACAACAAAGTGGCTCGGAGATCTTCCTCTACTGCCTGAGGCAGCCTGTTTTACAACCCTGTTAGTTATGGTTAGGGTTGTTCGTCATTCTCAGAATGGTTTAACGACGTAATCGTCACGTGGATAAGTGATGCTTGCAGTGTGTACCCATGTGTTTATTCCTTCTTCTGCCCCTGTGCTTGCTCTGCAGGTCAAGTGCCATTAACGTTGTGAAGATTCTCAGGGTCCTGCGTGTGCTGAGGCCTCTGAGAGCCATCAACAGAGCCAAAGGCCTGAAGGTGGGCGTGTCCCGTTCTCCTCTAGCCTCCTTTTAACTGCTACAAAAGCTTGGTGATTGACATCCCGGTGTGCTTGTTGTCTCTGCAGCACGTGGTCCAGTGCGTGTTTGTGGCGATCCGCACCATCGGGAACATCGTGATCGTCACCTCTCTCCTGCAGTTTATGTTCGCCTGCATCGGAGTGCAGCTATTCAAGGTGAGGAGGAGAGGAGAACACGGCAGACGTCGTTTCAAGTGGGAATCATGCAGGAGGCATGCCTACAAAAAGATTATGATTTCTGTCACGCTGGGTGCCTGCCTCCTTGCCTCATGTTCCTGTCATTCATGAGCTCTGTTTTTTTCACCAGGGCAAGTTTTACAGCTGCTCAGACAGCTCCAAACAGACAGAAGCTGAATGCAAGTGAGTGCTTTCCACTTGTCTGCTAGTCTGTGTCTGTCCGTTTCCCTAGTCTGCCCTATCTGTTTTTCGCCTATTGTTTAATTTAATTCAACTTGAGTATTTTGGGTACACATTTGGTACAACTTAACGAATTTTGGAGAAATGTGTTCTCCATATTTTGTGTTAATCTATGTGTGTTTGTGTGTGTGCGTGCGTGCGTGTGTGTGCACGGTACGTCACAGAGGTTCGTACATCCTGTACAAGGATGGCGATGTGGCCAAGCCAGACAAGGCAAACCGCAATTGGGAGAACAGTGACTTCAACTTCGACGACGTGCTCCAAGGCATGATGGCCCTCTTCGCTGTTTCCACCTTCGAGGGCTGGCCAGCGTACGTACAGTCAGCCCGTCCCTAAACCCCATCTACAGGAAAGAGGGAGAGCCTCTTTCAGCACGGGGACGTCCAGTGATTTTTATTATCGCTCATCTCTTTCCCCCTCCACCACAGGTTGCTGTACAGAGCCATCGACTCCCATTCGGAGGACATTGGCCCCATCTACAACTACCGCGTGGTGATCTCCATCTTCTTCATCATCTACATCATCATCATCGCCTTCTTCATGATGAACATCTTTGTGGGTTTCGTCATCGTCACGTTCCAGGAACAGGGAGAGCAGGAGTACAAAAACTGTGAACTTGACAAGAACCAGGTACGGCCTCGCGGGACACAGGTGGAGTCAGTGGTGTAATGGTGAGCTGAGCATTTGTAGCAGGGACTTGGGCCCTTCTAGTCAAAAATTTACTAAAAAGGATGCCATTGACTATATATGGATGTACGTCATACCTTTCCAGGTTGAATTGTTCTTATCAAGTATGTATCCTGCAAAGCATTGCAACCCAGTATTTCTTTAATTTTATCAAACAAGAAAATAACTTAAAATAACTGTTTAAAATTCTACTGCTTCTTTCTGCATCACAGCACGCAGTCAGACATTGATATCGGTGTGTGTGTGTTTGTCTGTCTGTGTGTGTGTGTGTGTGTGTGTGTCTGTGTATGTGCCTGTGTCTGTGTATGCGCCGGTGCCTGTGCCTATGCCTGTGTGTGTGTGTGTGTGTGTGTGTGTGTGTCTGTGTCTGTGTGTGTGCCTGTGCGTGTGTCTGTGCCTGTGCCTGTGCATGTATATGTGTTTTTCTCTGTCCCGGGGCTCAGCGCCAGTGTGTGGAGTATGCACTGAAAGCCCGACCACTGCGGCGTTACATCCCCAAGAACCCGTACCAGTACAAAGTGTGGTACGTGGTGAACTCCACCTACTTCGAATACCTGATGTTCGTCCTCATCCTGCTCAACACCATCTGTCTGGCAATGCAGGTGAGGGGGGAACCTTCCTAAGTGTGTGTGTGGGGAGGACTCTTTCATGTTCATCGCAGGGCTTTTTTTTGGTAAACCTCTGTTAGCCATTAATCTGTAAAGGTTTGTTATTTCTTTAAGATGATGTTTCCATGGTTTTCTATACCATTACTTAGGTACGCCTTATCCCCATTTTAGTCTTTGACTGGTTTTTGTGTGGACTTCTCTGTGATAGCCAGCAAGCCTGTGGGTATTAGCGTTTGAGAATGAGAGTTGCCAGTGCTGTGCAGTCTTGGTGTGTAGTCCCAAGATTCACCCTTGTGTTTGGTGTGTCCATCTCGCTGGCAGCACCACGGCCAGTCCGTCTCCTTCAACAAGGCCATGAACGTGCTGAACATGCTCTTCACCGGGCTTTTCACCGTGGAGATGATCCTCAAGCTCATCGCCTTCAAGCCTCGGGTATGTAGTGTTTCCTCCCTTAGTCCTCTCAATCTGCCCGAAAACCTTTCTCTCAGTTGGAGAGAGGTTCTCTAGATAGCTTTTGGCTATGTGACATTAGTCAGGTTCAGTGAACTGTCTCAAGTGAATGTCATCTTATTATCACTACAGTATGATGTAGTTAAGTTGTCAGTTGTAATTTAAGGTTTAAAATACTTATTTTCATAATTACAGTGTTTGAGTGGTAGCTTAAATGACAAATCAGTGGTAGAGTATGCCAGGGTTAAAGTAATTAAAGCAGTTAAAGTTTAATTGGCCCTTTTTAATGTATTCGACTCACATTTGTTGAGTACCACAGAGACTCAGGAGCAGAAAGGTAAACATCTTAAACATGAGTAAAGATTAATTCTAAGGGTAACTTATTTAACAGTCCAATTATATCAATGAATCCAAAATGCTGAATAAAGTATATATTTTCATGAAACTAAACGGGATAGACTCTGTCAATGTAAAACTGTTGCTTATTTTTTGTTCTGTTCTGTTCTCCAATGTGTTGCTCCCTTCCCACTGGTTCAGAGGCTCTCTGTGTGAATAATGCTTAAGTTTAAGAGTCTTAAGTTTCAGAGCAACAACGCCTCATTGTTTCAAGCATGATGTGTAAAGGGTAGCCCACTGTTCAATTGTGATGCAATATATTTAATTAATTGTTCCTTCAGCTGGTCACGATTGATAAAATATAAGAGCCTGGTGCGTGTCTTGTTACAAAGGAGCTTGCTCTAGAGGCTGGAACTGGAAATTGCAATTTCAAAGTGCCCTGGGTCAACTCTCTTCCGTTTATTCAGTCAGAAAGCCAGCCAGCGGGTCCCGCTCCTTAAAGGCCAGCAAAATAATTTGCAGGAAAGACAGCTTGTTTGCCACTGATCTGCTGTCTCAGCATCAAAGCCAAGGGCCTTGTATCTCTGCCTGGCTAAAGGCTATTGTATGTTTAATCTTCTGAATCACTTTTTACTTCTATACTATTTGTAGCTTTCATAAGATTTTAACTTTAGTTTCACTTTAGTTTTTAGATTTCAGTTTTTGCACCAGTTTAAAAAACATAAATATTCATTCATGCCTTAAAACCCAGTTAAATATAATTTATTATTACCCTATTATTTCTATAATTTCTAAATTAAAACATTGACCACAATGCCATTTTTGAATTGCTTACAGTTTTGCTTTATCTTAAGCAGCCATCTTATCAAAGATCATCTTGTTGCTAGCTTTTGACTGCTAGTTGTCCTAATTTTTTTCTTTAGGTATAGCCAGCTAATTACATATGAAAAACTAAAGTATAGTTTTTTCTTAAATTGTCATCTCTAGTGAGAAATTGTTCCTCACTCCGTTCACACATTTTGTTTCAATTTCTCCAAACGAGAATAGCCTTGCTCCGGTGGGGTGAATCTTGTCACGACGAAGACAAACCAGTCTGGACCGTGTTCAGTGGTACTTTATTTTAACACATGTATAATGGCCGGCTGTCCCTTTTCTATTCCGATCTACTGTATCTTATATACTTCTGGAATGAGAGACCAGACCCTGAGCATTGTGAACTGTGCGGTTTTCTCACTCAGCCGTGACACAGCTGAAGGTTTGCTCGCTCATTATTTAATAGGATAAGATTTTAACCTTTTGCGCGCCGCGCGACTCCGTCCTTTCTCCCACAGTTGTGGACATGCAGTCGTTGGTGAACCTGTGTCCCTCTCCCCCTCTTTATGGAGAGGAGCTCTCGCCTCCTGCCCTGTCTCGCCCTCATTCTTCTCTTCCTGTTTTTATCCCCCCTCTCCATAGCGATCTGGTTTTCCCCATTTTCTGCCCTCTCCTGCCATCTCTCAGTCCTCTCCTCTCCCTCGCACAATCAGTCAGTGACGCCCGCTAGTTGCTTTTCCAGGCTACGCCGCCAGGACATCGGGGGAGAAATGGGCGGAACCTCTCACTAATGACGCGGTGCTTTTTCCTCCCCTCCCAGCAGCGTGACCCCTGTCAATCAGGATCGACAATTTCACCCTCTCGCTTTGACCGGCTTCTTTATCTTAACAATAATGAACCTGTGAATGTGTTTTTCTTTAGTGCTTGCTTAGTATATCATCAGTGCAGTGCTTAAGGTTGATACAGAAAATAACCATGCAGAACCCAAATGTGTAATTACTTTAGTTAATGGCTTATACTTACAGAGTGGAATCCACAGAGTTTTTATTTCCACTGTTATCGCTCTCTCTCGCTCTCTCTCTCTCTCGCTCTCTCTCTCTCGCTCTTTCTCTCTCTCTCTCTCCCTCTCTCTCTCCCTCCCTCTCCCTCTCTCTCTCTCGCTCACTCATTTTTATCATTTTTGATTTGGTTATTTATGTAGCAATATGAGTCTACAACCAGAACGTTTTACTTCAGTGCTTTGTCCTCATATCAAAGCTCATTCACCCCAAAATGACCCACTCACCCCTGTCATCTTTCCCAGTGAGATCTATTATCCATTATCAACGGTGGTAGAGGACTGGCCAGCCTCACTGAACTCCTCCAACCCCACCCATCCCTTTCCACTTGCTTTGAACCACAGTGCTGGCTGTGGGGGGGGGGGGGGGACATTGACAGTTTAAACTGATCATTTTTAACAGCGCTGACTCCACTGTGCTTTAAAGGCCATTTGCTAAACACAGACCACGCCATCCTCTAATGCGCTGCCTCACTGCACTGCTTTGCGCACAGGAAGTAGAGGGATTACCCAGGGTTCCATCTCACATGAGCAGTGCATTCACAGACAGATTTCTTTAGCATTCCATGCCCAAGCTTCTGATCTCTGACACATTAAGTTCATATTGCATTTGATAGAAACAAGAACATTTGCTTAGTATGGGCATGTTTAGACACAATATTTATCTCTATATATATATATATATATAATATGTTTATGCATTTAACAATGTTTCTTATTAATTATAGTAAAGTATTGAGATAATATAAAGTTAATCTAATGTGTGGCTGCAGTGATTTAACCATTAATCAAAGAGGACTGTCTCTTTAAAAAAAAGTTGTCTCCTTTCTCCGCCTCCAGATAAAAACGCAGTTGCCCCCTGATTCGTGACCCAGTGTGTGATCTCTATGCAGAGGTCAAGTGAATAGTTTTCAGTTAAATCCATGACCTAATGAGAAGAATGTAAACCCAGCAGTATATATATATATATATGTATATGTTTGTATATATATATATGTATGTATATTATTTTACTCTAACTCCTCCCTCGCAGGAGTGTATTTGCACCATTGGTGCTCAAATGGCTTTGTATTTCCCAACACTTCTATTGTTGTGAAGAGACAGATTCTTTTGAGATAAAACTGGCCAAGCCCTTTGTGGGGAACGAAACAAGATAACCGTTAGAAGCGCTTTACTCATTTATTGATGCCTGTCTAACTTGCCTTTCTACCCCTCCTTCACCTACCCCCTCCATCCTGTATAGGGTTACTTTAGTGATCCTTGGAATGTATTTGACTTCCTCATCGTTATTGGCAGCATAATAGACGTCATTCTGAGTGAGATTAATGTGAGTATACCGCCACCTCTCCCAGCACACGTTCGGTCCTCTTCTTCCCTCTCTCTTCTGTTAGCGGTTCCTTACCGCTTCCTCCCGCTCTCTCTTCTCTGCCTGTCGCGGTTCCTTACCGCTTCCTCCCGCTCTCTCTTCTCTGCCTGTCGCGGTTCCTTACCGCTTCCTCCCGCTCTCTCTTCTCTGCCTGTCGCGGTTCCTTACCGCTTCCTCCCGCTCTCTCTTCTCTGCCTGTCGCGGTTCCTTACCGCTTCCTCCCGCTCTCTCTTCTCTGCCTGTCGCGGTTCCTTACC
>JAOVYW010000054.1:7326885-7365098 GCA_025775045.1 Hiodon tergisus | reverse complement strand
CTCTGCCTGTCGCGGTTCCTTACCGCTTCCTCCCGCTCTCTCTTCTCTGCCTGTCGCGGTTCCTTACCGCTTCCTCCTGCTCTCTCTTCTCTGCCTGTCGTTTTGTCATCATGTAACCCGTTCCTTCTTTCCAGTCCTCCATGTTTTTCAGCCGCCCTCCCCCATCCAAAATGGCCATTGTCCCTTCAGGTTCCCATTCCATGGGTGGAAAAGGGTATATTTTTTGTTCCTCTGCACTGGCAGGACCGTAGAACAGAGTGTGGGTAGAGGGCTTTCGAAAGGTAGGACCTACAGAGACCTGGCGCTGGAGAGAGAGAGAGAGAGAGAGAGAGAGAGAGCACAAAGGTTTAATTGCAGGGCTGTGTCATGTGTTGAGGTTTCTACGCGACTAACGAAACCCGCTTTGACTAACCAATGAGCCCCCTGACTAATGGAAAGCTTCCTGGACTTTCTTTCTTTTCTGATATTTTTTTGTTTTATGTTGTTGTTGTTATTGTTGCCGTTGTTGCCGTTGTTCCCGTCGATGAGCATGACTGATTTCTATTGCTGTTGGTCTGTTTTTGGATTTTGTTTGTGTTCTCCCTTTTTTTCTTTGACAACTGCCATTTACCTCAAGTTTCCCTTTTTTTGTTTTTTTTATTGTTAAAAGTAAAAGTTCGCGTGTAACTCTTTTCTTTCTTATTTTTCTCCTCTCTCCTCTTTTGTTTCTTTTGTTTGATTTTTTCTTTTGTTTTGTTCTTCTGTTTTCTTTCACCCTATGCAGCATTATTTTGTTGATGCATGGAATACATTTGACGCCTTAATAGTTGTGGGTAGCATTGTCGATATAGCTATCACTGAGGTTAACGTAAGTAGCTCACCTTTCTGTGGATCTGCCTGCTCCTCACTCTGTCTGAGTCTGAGTATCGCTAGGATCTCGACGGTTGCATTGTCCCTACTTTGATTTTTCCCCTCTGTTTAATTTATATCCTATTTTCAAAGGGATTCACTATTCCCTGAGGCATGAATTATACTGTATAGCAAAGAAATAAGTGTGATATATTCCGCCGTTTCGCCAGACCAGGACTGTGGCAAAAGCCTGTCTTTGAGTATCATTATTTATTTAGGTACTTAGTGTTTTCAGACAAAAGTTTTTTAACGATTTTCGTACAAATGACTTAAGTTGTACGTCTGAATAGAGGTAAGATGGGATGTTTAGATTGTGCCAGTTAGAAGATTAATTCTGATTTCTCTTTTGCAGAAAATCTTACCCATCTTCTTCTCAGAAGATATTAAACAGTAGACAATTTGCATTTTGACTCTTTGTTATAAATGTGTTTAGTGTTTGGATAGTTATGGGAAAATTGTGACATTCTAATCTCTCTTGCAATAGTGAAGCACATTTGCCCAAATAATTGTGCGTAACAAAAAACCTTATAAATAAGTTGCGTTGCGTGACTATTCATAAACCTTTCCACTCTATGACAGAATAGCACGTTCCTTTCCAAACGGAGAAAAGCACTAATGCATTAGAGGGGTTTTTCAATAGAAAAGTACAGCTGTCTAAATAAAAACAAATGAATTCTCAGGTTATCACACTGTTGTTACCCAGTTATATTTTTAGCCCTGGTCATCGAGAGCCACGGTGTCTGCAGGTTTTTGCGGTACCAATCATTAGCAACTGGTTTATACCTGGAAACACCCGGTTAAATCATAATCTAAATCATTGGATACATTAAACACTGTGGCACGCATGGACCAGGGTTTGGCTCCCCCTTGCTCTAGGATCTAAAATTAGTTTTGTAGCTATTTTGTGTCAACGCATAAATAATCACCAAGCAGTTGCATTACATCATTCAATTTTCCTTTATGGGAAAACATTATTGGAGCATCATTGAACCATAATCTCCAGAAGTCCTATCTGAGATAATTATATCTACATTCTATCTACATTTAGCTGCAATTTTCACCGAAACGGCAAGGATTCATTCAACATCCTTCATGACTTAGTGAGATTTTTTGCAGAAAAGAAATGTATATCACATCAGCAGTTTCTTCTGTGTTTGTTAAAGGTCGGAGACGGTAGGACAATTGTTTGGAGGAAGTGTTTTCCTCTCTTTGAAAGTAGAGCTATCTGACCATGAGACAAAGGTCTTTATGAATGACCGCCTGATGTCAGCGAGTGCCGCATGGGACATGGCTGGAAATATATACCCTTCTCTGCTATACAGTCAACTGACTCTGCACTAACATTGGTTTGGATTTGAGTTTGGGTTTTCTTTTGGTTGTTGTTATTGGTTTTTATTTTGGTTTAATTGTTGATCTAGGCATGACCTTTCTCTCTTTCTCTTAACTTATGAACAGCCCGCACAGTGCTGACTTTTTAAAAGACCCACATAGTAGCTATATTAACTCTACACAATTCCGTCAGGGAACAAGACAATTTACAAAGCCTTTAGAGAAGATACAATGCCCCATTATCAACTGGACAGATGGGGGCATGTATCCTTACTGTTAATGTGCTCTCCTTCAGTTTACTTACTAGATGTTCTGCCCTAAAACTAGTCAAAGCCCGTCCCTTTTTTTCTACAGCAGACGCTTCTTTAATATATATATATATATAATATATGTATTATATATTATATCTATATATAAATAATTTTTTTAACAAAAATTAAAGAGCCATATGCCAGGTGTGGTGTCTTCCTGAGGATGTCATTCTGCATTTTCCTTGAATGCTGTCTCATTTCTGTCTGATCTGAAACCTTTTTTATGAATGTTCTCTCTCTGTCGTCTGATTGGATGTGGTGCTCTTCTTCACCCAGATGCAAGCTAGGTAACCCAGGCCTCTCTTGTATTAATAAAACCCAGTACTGTAACCGGAGGCGTAACCGTTTGCTCATCAGTTACTTTTTTAGCAGGGGCGTGCTGTAGGTGGGGAAAAATCTAAACTCAGATCATGATTAGTTTGGATGATAGTAATTTGCTAGTCATAATAGATTTGATTCGGTCGCCAATTGGCTTTGCATTTATAAAATATAAGCTAGATGGGCCTTCTAAAGTTCACAATGCGGGACAATGCACACATGGACTAACCAGCTATTCCAATAGGTGTCCCTACCACTTTTATAATCCCACTGTCTCAATTTATATTATGTAATTATGTTTGCCTGTTCATATTACGTAACCTGCCACTTGGCGGTGAAACCTGGGTTACCTAGTGGATGGGAATTGCCGAAGCCTTGTTTGAAGGAATTTGAAGGAAAACTGCATTCTTGCTGTTTTAATTTCCGTGTACTGGTTTTTCGTGATTGTTTGGAGAAGTCACAGTTGCAGTGTTGGAATGGACCGCCCCGTTTACAAATAGTGTGATCTGACCCCAACACTTACTCCTGTGCATGATCTGGATGGCCGACCTACTGCAGTTATGATTTTAAAAAAGTTACTCGAGGATGATTTCACATTATTATGTTACATTTCTACTCTGCACCACTGTCCAAGACACGTTCATTAGTTTGTCGATTATTATATATAACTCTGCAGTGGGTTTGGGTCTAGAGTTGATTAAAAGAGTATTATTCACCTGGCATCCCATGCCCCGTCAAATACCCCGTCCTAAAAAAAAGCACTCAAGCACAGACACGTACATGGAGGCACACACACACATACAGACACACGCTTCCAGTGTAAATAAACAAAGCCACACAGTTTCTGCCTATGCATAGACACGTGTATGTGAGGAATGCAGTCACAGCTGGAATGTCCCACTTAAGTTTGACAGAATTTGCGATGTTTTGAGTGATGTGATATTCACTCACTCGTGCACTCGACTCCAAACTGCACTTGGATACCCTTCCCAGAGATATTCCCTCCTGCACACACGCGCTCCAGACCCTCTCCACATCACGCCCATGCCCCCTCAACTGCCCCTCCACGCACTCAGAAGGTCTGAGGGTGAACCATCGGGACAAGGGCCGATCTGCTGGTTGTGTGGGGAAGACCAACCAGGGAACATCTTTGTTCCGTGGAGTTTTTCTTTCTTTCAAAACGCTTGTACACACCAGCTCAGTGCGAGATTGCAAGCACCTTAATTCCTACGACGGATTAATTGGGTTTTGTGTTTCAAGACAAGGTGTGTTATTCACTCTGGCCCTAAAGCCTCTGCACAGAAGTAGAGGTCCCTGTTGTGCACAAATACACAGACGATGAAGGTCTGAGCCCCAGACGCACCCAGCTGCTCGGCACGTGGTCCATGTGAGCCCCAATGCACCATGATCCCACAGTACATGGTTGCTGTTCAGGCGGAAGGACGGTGGATGGTTTCCCCTCACAGGGAACATGCACGCAGGCCTTCCCGCAGTGGCAGACTCCTGGCAGAAAGACAGAGACAGCTTATAGCGACGCCTCTCTCCCATGACCTCTCTTCGCCCCCTTCCTCATTTCGGCAATGTCGAATGAGCCCCACCTCTCCACCCCTTGCCCTAGCCACATCTAGATTCACACCGGCCCACCGGTCTTGGAACAAGTGAGACACGGCGTGTTGACCAAGACCACATCTCCCCGTCATACTCCCTCAGGGCTGAGAACACCCTGACGGATCCTACACATTCCCTATGCCTTAGATTTTTTTTATATATCTGAGGTTGAGGAAATTTAGGCAAACGTTTCCCATTCATCCCTGCCTTCCACACCAACACCGCTACCATTTTACCCCTGGGACTACCAGGCACATTACCTACAACCATTTCCTTAAGTAAAAGACACATACCATCTCTGAATGGGGCCACTCAACTAGCCTCTATCTCCCTTTCAAACCCCCCCCATCCCGACCAGGGAGGTTTACGCTACTATAGCTTTGATCTGTCTGCCTTTCTTTAAAGCCAGCTGACTCCACCTCGTCTTCCCAATCCACCATGGTAAGACCAATGGTATGGGCCCGACGGTAACCTTCATGTACCCCCCCCATTCCTCTTCACCCTCCCCTGTTTAACACCCAACCCAAGCTCTGGCATCCCCTCCCTGTCACCAAGACGACACCATCTAGCATGCTACCTATATGAAGAACGCCATACTGTAGCAAAGGCTACATCACCTCTGTGCCATGGTAGCTGTCGTGTTTACTTCGCTCCTCCTCCTCCTCCTCCTCCTCCTCCTCCGCCCCACCCCCTCCCCCACCCCCACCTCTCAGTGTTGTGCTGTTGTTTGTCACAGTCGTTACACTCTGTGGGGATAGTTGCTGCTCTGGTTTTACCAACTTCCTAAAGAGGGCACCTATAGATTTGCACCTGGTGGCTGTGTGTAAAAAAAAATAAAAACAATGCAATTGGTTCAATGCACTCTTGTTAATTATGCAGTACTGTGGCCCTTGCACTACAGTTATTGTGTTTCTGTAGCTCTAGTGTTCTCAGATACTGAAATTGTATCCTCAAATCCTGAGTTAATATTTACTTCACTGCATAAGGACTGAAGTGAATTGTAGTTTTTTGATGCTACATCAGATCTTCCATCGTACAATAAAGCTTTATTTTGTACTAAACCGTCGCCTTTCAAAGATGAAATATAAACCATCACTAAAGGGTTTGCATGGCCTCAGTGGCACGAACACCACAAAAACTTCCTGGAGCTGAAGGCAGTGTTGTTGAACCTACAGTGTCCTTCTTAGAGGAGATCAGGGACACACACATGCTTGTCCGGACGGACAATACAACGGTGGTGTTTTGCCTCAACAACCAAAACGTTGTGAAGTCGCCAAGTCTTCTGCTTTGGTGACACGCTCACTCTACCTTTGGGCAGTTCATCTGTCAGGTGTGAAGAACATGGCAGCAAATCTCGACAGCACCGAATGGGGGCTCCACTCCCAGGTTGTAAGTCTCATTTGGGACGATCTCTTTGCCTCCCTGGAGACGATCCCCTGCCCAGACCGGCAGGCCCCCTTTACACGTTCCCACCGCGTGCGCTTCGCTTGGTTTGCATCTCTGATGTGGCCTTTCCGTGGGAACTGCTCACGAACGCCGCGGTCTTCTCAGTCAGATGCTGGGCAGTCGTTGGCACCCCAAGCCATCCGGCCTGCAGCTGTGCAGAGCAGAGGAACCGTCTGTCCGGTGAGCACGCTAGCGTAGACAGAGACTGTCTGGCGTATCAGCTCAGCAAGCTGCCTCCACCTGAGAAGGTTACGGGTCACCCCGCGCTGTGGATGGCTTCAGTGCCAATCACTCCACTGCCAACACACTGGTGAGTGCAGATGTCTGTGCCTGCGCGTCGAGATTCATTTTACTACCCGGCATGTGTTAGAGCCCTACGGCGTTCCTCGCGACAGCTTTGGTATATTTACCCATTAGTGATGGCTCATATTTCGTATTTTAAAAGGGAACGTTGGGTTATTATCATAACCGGGGTACCCTGAAATATAAATATTACCCATCAGTCTTTGCAGTTACTGAGGTGCCACAAGGTGCCCAGAAGGGAAAAAATTGATGTGGTGTCATGGAAGCCATGTTTTGGTAAGATTATGGATGTATGATGTCAGAGAACCTCTTTCAACATTCTTCATAACCTTTTAGAATTCTGGGTTTTTAAAGGGAAATGACGTTATGGTGATAAACCAACGTTTTCAATACTTTTCGTTACAAGATCAGTTTCTCATTTCTTTTTACTCCTCTGTGGTCATTAAGCTGTTTATTCATTCCAACCTTGGCTGTAGAAATGTGTCAATGACCATTCCTATGATACTCTATGATATTCATGTTTTGACCCAACACAGAAATAGATGTTAAGTCTCTATCAAAGACATCTTGACTTTGGCTGCCAAGCAAAGTCATTCTTGTGAAAATACTGAAGTGAAAACAAGTTGTTTTTATTTTTTTTCTAAAGCCACCAGTGTGACCATGTTTATTTGATTCTCTCCTAATCGTTAATGTAGATTGTGCTTTTGGTGCAATTTGGTAGGTTTATTAAAATTATTTAGCTATTTATTAACTCTGTGTGTTTGTGTATGTTTGTGTGTGTGTTTGCTTGCATCTTTGTGTCTGTGCAACCCTGTATGCGCGTGGATGGGCATGCGTGTCCGTGTGTGTGTGCGCGCGTGTGTGTGTGTGTGTGTGCGTGTGTGGTGTCTCTGTGCGTCTGTCTGTGTTGGCTAAACAAAAAGGGACTGCAGAACACAGAAGACAATGCAAGGATCTCCATCACGTTCTTCCGGCTCTTCCGAGTGATGAGGCTGGTGAAGCTCCTGTCTCGGGGGGAGGGGATTCGAACCCTGCTCTGGACCTTCATCAAATCCTTTCAGGTGAGGCAACATAAATGGCTAGATGCCTGTAATGGAAGGCTGTGGCCAACTGCTGTCCAAAATCATTTCCAAAGAAGTCATCAGGGTCCTGTAAACTAGAACAATTCTGAACAAAGTCATTTGCATTTTAAACCATACCCTGCTGCCTCTCCATTGCACAAATGTTTCCCTGTGTGTATTTTTGTACATTTAGGAAGGTTTACGATTGAACGCTGGACCCTTTAACTATAAAGTTAATAAAAATAAAACATCCTGTGAAGTACCGCTTCTTGTCACAGACAGAAGTCTTTTAAATTTAATAAAGCTGCTGAATTGCCCAGAGACAAAGATCTTTCATTAAAATTGTGGTTTTGTATTTAAGATCAGTTGGCCACTTGGCATTTTATCAGTTTTTATTCAGGGAACCCATGCGGATATTTCATGCCCTGAAGATAGCGTCTGTTGGCATTTTAAGTTCACGGTCACTGAGATCAATTCAAACAGCAGAAAAGAAAAACATTTTCAAACTCTAACTCCGATGTACCTCTTCATTACTACAGGCACTGCCCTATGTGGCCCTGCTTATTGTGATGCTGTTCTTCATCTATGCCGTGATCGGAATGCAGGTGAGAAGTTTTGTGATTTCCAAGCTTGCGTTCAGGTCATGTGACTCCAAGCGTCACTCGTATGGTTTGCATGTGGAAGGGCTATTCTTGTCTTTCAAATTTTCTTCTGCCTTTTTCTGCTACTTTTTAAAGTGACTACACTTCCAGACTTACTAGCTTATCCGGTTGGTTAAAAAGAGGACATTCTTATTCATGCTGTGTAACCTCTGCCCATCTGCAGATGTTTGGTAAGATTGCACTGAAGGACACCAGTCAAATCAATCGGAACAACAACTTCCAAACATTTCCTCAAGCCGTGCTCCTGCTTTTCAGGTAGGTCTATCGGGCCGAAAACCACATCAGCAGAGTTGGCAAGATAACATGGCTTTCTGGCTTACACGTGTCCCGGTTGACCTCATAAATCGCGTGGCTATCCCCCTCCCCCCCTTCAGGTGTGCGACAGGGGAGGCTTGGCAAGAGATCATGCTGGCGTGCACCCCCAATAAGCCGTGCGAGAAGGGCTCGGGGGAGGGGCACGTTAGCGACGACTGCGGCAGCCACTTTGCCATCATCTACTTTGTCAGCTTCTACATGCTCTGTGCCTTCCTGGTGAGATCCATTCCCCCGGGGTGATGCGTTTCTCTGGGTCTCAGAGCTGGAGCTTACCCGGCCTCTTAGCCTTAAGTGTACCTGGTCTCCCAACGTTTGATTTGACTCACTTGCATTTGATTCATTTGGTGTCCGAGGTCCTCACAGTGGGGTTTTTTTTTTTTGCCCGGTCTAGTCGCTAAGAGAAAAAAAGGAAATCTGCCCCTCTCTCCTCACACACTGCTTATTTGCAGATCATTAACTTGTTTGTTGCGGTCATCATGGACAACTTTGATTACCTGACGCGAGACTGGTCCATACTGGGACCTCACCACCTTGATGAGTTCAAGAGGATCTGGGCTGAGTACGACCCTGAAGCCAAGTCAGTGAACCCCCTATCTAATGATGTCTTTTGTTACATTTTATTTATTTGTTTCTTCTTGTAGCCTTCACTTTCTACGCGCTGCTAAAACCAGAAAGTGCCCTTTATGAGTGTTGTGTCATCGATCCCTGCAACGTTGTGAGAGCGTTGTGCACTGCTTTGAAATGCCCTTGCACCCAGTCCATGTTTCTTTAGGCTTTGCCATGTGTTGCTCACAGGGGGAGGATAAAGCACCTAGATGTCGTGACACTGCTGCGTAGGATACAGCCACCGTTGGGTTTTGGGAAGCTGTGTCCCCATCGTGTGGCCTGTAAGGTGAGGATGAGACGGGGGTTAGGAGGACCAGGGAGGACTGTGGGACTATGGTACCCTAACACAATCCACAAAATACCCTATACAGCAAAGGGGAAACAGGTCAAACTGCTTCAACTTCGATGGACAGGATAAAGTGAAGCTGGAGGGCAAACCAAGTCTCACTGACAGGAAAAGAGAAAAGAAATCTCTTTTTTCTGTGAAAGATATCCATCTGGCTTCAAGGTGATAACTGTGCTCTGCCGACTCTCTGCAGCGCCTGGTGTCCATGAACATGCCTCTGAACAGCGATGGAACTGTCATGTTCAACGCCACCCTGTTTGCTCTGGTGCGGACGGCCCTGCGCATCAAGACAGAAGGTACCAAAAACTGCCTGGATATCATGTGACTATGTAACAAACTTTTATTAGAGATTTCAGCTGTAATGTTTGGCCTTAAAAGGGATTTCGAAAAACGCAGACAAAAAAAAAGGTACAGCATTCTTGATTCAGTAGGCGTCTGCACATTCATGGTGATAAAATTGATATTCGTGGAGAAACATTTCAATTGCTAGGATTATCTTAAAACTGTTTGAGCACACTTCTATTTTCATTAATGTGACGGGATACTGTATTATATAGAATTTTCTTATTGGGAAGCGGGTGCTGCAGTGGTTCTGATCTTGAACTTGTAATCTGTAGGTTACATCCTGGAGAGGCATTTTTGTTTTACTCCTGGGTGAGCTACAGAACCTGGATTGCTTAATTTAAGATCTGCCAATCTGAATGGATCAAGTTTAGAATTATAAGATGTATAGGTCTCATTGAGAAGACGACAGTTCTCTGATTTAATGATGACGGTTGGCGGAGAAAATATGAATGTTCTTGACTTGCACCAGGAAGTGAGGAAGTTTTATGGAGGTGTTTTCATCGGGCTTGAGATGTACTGCTCAGCCGTTGCATCGTTGTGTTTTGAGGTAACTTGGAGCAGGCAAATGAGGAGCTCCGAGCGATTGTAAAGAAGATCTGGAAGAGAACGAGTATGAAACTGCTGGACCAGGTTGTTCCACCTGCAGGAGGTCAGTCTGATCAGAGTGTCGGTGGTCGCCCGCAGAAAAGCTGCCATCTTGCTTCCTTAGCATTTTGTTAAACGTGTTATATTCCAGCTGGTGTGAAATCTGTCTGCAAAAGTGAGTTGCATTTTGCTTCGTATTTGTTTGTGACCGGCGTACTCTTTACTTCATAGATGATGAGGTGACGGTGGGCAAGTTTTACGCCACCTTCTTGATCCAGGAATACTTCAGGAAGTTCAAGAAGCGCAAGGAGCAGGGTCTGGTGGCTAAAGTTCCACCAAAGACCGCTCTCTCCCTGCAGGTACATCTGAGAGCACAGAACATGCAGGGATGTGCCTTGGCATCTCTGCACTGACCTGACAGCAATAACCTTCTTTGATTGGCTTTTGCCATATTGTTTCCTGGGTGCCTGCAAGCTGGCAGGGTGACTCGAAGACGACTAGGATTGGAGGAGACTAGTCGTACTTCCACACCCTCCCATTTTTGTATATATATATATATATATATATATATATATATATATAAATGGACATATTGGAATCACTCCAATAGCTCAACAGCACCAGTGATGCGTGCCTGTGCATGTGTGTGTTTCGACCTCCAGGCAGGACTACGGACGCTCCATGATATCGGGCCGGAGATCCGCCGAGCTATCTCAGGTGACCTGACGGTGGAGGAGGAGTTGGAGAAGGCCATGAAGGAGACGGTGTGCGCTGCCTCGGAGGACGACATCTTCAGGGTAAAGGTCTGCCCGCGCCGACAGGACACAAAACCTCCGGCTTCTGCTGCTCTCGTCGCTTTGCACGCGGCCTAGAGAGACCGTCCCAGCCCTCACCCTTTGCCTTCCCCTTCGTGCCTCTTGTGGTTTATCCTTTTTGACGTCTGAAAATACGCTCTGAATTCACCCAAACTGCAATCTTACTTGTGTACAAGGGGATGGCAAACAACTTCATCAAACAACTTCTCGTCAACGACCCGGGCCCCATTCCAATCCAAAATTAAGATGAACCCTTTTCATGACATATCTTTGACATCACCGGGGTGGGCCCTTACTAAGCTAGGGAAAGTGCTTGAGTGCTTTGCCTTTAGTATTGGAACACGTTCATCCGCAACTCACTATAAATAATGTACCCATCACAAAATGCCCTTGTTCATGCAGGCAATTCTGAGGCCATAGCGTACACCTTGAGAAGAAGTCTTTTAAAAATTCAACAGTTTTTAAAAAACGGAACTAACTGAAGAGAGCGAGATTCTCCGTGAGCCCTTTTAAAAGAACATGGAAGAGACCGCCCCCATTCCCCTACTGTTCAGCCAACCGCAATGACCCCCTGAAACACCAAGAGTCCATGCATTCCTGTGGTTAGCTGAATCACTGCGAACCACACCTTAACTATACTAAGGGTAGCTACGCAAACAATGAAAACAACAGAATTAGTTCCAGAGCTTCATTTTCAAAACTTTTTTTTATTAAATAAAATTGTAATAATTAAATGACATTTTATTATTTCAAAAGGGATAAACTGATGGATTCATTATTGAGTTTATTGTTCTCATTGCTTTTGCGAAATTTATGGGATTAAATGTCTACTTTCATCAGTGTGACTCACATTCATGTTTTTCCTTCCAATTAGCGGGCGGGCGGCCTTTTCGGCAATCATGTCAACTACTACCACCAGAGCGATGGGCGGAACACCTTCCCACAGTCCTTCACCACCCAGCGCCCGCTCCACATCAGCAAGTCGGGCAGCCCTGGGGATGGGGAGTCCCCGTCACACGAGAAGCTGGTGGACTCCACCTTCACGCCCAGCAGCTACTCCTCCTCGGGCTCCAACGCCAACATCAACAATGCCAACAACACCGCCATTGGCCGCTTCCCCAGTCCGTCCATCAGCACTGTGGATGGCCAGAGCGGGCCGCCCCTCACCCCCGTCCTGCTGCCCCGAGCCTCTTGGCACTTCCTCTCCAAGAGGTGACTGATGTCCGCCCTTTATTCTGATACTCTCCAGTCTTGTTTAGGTGCATGGTTTCTCAACTACGATTTAAAAAAAGAGGCTGACAAGGGTCCAAGTGATCTCTGGAATGTACTTTAGAAATAACCCAGATTTTAATACCCGAGACAGATTGGAATGACGCCTACAGTCTGGTACTATAATGGTTTTTATTAGACCACTGTCTTGGCAAGAGCCTCACTTCCTGTGCGAGACATCCTGGTAATAAGTCTGTGAGGGGTGCGGAATGTTCTTTTGCTTTTTTCCATTTCCTCCTGTCGGGCTGTTATTATAGTGTCATTAATTTGGCCGAACCACCCTTGTGAGAAAGGAGAAACGGATTAAAATTTTAATTCAAAGTCTTAAACATTTTTGTTAGGAATAACCCTTCTAGTATTTGATCTTTGATAAGGCTTTAAGATAATGGGCATTACTGAATCAATAACAATGATCGTAAAACGAAATATTTCCTATTCCTTCCCATTATGGTTTGCATCCTGAAGGAGTTCAGGCTCAAAGGAAATGACAGTTTTTACCAAACCAACCATTTCCTTTGGTAGGTTTCTGAGGGTGTGGTGATCGCCCATGGTTAACCCCTCCGCAGAGGCCAGGGGCCGAGCAGAGTTCCACTGTGCTCCGGGCTGCCACTGAGCTCTTGTTTTTCCATCCTTTGCTATGTTTCCATGACTCCCTCCAATCATTTGAGGTCAGGTAAAGGGCCAATGAGTCGCAGCACAGGCCAGGAGACTCCAGACAAGGGTGGTCCCCCAGGATAAGCTGGTCCACCAGGACAGGGGGCTGAGAGCATGAGCAAAAGAAATAAAAAATACTTCCATCATTCTCCTTATCCTCCATCCAGACGTTGTTCCTTAACGGTGACCGCCTCTCCTCTGTCTCCTCCCCCCTCCGTGCTTGCCTTTGTGACCAGGACGTGTTACTATGAGACCCTCCTGCGGTACGTTCGTCTCAGACAGACATTCGGCGAAGTAGCGGCGTCAGTACTGGAGGGGTGAAACCCGTGCTGCAGGGTGTTACAGGCACTTAGCTTCACACTTTCACGCACAGGGTCCTGCGCGTCAGTCTGCTAAAGTCCATGCTATGAAGACCTCAGTGTTGAGGACGCTGGTACAGAGTTGACACGACGACCACCACAGTAGTGTCAGCGAGTTGCAATGCTTGACTTGAGAGGTGACCTTTACCCCCTGTAGCACTGGCTTGATATACCCTACGCATAGAGGCAGTGTGAGTGGCTTCAAAGGGCGGCTTCTACTGCAAAAGTGAAAAAGGAAAAAGCTCAGTCAGGTCACAGCAGAGGACTCTGGGACTTTTGGCTGCTATGCAAGGTGTTGAACCCAACCCAGCTTTTTATTGGTTTATTTTCACGCCCGTTCCATTTGCATTCGGGGGCAGGGGGTTGTGTGGCGCTGTGGCTGGCTTTGGTTGCTACTCTTTCATTTTTTATTACTGTAGAGGTAGAGGGGGAACCGGGAACCGGGCCCCTCCTTCTCCCGCGGGCTCACTCGGCGTGTTTGGTGTTTCCGGCAGCTCGGACTCGAGTGACAGTCGCCTGCCAATCATCCGCCGGGAGGAGGCGTCCACTGACGAGACGTACGACGAGACCTTCGTGGACGATCGAGAGTACCGCAGCGATCAGAGCGCGCTCTCCTCTGAAATGTACTGCACCCCTCCTCTCCTGACATTTCTCATGGTCCTCTCGCTCACTCTCTTGCCCAGGCGGGAAGGCCACGAACACAGCCACACACTTAGAGAGACTGTGTTGCATGTTAAATCGGTTTCTGTCGTGTGAACCCCCTCCGCTGCATTTGTCGTGTGTGTGGAACAATCTGTGTTCTGTAAATGCCTGGCAGGCTGGCGTATCAGGATGAGGAGAGCAAGCAGCTGGCTCCAATGGAGGAAGTGGAGGATACTGAGGAGAGAAGGCCCTGGCAGTCCCCCAAAAGGGCCTTCTTGTGTCCCACTGCTCTAGGTGAGGGCAGGGGAAGGATAATGTTGTACTCCACTGAAGTTGCCTGTGCTTTTAAATGTACTTTAAATGTTATTTATTTATTTTTATTTTTTAACTAGCTGGAATTCATTTCCATGGCTTTGAAATTTAATTGGTCGATAAAATCTGAGTGTCTGGATGTGCCGGTCTGCCTGATGCTCATTGCCTGATCCCGAAGTCAGCTCTTAGACTGTGTAGCACAGTAATCGCGGCTATATGGGACGGGGTACATGATACCCGGTTCAGAGGGTCATCAGTTTTGTTAATTTCGTTAATTCATTTAATCCTTTGCAAAGGTGAGCAGTAGATTTTGAATGCCTTGGAGAAACTGTTTTACTATTTAGTCTGTTGTGGTAGCTACTGTATTGACTAGCGTTGGTTCTGATGGGTTATGATATATGAACTGACCATACTGCATTCCTTGAGTGTTTACCCAGACAAAACGTTGTCAAATTTAGCAGGAAAGGAAATCCTCTGAAGATGAAGGTAAAGAAAATACAATCCACACATGATAGTGAAGTAGTCAGGAACCCCAAGGGAGGAACACATGGTTTTAAAATGAATACTGCTTTTAAAAAAATGATTAACTGATAAGTGCTGGGAAAGTATGTGTTCGAGTCGACCCAAAGTGTTCCCCTTTAAAGCAGGTTGTTTAGTCCGCTTTCGCTCTCGCACCCTGCTTTGCCCACAGGCCGGCGGTCCTCCTTCCACCTGGAGTGTCTGAAAAGGCAAACGCGAGCGGATGTCTCCCAGAGAACGGCGTTGCCCCTACACCTGGTCCACCATCAGGTGAGCAGAGGCCCAGGCGCAAGGGGGCCGTTGATGCCTCGGTGGCTTAGTGAGCACGGGCTCTGCTAACAGATGCCTTCCTCCCCTGTGTGCCGGCAGGCCCTCGCGGTGGCGGGCCTGAGCCCCCTGCTACGGCGGAGTCACTCCCCGACGCTCTTCACCCGGCTCTGCTCCACGCCGCCGGACAGCCCCAGCGCGCCAGGAGGCCGGCCCTGCCAGCGCGTGCCCGCCCTGCGGCTGGAAGGAGCCGGCTCTTACGAGAAGCTCAATAGCAGTCTCCCTTCCGTCAACTGCGGGCCCTGGTACAGCGACAGCAACGGCAACTCGCGGCCGCCGCGGCCCGTCTCGCTCACCGTTCCCCCAGCGTTCTGCAAGGACGCCACATCGCTCTCCCACGGCAGCGCCGGCAGTCTGGTGGAGGCGGTGAGGACAGCAGATCCCTTTCCCGGCTTTTAGTCTGCCCAGTCATCTCATGTTTCTCACCGTCTGCGCGTCTGTCCATCAGTGCCTTGTTGTTACCAGGCTCCTGTCTGACGTGCGTCTGCCCCTCCAGGTTTTGATATCGGAAGGTCTCGGGCGCTATGCACAGGACCCGTCCTTCATCGAGGTCACCAAGCAGGAGCTGGCAGACGCGTGTGACATGACCATCGAGGAAATGGAAAACGCTGCTGATAACATCCTCAACGGCAACAGCCAGCCGAGCCCCAATGGCAACCTCCTGCCCTACATGCACTGCAGGGACCACAGCGTGCAGGGGCCCAGCCAGACCGAAGGGCCACCAGGGGCCACGGGTGGGCATAGGGAGGAGCTAGTGGCCGGTGCTCAGGGGGGCGTGGAGAAGGATGGGGAGGAGCACCGGGATTGTGGGTTATTGGAAGACGACGACATGGATTGTGTCACAAGTTTGTAGGAACTGCAGCAGAAGTCTCTGTCTCTCTCTCTCTCTCATTCTCTCTCTGCCGGATGTGACCGGATGGCGGCCAATAGCTCGATCGGTTCTTTTATTTATTTATTCCAATGTAGTATTTAATTGTTTGAGTGAGTGTGTGTTACTGGGTATGTTTCAAAAGTGCCTCACAGTTTCTTGTACTCATGAAGGGTGGAAAAGAGGAGGTTTTTCGAAAGCAAAAAAAAACAAAAACAAAGAAAAGAAAGAAGTCTGGATTTGGTTTCTGTTTCCTGTTTTGTTTTTCTTTGTTTAGTCGTGTTTCTATTTTGGATTCAGATTTTGTTGTTCTGGCCACCAGGCAGGAGCATCCCGGACAGGCGACAGACCTGAGAGATGTGTGAGTTTGAGCTGGTCAGCTTCCGGCAGGTGATTAAGTGACCGGGCACCTTTTCTCACGCGCTGCTGAGGGACGGGGTAATAGAAAGACCCCTTTCCTTCCTGATCTTCATCTTCTTGTGCTTCAGAACTGCGACGCGATCCACGCGACGGGGGGAGGGGGGAGGGTCAGTGGGCAGAGGGCCGCAGGAAACCCAGCGAGGAGGAGGAGGTGGGGAAAGGGGAGGGTTGCTTGGACTCCCACACCTCCTTCTGCAGGGCCACATTGATTTTTTTATTTTATTTTATTTAAGTAAAAAATGATAGACACTGGACAGGAAGGTGTGAGATGAAGACGTATTCTGAGGAGGGAGTGAAAAAGACACTGGGATTTAGGGACCTGTCTACCCGGCTTGGTTGTGGTGTGCACTCCACCCCCCACCCCCCCCTCCTCTTTCACCGGGCTGTCTGTCACTCCGTAGCACTTCCTGTCTGACACAGGAAGGAGGAGGGGCGAACTATAGTCTAGCCCTAACAGGGGACAGCGCAATCAGCTGCCATATACCTCAACCTTTCATCCCGTTTCATTTTAGTTCATTTTGTAATTTTTATTTGATTTTATTTAGGTTTAGATTTCACATAATCTGGTCCTGCATTCAGCATTACAAAGAGAGGGGAGGACGGTCTGAAGCAGTGGCCGTCACACTGATCACAGCTCTGCGTCTGCACCCCAAACCCCTCCCACCTGCCCAGTGGAAAAGTTGATTGATTTTAGTGGCCAAGCAGGTGCAGGTGATCACACACTTTGAGGTTGTATATTTATACAGTGCGATGTTGTGCAAAATCTAGAGACCAGCCTATATTTGTCATTGTTTTATTTATCTTTACGTTCCAAAAGTTTGGGTGTTGACCGTAATCAGTTTTTGCTTGATTTTTTGCTTAGAAGATTAAGACATTAAGAAACCAACCTGTGGCCAACAGGATTTAGTGTTGTATTTAAGTAGGAGACTTTTTTTCTTTTTCTTTTAAATCGGTGTGCACCTTACATGTTGTATTTATTTATTTATTATTCCCTGCAACAAATTGTATTTGGAGTGGGGTGAAAATTTCTTGCTGTTAACAAGTACGCCTAAAAGTTAAAATAAGGTAGCCAAAGTCTGATGTAATTTTTAAACGATCCAACCCGCGTCAAAAAAAAAAAATCTAAACCAGGACAATAGACAGACAAGCCTTGTTAGCAATGTGCGCTAGTGCTGCTTTCACATTCTGGTTGTTTCTGTCTGAAGTGAACTACTGAGGGTAGCCGGATCTGGTCACAGGCGCCGTACGGAGCAGCAAAGGTCTAGGAAGGGCGTGTTGACGTTTAGGAGCTGTGAGATGCCGGATGAATTTCACCACTCTGACCTGACGGGAGAGATCTCAGTCAGATGTCACCCTGCATTAATGTGTTTTACTGTAGGACTGCCTTAGGGTGACAGATGATTGTGACAGGGTTTATATTATGGTTACTTTTAGCAGGAGAAGTTTGGAAGGCTTCATTTTGTCACGGCCAGCACTCTGACAGCAGCCAAAAGGAAATGGAGAAGTGCATTCTGGGATAGAAGGGAAAAGCAATTCATCCCGATCATCAGGGTTGAGTGTCATTTTGAGTAAAACTTTTTATGGAGTTTACAGGGCTAAACTTATTATTATTATTATTATTATTATTATTGTTATTATTGTTATTATTATAATATAATTTTTAGTTGGGTGTTCTCTTCGCTTTGTTCAGCACTGTATAGTATACACCTTACACGCAAACAATTACAGTGCCAGAGATTTAGTGTGACTCATAATAACTTATGGATCAATTATGCAAGTATGATATTCCAGTGTTAAATTGCAGATGATGTTGTTGTCTGATTACGATGATTCGTGGTTAAGATTTTGATTTGCCAGCTGTATAAAGTATATAAAAGGGTGACGTTTCCATATACAACAATTACATTTTCTTTGCTGTGTCAATGTATGTCCTTACTATTTTCCTTTCGTGTTGGAGGGGAATTTTAGAACGAGGCTAACATAATTCCAGACTCATCAAGCCCTGCACTTTGTGGTACAATAATCATATGATGCTTGGTGATTTTAAAACTCTTGGTGTAAATGACCTGTAGTTTTCCTTCTTCAAACGGATAATTTGATCCATTGCTGGACTCCAGGATTTTTGATTGAACTGAATATTTATTCATGTCTGCTTCCTGTGTGACTGATGGGCATCTGAATCTGTACTGGGAATTCTCTATTACATACCATTGTTAGGTCCCTTTAAAACTACCACAGGTCAAAAGGTAGTGTGGCTCCTCGTTTAGTCATCAGCCATTTTCAAATTGATTACATGCATTGCAACTGGTACGCGTTTACACTGAGTGTGGATGCATAATACTCTGTCGCTATGTAGCCAGATTAATGTAGTTTTCTCTCTCTCTCTCTCTCTCTCTCTCTCTCTCTCTCTCTCTCTGTCTCTCTCTCTGTCTCTCTCTCTCTCTCTCTCTCTCTGTCTCTCTCTCTGTCTCTCTCTCTCTCTGTCTCTCTCTCTCTCTCTCTCGCTCTCTCTGTCTCTCCAAAGTGGCCATGCCATTTAAATGGCATCCATGGCCATGCGGCTGATCTAGTAGATTGCGGGTACTTTTGTGTGCAGGAGGATGGTTACTCCGTTTACGGCGGGTTCTCCTGTGCATGAGCAGGGTTCGAAGGCGTGTGTATGAATGTGCATGCATTCCACAAGATATGCAAAAACAATGCAATAACATATATGCCTATATGACTGTAAATGAGTCTCATAAAAAAAACTAGCTGTATTAAAAAAGAATATAGAAAAATGTCATAGATAATATATTCAGAGGTATTGTTTATTAAGTTGCAGATTTTTAAATTGAAGAAACCTGTCATACTTGAAATCAGGTGCATTTCAGTATTTAAAAAAAAATCTTGTGTCTGGCATTTTGATTTTCTTCTGTTTTCTCTTCTGTAACTGAATCTTTGACTTATGTTATCTGAACTCACTAGTTGAATATTTAATGCATGGGATTCATTTTAGTATTTTATTTTAGTATTTAAAATTTTAAACTTTTGAAATATTGTTGCTTTTTTAAACAGGGAAGGAACGCAAATAAAATGAAAAAGGTTATTTATTTGTTTTATTTTTCTTTATACTATCATGTAAAATAGAGAGAAATGTTGATCTGTAAATACGGTAGGTCCTTTAGTAGACACTATTGAACATGTTTGATGTAAACTGATTTTGCATATCTTGTGTTCATCTAATCTGAAGATGGCTGTTCGTGTCTATTCTAAGCATTCTGGTTTCTCTGTCCCTAATGGTGTCTTCCCTTCATCGGTGGAGCAGAGGAACAGTCCAATGCCAAGGGTTAGACCAGTCATTTCTGGACTGCTTGATAGCGGTACCTTACGGAAAAAAAACCCCTGCTCTCCACCCAACCACCCATCCCATCACGAATGCCGGCTCTTACACTCACACATACATAAGTCAAACGCCCCTGCACCCACCGCCATACTTTAACCAGAACTTGAGACTGAAGACGAATTCAGGGATGATGTTAAGCACACACAAACCCTGGTGTGTAGCTCAGGTTGAAGAGAACATTGTGGTTTGGTACAGTTTGGAGATCGGTGTATGGAGAACTTTGCCTTGGTTTATGTCTGGGTTAGCATCTAAATGCTTGACAAAGATTAAAGATCGTTTTAAAATCTAAAATAAGGGTTTAGCTGAACCACTGTTGTGCCGGGAAAAACATGCCTTTTTTTGGTCCCCTTGGCTCTTTGCCACGTGAAATAAGGATTGAATTTATGGTAGCAGGTTTACAATCAATGGTAAATTTAACCCTAACCCCCCCCCTTTTTCAGCAGTACTGCGTTGCATGCGTTTGAGAAAAGCCCCAGGCTTTTTAATGTCACACAGCTTTCTTGAATCACTTCCCGATTCTCTCCTTGCAAAGAGGCAGCGTTTCTGCAAAGGGGATATAATCAGTCAGTCGGTGACCCACGGGATGGTGTTAGAATTGTGCTTTCATCTGCTCTGTATCATCTTCCCCAGACTGGTCATTGCATTGTCTTTGCACTGCTCCAGAACACTTTGGTCCAAATTGAATTGTCATCCTTTTTTCTTTTTCTTTTTGCATGGTTGCGATGAACTCAAAACGTCGAAACACACTAAGAGTAGACTGCCACGGTGACTCAGAAGTGAGATTTCGTTCATAGATGACAAACTAGGGAGATGGCGACACGGCCATGTATTGGAAAGACAATTTGAGAACAACGTGTTACTTTAATATGTGTGAAAAGAGGTGAGGGTGAAAATTTCAATTTCAGGACCTCAGAACCTCCATGCTTTTATTTAGCTGTTGGAATGACCAAGTCTTTCACTTTATCACCTCGCTTCAGAAGCTAATGATTGTATTTTTTTAAAACTGAATATATTAATGATACAGAAATAAATATAGTATATTATTATCCAAGCGCTGGGACTAGAGATTGGGTTATTTGGAGAATTTACTTATAAAATTATTTTTCTGGATGGATTAGTGACTGAAAATGTTGGTTTACGGATCTCGTTTGAGCACCGGGCGGAGTGAAAATGGAAGAGAGAGAAATACCAAATTTGAGATTTTGTGCAATGTTAGGGTTTTTATGTAGATTTAAATTATGTGTATTTGAGAGGCTGTGCTAGAGAAAACTATAAAGTACATAATCTTTCTAAACAAATGTTTATTGCACTCCTGTACCCCCGTCGACTGCCAGCCTCTCTACCTCAATGCTTTTATTCTGTGGTGCAATTCACAGAGAATCCTAGCATTTCAAAGCTGTGGGGTTTATGTTTTGGTGTTTTGGATCCTCCCACGTTTTACTCTGAAGCCCAGCCAGATTCTTTATCTGTGGGATTTCGGCGGATTGGTCCTTGCCAATCCAACTTCCACGGCGTTGTTTAGACTATGGGGTGGAGGAAGGAGGTACAGAAAAGTGATTGAAGGAACGCTCACCCGACTACGGTGAATAGTTTTATAAAAGCCAAAAAGAATAAGTATGGAGTATAAGCCATCTCCATTCTTTTCCTATCGCTGGAAGGAATGGGGCATGTAAGACCTAATGATACAATATATTGTGCATTAGATGCTTCGAGAGACACCTTTCATCGTGGAACTGGGCTCAGACGCACCCAAATCCTGCTATTGAGGGTTTTTTTTCTTTTTCTTTTCTATTAATATTGTACCAAAATCTAAATAGTGGATATGAGTCTGAAATTGTTTCCCCCCATTCTCTTTGATAGCTTAGCTTTTACTTGGGGGGGGGGGTGTTAAAATTGTCATTTAACTTAATGTAGCCCCTAGAAAATTGTTGGATGGCCAATGAGACTTCCCATGCTGTATAATTGTTACTCCTTGTAGGTTGATTTATTTCATTTGGAGTACTTGGGTGGGCTGATCTTGCTGCAATGGTTATTTTTCAACACTCCATTCACAACACTCTTTACCAGATGTGCAACTACCATAAATTAATGACTCATATAAAATTGTCTTGTATATGGATTATTGATCATTTTGATCTAGACCTAAATATTTTAAGAGATTAAAAAGATAAACTTTATTTTTTTTCTTTTATAGCTAAATCGAAAAAACGATAGTATGTTTATTAGTGACCTTGACTTCCCTTTTTGAAAAACAAAAAAGAATGAAAGAATATCTCACACAAGCGTTTTCTTGTTTCTCATTATTGTTGTACAAGTACATTTTGTATTTGAACACTTTCTAGTGCATCATGTCAAGGAAAACAAGGCTTAATATGTTATTAATGTTATAATGATGTTAAGAAGCTGTGAGATAACTGGATCTTGTGGTTGCATGGCAGACGCAGGGGTTTACCTTTCAAAAGGTTTTGTTAACGGATATTGTGGTTGGTTCCCGTAACGATAAAACAACTCGCATCCCTTGTCCTTTTTGATTATTTTTACTTGACTATATTTTTACAATGGGAACATTGAAGCAAGTGTTCTATGTTTCAAGTGTATTTTTAAATAATGATTCTTCACTCATTTAAATATAACTTCTGAATGATTCCCCACTTACAAGCCAAACTTTTAAACAAATTTTTTCCTTTACTTTGCTCGTAAATTTGTGTTTGGTTTGGGTTATATAACTGGCGTGTGGTGTTGTGACATGGCTTGTGATTGGCGGTGGTGTCACTCGGGCTCTCTTGTGGCAGGTTAGGGAGGTAAGAGTACCAGATTTCAGAAGGTTTGCATGCGTTAGTGAGATGAAAGCATGCCATGATAAAATTTCCTGAGTCGCTCTCATTTGAAAAAAACCTGATTGTCTTATTTGTGGAATTATTTCTCAGGCTAACTCACAGTGGACAGCCTCTCTCTTTCGAAAAGCCTGTGGGTAGATGCTGCGTTTCCAAAGGCTATATTTTACTGAGTTGGCAAATCAGCCTTATGTTTTTTCCACTTCCAAAATGACTGTTAAACATTATAATTATGACGATCTTTTTCATTATAAATTATCTGTAGAAGTAGTAAAATGTCAGCACTAGTAATGCAATAATTAACATTTGCAGAAGTTACAACTATTTTGCACATCAACCATGGTAAGTTTTGGCTCAGTGGTTTGTTCGCTTTCAATAAAAGGAGGTTAGTGTGAGACAACCGGCATGGTGGGCGTTTTTTTGTTTGGGTGATATACCTTAAGATTCAACAAGAGGCTTCTTGATGCCAATCAATGGCTGTTAGGATGTTTTTTGAGATTTTGGTGTCACTTAGTGGTCTATAATATTACTGCATCTCCCATGTTCCGTTTAACTGAGGCATTTATGAAGTTATGTTTATCTCTTCAGTAGTATTCCCGCCCCCCAATTAAAAAAAAAATCTCAATCCCGACCTTAAATCATTAACTATCAAAAATAGAAACCGATGCCATCTTCATCACTGCAGTTCAGGTTTCCATTTGTCGAAGCATAGATTGTCATGCAAAAAAAAAAACGAATTATCAGTAAATCGAAATATACACTTTCTAGCTAATAAAGAGTAACTGCCAACAATCACGGTGCTTTGATCACGTAACTGTCGTTGAGAAGTTGCTGTGTTGATGTCGGACAGAGCCGTAATGGGAAACATCTTTAGTAAGAATATGTATCGTTGCCCTGCTGGGAGAGCGGTGATACGTTCTGATGACTCACACCCATATCAGCAGTTTTTTTAAAAGCAGTTTTGACATTTCTCTAATCCGTCGGCCCTAAACACACCTGCTCTTTTATCGCGCAGAATGTTCTGCGTTGTCTAATATTGTCAGTTCCCCTGTGTCATCTTTTCATTACCACTATCTGTTTTCCTCTTTAATTTTTTATTCTTTCATTTAAATTTTAAAAAGGGAAAGAATGAAATAAATAAATCAGAAAATTCAATCACTTTTCTACTCTTATTTTCAAAAAAAACATTAAAAATGAAAGAAAAAAGTTTATTTGTAAATAGATGATGTACAGTTTGTATCTGTAACTGTCAGTCTGTCTTTGGTGACAGAGTCCGTCTTGCTTATAACGCACGCTACCAGTAAATAAAAAAGGGAAAATATATTTAGACTGTATGGTCCTTGAAAGCAAGTTTTAAATTAATCTCTGATGTATATTCCTGTAACATTGCATTTTTATCTAAGGAATGATGTTATTAAAAATTGCAAATAAATTGAATTTCCTAATGTTCCGTGTGTTTTGATTTTATTCACTAAAAAAATGTAATTAAGATGAATGGTTGCTAGACCAATAGCTGGGGAAAGCTGGCAGAACACATTTATAGTTGCATAACATTTGTGAATACTGTGAAGCGTCCAAGAGCATATGAGCATCAAACAAATTATAAAGTAATTGCTAGTATAACGGCATAACGTAAAATTATTTTACTACAACTACAATTGGGGAGGAAAATGTTGTTGATCATTTAAGTGAAATTGGATAATCCTTGAAATTAGAACTATTGCATGAACCAAGAAGGTATGTCCTCAACATATCCCTCCCATATTTTTTCATAAACGACTTCACTTCACTTATTTCCTCAGTGTACAAACTACTCACAACTGAACTATGCATATTTAGACTACATTATCCATAGATCTTTTTCTGTCCGGAAACCGGAAACCGAACAAATACAGACTTCCTGGATCCTCAGTGTTTGAGCAAGACTGTCAGTCTTTTGTTTTTATAGATAGAACTTGCTAGGCAATAGAGCAAGACATATGCTTGGAGTGACGTTAAGATATAAATAGTCATAATCATAAAACGCCTATTAAATAACTGAAACGGTAGGTTTTCATATAGTTTCTAAAGATACTTTCCGTTATAGTTAGCTTGATAAGTGCTAATTATGAGGCAAGTTATCTGGTACTAGCTAGTTTGTTAACATTATTTGCATAAAACATCTTGAGTTAAACACGTAGTGGTTAATTATCAAACAAAGTTAATACATACTGTTGGTCAAAATGTTTTAAAATGTATGAAGTGTGTACTCGAGTTTCTAAAGGCAGTTTAAAATTCCCGCTGTATTAACCCCGTTACACATGGCAACGAAACGCTTTAAGTTAATGTAATCAAGCCCCGATCGTAATGATTTCATTTGTAGTCTTATATATTTTCAGTGTGTAGCTAGCTTTTTTCTTTTTAAATCGTACTGCATTGTGTTGTACTTTGTATTGAGCCTCAATATAAGTAACGTAACAGCCTATAATAATAACATAATAACTGTGTGTCGAGGCAAATGAAACCACCAGGACTATATTTTCAGGACAGTGACAGAATTCAGGACAGAACTAACCCTATTTATTTTATAATATAGTTCCATTTCAAAATAACATTAGACGGAAACAATAATAGGATTCTACATCTCTGCTGTGTGTCTAAATGGGACATCTTTTACAGGGATTTTTTTTTTTACAAATACACTAATGGAATCCCCACCAACAAGAGATCTTGGTTTTGAGCGGTATGACACCTATACTTTATATGTGTGTGCGTCGGATGGTTAAAGTGTAGACCAAGTGTTGGTTTTAAGCTAATCTACACAATTTCACAAACTTGCTACCGCTACGTTTGTTATAACTACTTGAACTGGAATCTCTGTTGTTAATTTTTCTTTGCATACCATTCCTAAACCAAGTTAAGCAAGTTAAAATGATTTTAATGTGTTGTAGAATTATAAAACGACAATGTCGGGTAGTATTCAAGAGCTTACCAAAGTTGCCCTCTCCAGCCTTAGTGGCACTCATTCTCCTGGCCAAGATGCAGACCCCCCTTTACCCCCCATTAACGAGCGACTGGCCTACTTGCGCCCCTCTCGCGAACTGCTGGAGTTCTACCGGCAGAAGGTGGCGCAGTTCGACGGTGAGCATGAAGACCTCCTGCGGATGCTGGAGAAATACAAGACCACCACTGAGGACCAGGTACTGGACATGGCCAGGCTCCAATCTTGCGTCTCCTGTGGTCCGACTGGGGCTCAAAGCTCCTTTAATTAATGTCCCTGCCTACCCATGCGTTTGTCTCTGTCCAGCACAAAATTCAGTGGGAGGTACGCCAGAGGGAGAGTGAGATAGCAGAGCTGCAGAAAGCTCTGAGCGACATGCAGGTCTACCTCTTCCAGGAGAGGGAGCATGCACTCAGGCTGTATGCAGAGAATGACAGACTCAAGATCAGGTGTGTCTTATGTATGGTATCTGGGTATTTGAGTACTTTGGATTTGTTGCATGGCGTTTTCCGTCTGCATGCCTATCCAATTAGTCTTTATCTCTGTTTAACCTAGGGAGCTGGAGGACAGGAAAAAAATCCAGCACCTTCTTGCTCTGGTCGGTCCGGATGCTGGAGAGATCACTTACTTTTTCCGAGAACCACCAAACCAGGTCAAGCTTCCTATCATTTCTAATGTTACAATTGAAATTTAAATAGAAAGTTTTGCTTTCTGCACATACTATAAGTTTTGCTCAAATTCAGTTGAGGGGTCACATTATGAAAAATTCCCATAAGATATATTTTGTATTTTCCCTCAATCTGAATGCATTTTAGGTCACCATCCCTCAGAAGACGGTCCAGCTTAATGTCCAGGAGCGCAGAAGGCCAGCTAAAACAGGTCAGATAAAATGGGACACGGTAGAGAGAAACTAAAATGTAATGCCCTTTATGTTTTGGTATTTGATTGTATAAGATTTTTCTGGCTGTACGTTATGCTGCGAGCAATTGGCCTTCTCCTACACAGAAGTGCGGCGTAAAGTGCCCAGATCAACAGAGGGAGTCAACCCTGCAGTTAGCCCGGAGCAGTACAAGAAGGACAACCAGACCTTACTGCTGCAAGTCTGTAACCACCCCCTCTCTTTTTTTTCTTTTTTTTTCCTTTTTATTGACTAGCATGGTCTCTACAACAGTTTGTGATTGCTCGTGTCATTTAACATGTGTCCAGGTAGAGGCGCTGCAGGCCCAGATGGAGGAGCAGACACGTTTGGCCAAGGAGCAGGTGGAGGCGCTGCTGGAGGACCGGCGCATCCATGTGGAGGAGCGTCAGGTTCAGCACCAAAGAGACCAAGACGCAATAACTGCACTCTCTGACAAGTAAGTTCAAACACCTCCTGTCGTGACAAAAAGTTAGTCCAGTGAAGCTAGTGATAACTAAATTTAATTCTAACAATTAATTTAAGCAATTAATCATGATTTACTGGCTGAACATATTTTCTAGCTGGACCAAGGGTGCTTGTTTACATTTATAGTTGGCTAAAAACCACAATATTGATGCTGGTTAAAGTGTGGATTGCCCCTTTACTCTGTGACTGTGTGGAATTGTTTCCTCGTCTCCTGTCGATGTTTCCTACAGGTTACACCGCACCCAGAACCTGCTGTATGAGAGCACCAGAGACTTCCTGCAGCTGAAATTTGAGACCCGGGCCCACGAGAAGGGCTGGATGACAGAGAAGGACCGCCTGCTCCGGGAGTTGGATTCCTGTCAGGAGAGACTGAGGGGGGGTCCTGGAGACGACGTCCTGCTCCACACCGCACCTGCCCCAGAGCATGTGTCAAGACAGGCACAGACGGAAGAAATAAAGGTAGATTACTGGATTATTCGAGATGTAAAAACAGGCCCAGAAAGTGGTAGATGCCATCAAGGGGCAGCAGTATGATGTAATTTCTTTTCATTTTTCATTTTTTTAAGACTGTGAACTCATTACTTGATGAAGCTTAAATGATTTATTTTAATCTTCTGGGATTTACTTAGTATGGTGTTGAAAAGCATACAGCAAGGTCACATATTTACTGTCATCTCTCCCCAGGCACTTCAGGAAGAGCTTAAGCAGGCCCACCGGCTGGCAGACATGTACAGGGAGCAGTGCGTGGGCTTAGAGACCGAGTTAGCACAGATCCGAGAAGAGGGTGACGTTGGCAGAGAAATCTTTAAGGTACGGCCTTTTAGGGAGCCATTCCGCTTAACTAACCCCCCAAAAATAACTCTGAAGCCGTCCTGCAAAAGCTCAATTGAAGTTCGTTACCCTTGGCGCCCATAACCGTGCTCTTTACATGTGTCCAGGAGCGTACTGACAAGACGGCCAAGCGACTCCAGATGATGACGCAGCGCTACGAGGCCCTGGAGAAGAGGAGGGCCATGGAAGTGGAAGGATTCAAAACGGACATCAAACACATGCGGCAGAAGCTCAAGGACGTGGAGAAGCAGCTCTTTAAGGTGAGGTTCTAGGGGCAATATAACTATTATAATGGACTTTGTTGCCCTGAAAGCATAATTAAGTCTCTAGCATGAATAATGCAGGAATATAAGTCCATGGAGGACTATTCTTAGAAAACTATCTACTGGAAGACATTGTTTGCACGTTAATTTAGTCAGAAAACATTTTTATTTTATTTTTAAAGGTAAAAATTAAAACATTTTTTCATGTTTAACCTCTTAGGTTACTATGAATGTGGGCCCAGACCAGGACCTAGCCATCCTCCACGAGGTGCGCCAAACAAACACTCGAACCAGAAAAATCCAGGGCGAACTGAAGACTCTGAAAGCCAAGATATATGGTCTGGAGAATGAGTTGAGATACTGCTGAGAGACTTTCTCCTGAGCACCTTCTCTGTTTTAAAGGCCACACTTCCCTCCTCGCTCCAGGCACCTTGCCTTCACAGTGCATTCAGCCATGTTGTATACAATGTTGCACTTGTTTTGAACTTTTTAGACACTTTGAATTTGTACTTCTTCACACCAGTCCGTATGGCCAGAGGTGGGGGGTTTTTTTTCCCTTTTTTCGGAGAAGTATTCTTATAGTATGCTATGTCTTCTGCATCAAATACTGCAACATTTGCCTTAAGAAAGAAGCAATTCTATGCAAGTAGAGTTTGAAAAAATGTAATCTACTGAATGAAAAACAATGTACATAAATAACCTGTACGGGGTATGAATATAAAACTGCATATTTATGCTAGTAAATGTCTTGGGTATTGTATGTTTTTACTTGGAAGTTATTTCATTAAAACAATATTTTAAAAAGCTATTAATTTTCATTATTGCTGAATGATAAACGCATACATTTTTAAACAACTATTTCTATGAAAGTATAGAATAACATTCTATTCTATAATTGGGTGTTTTGGCTGGAAGAAGAGAAAACAAGAATGGACTAGTTTAAGTTGTCTTAAGTTGAGCATTCCTTATCCTTATTGAGAGTTAAAATCACTGGTGTAAGTCAGACTAATGTGGCTCTCAAGGACGTTTCCCTAAAGTCACTCTTTGTTGCAATGGGTTGGATAAAATTGCTCATCTGAAGGTGGTATGTAGAGTAGCCGTTCAACGTACGTTCAAAGATTTAAATATTGGTAATGCTGTTCATTTAAGTTTAATACTTAAGACATAATTTAAAAAAACATTTATTTAAATTGTTTATTTCTTAAGGCAGGAAACTATTCGGTTCTGTTACTGAACAACATTTTCTTTTAATTCTGCGGCACATCGAAATATGGGTGTGTTTTTAAAAATAAAAAAAACGGCGATTCATATAGCGGTTATGTTAAAAGCGAAGAAAATCAGAGTAACTTGATATTTCCATTAACTGAGAAACGAAAACGAAATTGAACCATAGAGGCGCACAGATAAAAGTTGTACACGACGCAAAGCATTCCCGGAATTGTAGTTAAAAAGTACCGTGCGCTCATTCGCGGTGCAAGCAGTTATTGCACCGGCAAATTTTGTATGCTTCGCCTATAAACTTCCCCCGGCACCGTACCAGGGTCAGATTAGTATTTCTTGGTCGTATCCCTAACCCCGATGAGCCAAATGATACAACGAATTTAATTCCGGGTATATGTTAATCAAGATTTAAGATTATTTGGTTTGCTGTGTTTTTTTGTAGCTTCAAATGTCTTTGTTTATCTAGCCTGTCCGCTACAGGGACGTTTCGTGGATCCTAGCTAACTTGCTTGCTAGTACAGCTTTTCTGAAGAAAGATGGCACAGTTACTAACCAGGTTGAATGCTTTAAAACTTGGTTTGCACGTCGTGAAGTCCAGTAGTTTCGCAATTCGATGTTCCTGCAGAAGTTTATCCTCGTCAACTCTTCGCTATAACCGAGTAAGTTATGATTTCGCTTCCTATCCAAAAACTGACGTTATAGCTCAATAACTACGTATACCATAATGTGAGTTGTAGGATTGCGCGAGTTATTTTATGTATCATCGTGTTTGAAACCATTAAGTAGCAATGAATGAAATGATCTATATATACACACACTAATTTTAACGCGCACCATAACCTACGCCCATGTATTGAATGTCCTGAGAGTTTTAAAAACAGTTTGACAACATAGCCAGTATAATTTTCTCTGTGTTTTCCTTGGGTTGTTGCAATTACATCACTCATTTTGTAGAATATGTTAAACGTAACTTATTACAGCGTGGTCACGTAGTGTATTGTTGGAACCTTTTTATTTTACACAATTTATAGATTGCCCTTTTGCATTCGGTCGCCGTTAAAAACCTCTTCTAGCATTTACTGGGTGTTATTTATGAGTGTATGTTTGCGGTTCTTTGCTATTGAACCATATTTTTACTGCAATTTAATTGGGAAGATAATTTTTAAAGTATTTTTGAAATATGATCCTCTTAACTACTTATCGCCTAAGAATATCGAAATTACTAAACTTTAAAAAAAAACCTTTGCCCCAGATGTTGACTCATAGCCACTCATTGATCTGGAACCAAGTGGAGATTACAGTGTAGAGACAAACGTCAAATGTGTATCCTTTTTTGGTTTTAAAACTTGTAGCAGGAAAGCCATCAACCTTTTTGTTATAATTGAAGTTACCCAATATCTTGTATTTAATGTCGGTATCTTACTTTTTCCACCCCTTAGATTTCTGGATTTAAATAAATGGTACTTTTGCATTTTTACAGGGCCAGCCCTCCTTCGGGCTTCTTTTTGACATTGACGGGGTTCTGGTCCGTGGACAGACGCCCATTCCCGGTGCCAAGCAGTGCTTTAGGAACTTGGTGGACAAGAATGGGAAGTACCGGGTTCCTGTGGTCTTTGTGACAAATGCAGGGAACTGCATGAGACAGGCCAAGGCAGAACATCTGTCCCATTGGCTGGAAGTTGAGGTAAGGCTTACTATGATGTATACAGAAACGTCTGTCTACAATGGGACTGCTGATTGACCAGTCGCTTAAGCTGCGTTTGAAGTCTGTGTCGAAGGCTAACTTTAACTCATGCCGTTTTGACATTATGTAAATATAGATTTATTTTTTATTTTTTTGACATGGTTCTGTAAACATCAAATTAACTAACAAATCAATTAAGCGGCATTTCACTGGTATGATGACAGACTGAAGTTATGTGAGCCTTTGCTTGATCTCTATTCCGTCTCCTGTGAAGGTATCTCCAGACCAGGTGATGCTCTCCCACAGTCCACTGCGTATCTTCAGTCAGTTCCACGACAAGTGTGTGCTGGTGTCTGGTCAGGGACCGGTGGTTGAAGTAGCCCACAAGTATCCTTCCTCAATCCCCTACCAGATCCTGTGTTGATTCTGAAGACAAGTTGTTTGTGTGATCAGAAGACTGTTCCCACGGCAGCCTTTGCTATTAGGTGTATTTGTAAAGTAGCTGTTGGCCTTTCCTCTAGTTTTGTCTGTGTTTTATGCAATAGGAACATGGAGAGGGGTTTATCCTCTCCTTATGGCCCGCTTATCTATGTTGTGTTATTTAATTGTGTACGGAGATTTCCCATAACTCCTGGAATTCAAAAGTCTAGGCTTCCAGAATGTGGTGACCATTGATATGCTGAGAGATGCCTATCCCCTCCTGGACGTGGTGGATCACAATCGCAGACCTAAAGACATGGTTTGTGTTCAGTAAAATATTTCAGTCAAACACTTGTTGCTTTCTTTCTGAAAGGTGATTGATTTTCTTGTAGGACTGAACTAAAAACTTTGACTTTGTACTTAGTTATTGTACTGCTTTGGATGTTGTCTGAGGTATTGGTGATCTCTTGAGTAACAAAGCCATTTACTTGTGTCTTTCAGCTGCCCCCAAGTAAGGATTTGCCTCCCATTGAAGGTAATGTTTTCCCAAGTTTTTCCTTTACTCAGGAAAGTGAAGTCTCTTAGTGAGCCTTCTGCGTAGTATGTGCTAAAAAAAATATTCATTTAAAATGCCATTTGCTCTCTATCCTCACCTCTCTCTACCTTGTCAGCTGTGATTCTGTTTGGAGAGCCAATTCGATGGGAGACAAACCTGCAGCTGATTGTGGATGTTCTTTTAACCGATGGGAAACCGGGAAATCCTGTGACATCACCACACTACCCTCACATTCCCATTCTGGCCTGTAACATGGACCTCATGTGGATGGCAGAGGCCAAGAACCCCAGGTAAGGCTGAGGTTTACCCTATTCGCTGCACAACTCTCGGTTAAAGGCAACACCCAAACCACAAACACTGTTGGCGCTGCCATTGTCACTTCTTTAGGTTTGGTCACGGGATGTTCCTGGTGTGCCTGGAGAATATCTATAAGAAGATCACGGGCTGTGAGCTGAAGTATGAGGCCCTCATCGGAAAGCCCAGTGTGGTCACGTACAACTATGCCGAGCTGCTGATCCGACAGCAGGCCGAGAGCCTGGGCTTGGCTGAGCCCGTCGAAAGGCTGTATGCCATAGGGTGAGCCCCAGTTTCCTCAGCATGGGTCTTTTCTTATATTTGGAGAAGGATTTACACAGATGGGGATTCTCTATGTATTATGATCTGTATTTATGTTTTCCCGTACTTTTCTGTCCCTGTGTGTCCTCGCAGTGACAATCCAATGGCAGACATCTATGGCGCTAACCTGTACAACCGCTACCTCCAGGCATCCCGGCGGGCTCGAGCTCAGGCACCCATGAAGGGCGGCGTTGGGCAAGCAGGTGGAAGGTCAATGCAGAAAACGGTGGCTGCGACGACAACTGGTTTTGAAGAGACGGGGGTGGGCGGGGCACACGAAAAAGAGCATCTGCCCGAGGCCTGCTGTTCCATCCTGGTGTGCACGGGCGTCTACAGCCGGGACCAGGAGGACCTGCCCCCCGACCCCCAACACACGGTGACGGAGCGCATCTTTCACGGACACCGCGACTTTCACTTCGACCCCAGTCTGATGCAGCCCTCCTTCGTGGTGCAGGATGTACGTGAAGCGGTGGAGCTGGTCTTCCAGCGCGAGCGTTGGCCACTGGAATAGAGGAGCCCTGTGACACCATGTCCCTCCACACTTTACTGAGCGCCAGCTGATGGCTCCTTGTGAGTCATTATTCCCTCGGTATTGGGCAAAAATCACAGCATTTTCATCAGCTTTTCTTAGTGGTGGAGCTGAGGGTCAGTTGGAAAAAGTTTTGAGCGTTTTAGTTGATAATGCTTTTCTTGTTTGTTGCTTTTATGAAACTGAATTTTTCATAAACTGATGATGTCTATTTTATTCTACCAATATTTTGTTAATTAGCTATGCAGAATTTCTTTTAAAATTTAATTACTTTTTTACGTTTTATTGTGTGATGCCTTAAAGGAATACACTGTTTTCACTCAGGTCACTGTTAAGGGATATTTTAAATAACTCACCCGAGTAAAGTATATTTTTTATATTTTATACAGTCTGGTGTATTACAGAGTTATTACATTTGTTTTTGCTGCTATGATATGTTAGCTACAGGTCCAGGTACAACAGGATAAACACTATAAGCAATGTTTTGCTCACAGATTAATTAATTGTTTAGAAGTGTAATGTTCTATTAACCTCTGAATTAAAGGTTATTGGTTTTAAACTTTCATTTGACTGTTTCTTTTGATTTCAGGGATGCTGGTAGAAAGAAATATTGCTTTTGTTTTTGCTTTAATTACACAATGTAGCTTTCATTTTATTGTATAATTCAAGAAGCTTTTCATTGGGGGGTGGGTATTTATTGCCAAAATAAAGCAGTTCAGAATTGACAGGAGAAAAACCTGTAAATAAACACCAAGGAATAAATGCTGTGCGAAACCCCGGTGGTTGTTTCAGTTGTGTTTTTCAGTGCGGGTAAGTATGCATGTATGTATAAAGAGCTACTAATGGGCATCGAATATGAGGAAACACTGGAGCGGTCGCCAGGTGACGGGTAAGGCAAAATGACTTGTATAAAGTGATGCTCCGGCTTATGCCAGTCCCTTCTGATGCATTTTCTCTTTAACCCCCTACAGGATTCGGTGTCTTCAACACATGTGGCCTGGAATGCAAACGCTGTGCCTGCTCAAAGAAGCACGTGGGATAAGCTGAAATGGGATCCAAGTGATGAGGGCTTCTACCCAAGAGCATCATTTTTAAAATCACCTCTTTAAAATAAATGTATATGTATACACAAAATAGCATATATTTTCGCTGCGGTTTGAAAACTCCTATGCGCTGTCAAAATGACTGGCCTGTAGGCTAGCATCAGGATTTCTTTGTACTTGTACACCATGCATACACAGCTAAATGCATTTAATGTACTGGTAATTCATTTTAACTGGAATCGTGATTCCAACAACACTCCTTTAAATAAAAACTGCAGTCCCTCAGTTACTGTGTCCATTGTCTCATTCACTTCTCTTACTGCCCAGTTTAGGGAACGTGGCAACGCCGCTGATGGCACGAGAGTTACCAGGTGAACTCGTCCTCTTCCTCCTTCAACAGTTACATGGCGTCTTCTCTGGAGGGCCCGGACTGTTTACGGGCCGGGAGTCGGTCCGCAACAGGACGTGGGAGTCGTTGTTGGTCGCCTGATGATGGACCGTTGTGCCGTTTCGCGCCATAAGCTCCCTCGCTATCAACATGAAGGCCTCCTCCACGTTCTGTGATGCTTTGGCAGACGTCTCCAGGACAGCCAGCACCCCCCGCTCCTCAGCCAGTGTGCAAGCGTCCTCGAACAGGACCTGGCGCTGGGCCTCCAGGTCGGATTTGTTCCCTACAGGTGGGCAGATATATTTTAACAGGAACCGAAGAGCAGTTGAAAAAATTATAACAGCCAAGGGCTGTTTAATCATAACTATATAATATTTTGTGGCGGAAAATAAAATATATTTTTTCCATAAAATAAAAGTCCCACATCAGATAATTAGCAGATCCAGGCCTGCATAATTAAAAAAAAATTACCATCTGCATTTTGTCCGACTGGATATTCGCTAAAGAAACGCTTGCTCAGAGCAACACCGATGACTCAGCTGGGATTTGAACCGTCAAAGGTCAGGTCACGGTCCCGTTCAGCTAGAAAGGTTAAATAATGATAAGAGATGTAGGTGTGCACAGGCTACGTTGCTCTCCCGCTCACCGATGAGGACAAGCAGCACACTGGTGGCTCCGTACTGCTCCACCTCGTGGATCCAGTGGGGGACGGACTCGAAGGTGCTGCGTCGCGTCAGATCGTAGGTGATCATGGCTCCGTGCGCACTGCGGTAGTAGCTCTGGGTGATGGTGCGGAAACGCTCCTGCCCCGCCGTGTCCCACACCTGCATCTGTTTGGGGCGGAGCACGGGAACACCCTCAGAGACCAAACACCAGCCCCCCAGGTTGTGCGGAGAGATCCCAGCATGCTGTGTACATAGGGCCTTCTTGTTTGACCAGTAAAGGGTTAACTCGACTCGCAACTTCTCATTCGGTCAACAAACCCTGTATAAAATGTTTCGTTCATCATAACGTGCTCCAAGTTGCCTTGTGGTTTGTATTGTTTTGGCCTCACTTAAGCTTGGCCCCTTATACTATTCTCGGTTTTAGCACAGGTTTGTCTCCAAGGGAATCAAGACACCAGTGCATGGATTTGAAATCTTTTTTTCCTTTTTTCCCCCTCAGTCCACACATCTCTACCACTCTCGGCCTAAAGTGCCATCGGTAAACAATGTACGTCAAACGTAAATTACTACTGAGGAAGTAGAAACGAGGGGGAGGAGAAGGATGCTGCTTTGGTGTGACAGGTTGTGCACACCGAAAATTTACAATGCTGGGAATATTCCAGAGGGAAATTTCAGATGCCAAAACATTAAACAAAACACAAAGCATTCCTCTCGTTCCTACCCTCCCGCCTGTCAGGCAGGTTCCACAACAGAGAAAAGTCCAAGGGACAATACACAGGCAGAGAATTGAAATGGCAGCGTCTGTTGAGTAAACCAAACAGGCTGAGCAAGCCCTATGTACATACAATAAATTGGAGGTGTTACAGGTTTTACAGGAGTGTTTGGTGTTTTAGCATCAAGATGCAGATATCTCTGAAAGCTTGATAACGTCGCGTAAGTTGGTTAATTTAAGAAGACAGTGAAAACAAATGACAGGTTGTATTTAATAAGGATTGGGAAAACGAATGCACATACCTTGACCCTCTTGCCTTCTATGTTCAGGGTCCGAACCGTAAAATCCACCCCAATAGTGTTCTGCTGCTTCTCCATGAAGACCCCGGACTTGAAGTTCTGAACCATACAGGTCTTTCCCACATTGGATTCTCCAATCAGGATGATCTTAAACAGGAAGTCAAAGGAGTCGTCCTGCCCTGACCCTGCAGACTGCATAGTGACGTTCGAAAGAAGCACTATGCAAACCTGTGACCTTGTGTTCTTTGAAAGGTACTACAAATTATTTACGCCTTGGGTGTAATGATGGTTATTACAGGATACCAGATAAAAACTTCTACACATGTAGTATATTATTAATAGATTAACTCTCTCCTTGCATAGGTTTCCATCATATCCTTGAAATGCATTCACCAAACCTTGTAATGCTATATGGCTCAACATAAGGGAGGCAAACATTCCACGCTCTGTCCACGCACCATGTAACCCAGCCGGAGTTCAACTCGCAATTGTAAGCCAGTTCCTTCTTCCCCCCCCCTCCCCCCCTTTTCTTCTACAACGCTGTAATGTGCACACAAACCATTGTCATCACATGGTTAGGTATTCTCTTTCAAATCCTTTTCAAATGTCTCCAGCAAACAAGGTCAAACCTCAGTGGAATTTGCTTCAGCTCTGTCAGGTTTAATCATAAGCCCTGGTAGATTTTACTTCCTGCATTAAAGGCGCTCCTGAGCACCGCACTCCTCTCCAATGTCTCCATCTGTCTTATCCTTTGTCTCTCATTCGCTTTCAACGGCTTCCTCTAACCACCTGTTGCCCTTTCTCCCTTTATCCCCTCACCGTTCCTCCCAGTTGAAACCCGCCCTACCTGTGCAGGCAGGTAAGACTTCCTCCTCCAGCTCTCCGCCCACTTGTGCCACTGCATGCTGGAAACTGTAGTTTCAGTGTACTGTTCTAGTTCTGTTAAAATCGAGAATCTAAGTAAAGTTAGAAGGGCAATATTAATATGGAATAATGTATATATATATATATATATTTTTAACACCAGCAACTGTAATTGAAGACAATTGTCTGAGCCACTCCTTGCACAAATATGATGTATGTACACAAAGCTCGTTTGACTTGAATGGTGCCCTTTGGACTCCAGAAAGCTGATGGAAAAATACTACAGCTTGTCACCCATATCTCCACGCTATACTGACATTCTCTCACCAACGCACTCCATGGTATTCAGTTTTCAGCATCTAGTTATAATATTTTACAGGACAGCCTCTCACAATTTATGTTAAATAGTAATGCAGCACTAATGACAGACAAGCAAATGCATCCCTGGCAAATAATTCTGCCTCTACCTGTGTCTTCCTTGATGGATCTTTCAGCAGGATGTTGACTGATAAGAGGAACCCCGTGTTCTGCCTGCCTTGCATTTGACCAGTTCTTAACACACACAGACACATCTCTCCTTTCAGCCGAGATACACAGCTTGGCACAGAGAACAATGCACATGATTATGAAGAGTGCCCTTGGTGTATACTTGGCTGTATCAGAGAGTATTCTTTCTTTTTTGGGGGTTTTACACAGGGAAGAGTCATGTGACTACTGTGGCTGCGACTGAACAGAGAGAGATCTGTTTCATGCGTCCACAAACTGAGGGCTTTATTTATACTGGGCACACAGTTAGATTATAGCTGCCCACTGAAAGTAATACTTTTTTTCTTGGTGGATTTTTTAAATGCATTTTTCCTAATGTATTTGTCAGCATGATTTTAACACGACGTGATTTTTAGGCGAAGTGTTATGGTAAAATGTACCACAGACGGAGATGTCCTGAGAGTTCACGTAGAAAGTCGCAGCTGATAAAACATTACTCTTCCATTTGAAGCATTGATATTTAACAGATACGAACAGAACGTCGTTTTCCCCACTACACGTGTGATCTTTAACCTTAGCATTTGTAACCAATTTATAAAAATATATAAAATCAAATGTGTAGCAGCATCCAACTATATACATATACGACTTAATATAATGAACAAAGCATAACGACTACTACTAATAAGATGGAACAAAACAATAGGTACTCATATTAATATATAATAATAATAATAATAATAATAATA
>JAOVYW010000054.1:7314961-7326785 GCA_025775045.1 Hiodon tergisus | reverse complement strand
ATAATAATAATAATAATAATAATAATACATGTAAAAAAATTATAAATCACTGAGTCATTATTTTGAGTTCAGAACATTAACTCCCAGCGTGCATTGTGAAAACTGACAGGAAGTACAAAGAAGAAAAATTAGCATTGATTTTGGTTTCCCTGTGTTTATGTAGCAAATCGGATACATTCGTGTAAGTGGCGTTTGTTGGTTGCATAGAGAGTGTACGAAACGGATACAGTATGTATTGTTTTATTCCAATCTAGTCTAATGTGTTGCAATAGGAGAGTTGTAGTTGGCTGGCTAGCTACGTAAAATGACGAATCTGAATAGGCTTGTGCCTGTGTAGCATAACAGAAGGTTTAATGTTTTCCCTTAGCTGCAGCGTATGTTAATCATAACAGAATAGTTGACACATACAAATTTTATTTTTGATAAGGACTATGGGTTAAGCACCAGCTATCTAATATTTTGCCGATAATATTGTAAGACAAACTTAATTACTTCACTGCTTAATAGCTGACTAGCTACCTGTGGTAAGTGAAGGGACGTCGTAATTGTTAAGGTACGAATTTTGTGATGTAAATTCAAATCTACAACAGTAAGTAATAAATAATGGGCATGAGTCAGAGGTCACTATTATTAGCTAACTGGCTGAGATTTGAACATCAAGAATTCTAGCACGCATACACCTAAGAGCGTAAATCCTTCCGTATGCATAGTTTTTGGATATCTAAAAACGCTTAAATCAAATCGTCTGTAAATGATGTAGTGATATTTATAAATTAAAGAGTTTTCTTAGATATTCTTCCTTTAATAGAAAGCTACTGTTGTGTTCCATATAATGAAGCAATGCTGAAAACATGTCAGTTTTCTAGAAATGTGTGTAATTTTGGATCAGTTTACTTTTCAGCTTCTATTTGAATATATGTTTAACTCCCTGTATCCTGCTTGGCAGGATTTCTGTCAGTTGATTTTGGTTATAAATGATTCCAACCTTATTGTACCACACGTTTATCACGCTTCCTTTACAATTTGGCTCTTTATATAGTTCAGTGACATACCAAATCAAATGATATAATAAAATGGTATTTAATGTAGTTTTAACTGTAGAAAAAAAGAAAGTTGTGGGGCAGCTAATATGATGTGGTGGTTAAGGTGACGGACTCGTAACAAAATGGTTGCTGATTCATGTCCCTCCCCAGCTGTTGTGTCCTTGAGATAGTTGAATTGCTTCAGTAAATATCTGCTGGAGAAGTGGATGAATGTATAATATAGTTATGAATGGAGAGTGTAGGAGTTTGTTTTGTCCTTTTGTTCAGATTGAGTCCAACTTTTTGCCCTCCTGTGTCACAGCTTAGTAGGCTATCGCTTAGCATTATGCATTAATGATGCAATATGAATCCTACTATCTTTGTGTATTTTGCCCGCTGTTCCGCCTCTGTTCCTGACCCTGCCCTTTCTGCTCCTCCACCTCCCTTCCTCCTCCCCTCGCTCCAGAGACAAACTCCTGCTCCCCTTCCTTGAGAACCCTGTGATGTCGCCCCCCTGCTGTGCCTTCTTGTCACAGTACACCCACCACCACCTGGTCGCCTTTCTCCTCACCTTCTTTAGGTAAATCTAGGGCCGTAGCCCATCCCATCGTTCCCTCTGGTAAATGTAGAACCTGAGGGCAAGCCACACTTTACCACATGCCTAGGTCCCTGAAGCCGTGAGGAAGAAGCAACAACGGAAAGTAAGATAGAAATGTTTTAGAAACGGCCCCAGCCTTGCACTTTAAACTAGCCCTGCCCTCTCTGACCTGCAGTCCCAGCTAAACTGTGCTGAGAATATTTTTCTATCGCTCTTTCAGATCTGGATATGGTGCGTTTTGGTCTCTGTCCGGCCTTATTCTGTCTCTGTCTTGCCTTATCCTGCGTTATTATCGCCATGCTTTTCCAGCTATGTCCTTCTGCATGCCTCACGGAAGACTTTTAGCAACGTGAAAGTGAGCATCTCTGCCCAGTGGACTCCCTCGGTGCAGAATGGCAGCTTTCCTGCCTACTCCCCGGAGCAGGTACGTGTGGAGGGCTGTATGAAATGCCAGGCTAAAGGTCCCCTTCCTGAGTACAATTTTACTTGCCATGTCCCCCTCTTAATGAGCGCTGATAAAGATGTGCTGGGTAACGATCAATTTCCTCCAACAACCGTCTTCCAGTGTGCTTCTTCCACAGATCGAATAAACCACAAACTATTCCATTTATTCAGTAATGATAGTAAACTTATATAAACTGTATATATACTTCATCAGTACTGTTAAGGGAAGTATTAGGCAGCACTCTGTATTGGTTGTGTTTCTCCGCAAGTTTCAACATTCTAATACTTTCCGTGATTAAGTCTTCTAAGTATTCTGTATACAGTAATGAGTGAGGGCGTTTGTATTCTCAGACCTGGGAAGAGAATAAACTGTTTGCTGACACTGATGAAGCTACTCTGTTCCTTGGGGCCCTGGACACTATCTTCCTCTTCTCCTATGCAGTTGTGAGTTTTGTGTCTCACTGGGCGCTGTGTGCCTTTTCTGTCCCCGGACACCTGTCAGGGATGACCGTAATGAGCAAGTAATTTCTTAGAGTGTGCTGGTAAAGTTTGCTGACCCCTTTGTCCTTAACGCAGGGCCTGTACGTGAGCGGATTTATTGGAGATCGTCTGAACCTGCGATATGTGCTATCCTTTGGGTTGTGCGCCTCGGCCCTGGTGGTGAGTGAGAGCACTGCAGTTAGTCTCTGTCACCGTTGCTGTCACCAAATGCTGTATGCTGTGCTGTCTACTACAATGTTTATACGCAGTAAATTCTATCCAATGTGGGTCGGTCTTCCTCTGTCTCTCTTCCTGCTTTTCTGTTCTCCCTGCTGTCTTTCGAGGAATCCTTCTCATGCTCCTGTTTATTGCTCTATCCCAGGAATTTTTGTTCGGGACCCTGACGGAGTGGCTGCATTTCTACAACGTCTACCTCTACTGCACCCTGTGGGTGCTGAATGGGCTCCTGCAGTCTGCCGTCTGGCCCTGTGTGGTGGCCATCATGGGCAACTGGTTTGGCCGATCTGGGTGATTGTCCCCCCCTCCTCGGAAGCACTCGTATTCTTCCTGATTAGTAGCAGTGTGGACTTTTTGCCTGTGAATGTTGCCATGTCGTTAGGGTTGAAAATCTGTTCCTGCTCTCACAGCCTTGTCCCCTGGCTGCAGGGTGCTCCTGTTGTGAATATCAGTTCTCTTTTTCTGCACCTAGTCGGGGCTTCATATTCGGCCTGTGGAGTGCCTGTGCGTCTGTTGGGAACATCCTGGGGGCCTTCCTGGCCTCCAGCGTTTTAAAGTACGGTTATGAGGTGAGCCGTGCACGAGGTGGTATGAGCTGCCAAAAGGCTGGCGCGTTCCGCAGTCCCCTCCCCTCTCTGCCGCGTCAGGGTCGGCAGTCAAGTAAACCCAGTGATATCTCTGTAACCTGATAGGCGGAGCATGTGGTAGCGTAAATCACACCGACGCGCCGGCCGGTAAAAATAGACCGTGTGTCGCCGACTGCAGGAGGCTGACATGTTGTTCCCCTGATGTTGTCTTGCAGTACGCCTTCCTGGTGACATCCGCCGTGCAGTTTGCAGGTGGAGTTGTAGTGTTCTTCGGCCTGCTCACGTCCCCCAAGGAAGTCGGTAAGTCTGTGTGTGTGCATCTGCTTGTATATATGTGTGTGTTTGTGTGTGTGTGTGTGTGTGTGTGTGCACACTTAGTGCATGCGTCTTTCCTCTCACAGCTCTGATTGACCCCGCAGGCCTCAGTGTGACCTGTGAGGTCACAGGTCTGAGCACAACAGCGCAGGACACAGAGAGTCACCGGCCGCTCATCAGCAGCGACGAGGAGGATGAGGACGATGAGGAAGAGGTGTGTGACGGCGGCTACTACTCCATTCAGCGGCAGGACCAGGACCGAGGCCGGGAACCAGCGACCCCACCGGCTGCAATTGGATTCTTCCAGGCCTTTTGTCTTCCTGGCGTGCTGCCGGTGAGCAGACTCAGTCTACTCAACTTCTCAGTGAATCATGGGAAGTCATTAGGAAGACTCGAGGATTAGCTGGGACTAGTTCCCATTATGATGCCTCAGTCTGTAATAGGGTCAGATCATAGCTGGCTTCCTCTGCTCTGTTTTTGCTCTTACTTTCTCTCCTGTACGTTGTAACGGCTTTGTCGCCCTCCCCGCCCCCATTGCTCTCCCCACATACAGTATTCTCTGGCCTATGCCTGTCTGAAACTGGTCAACTACTCCTTCTTCTTCTGGCTGCCATTCTACCTCAGCAATAACTTTGGCTGGAAGGAGGCCCAGGCAGACCGCTTGTCTGTGTGGTACGACGTTGGCGGGATCTTGGGTGAGTGGCATCCTGGGAAAGAAAACAACCTTTTTTCTGCCTGGCATGGCCTGGTTGCCCTCTCACTCACCACAGAGGGTCAGCATTACTCCTAAAAAGGAAAGAAATGAGACTGGATTAGAAGTGGTGTAAAGAATGATGGGGAGGTGCTTGGCAAGTGGATATTCTTAGCCATCATGGTGATGGATACAGTTGTGGAATTTGGCCTCTGGAGTTTACTCTCAGGCAGAAGGATGCCTGAGAAGTGGAGTTTCTTCATAAAAAATAATCTAGCCGTATGAATGGAGTGTAGAATGGGAATTGTTTTGTAATTGACCCTGAATAAGACCTTATGCTAGATAAATTAGATCACCGATGTGTTCTGTTAGAAAAGTTAGTCCTCGTCGCATTTAAAGTGGCTGTAAGACTATCCCTTTTTTCTTATTTTCACCCATTTGGCTTTCTTCATAAATACCCTCCTTCCCCTGATGCCTGGCTTCAGGTGGGACTGCGCTGGGTCTCATCTCGGATTTCCTTGGCAAAAGGGCTCCTGTGTTGGCCGCCAGCCTGGTGTTGGCCATTGGCTCCCTGGTGGGCTACAGCCGTGAGTACATCCGCTGTCATTCTTTCATCCTTCTTGTGAAGTACACCTGGGCGCACAGTTGTCAGTGGAGACTGTTTGATAAACGTGTGCAGAAACCAATAATGTACAGTTATTTCTCTGCCTCCTCCTCCTCACTCCAGATTCCCCGAATGACCAGACAGTCAATGCAGTGCTTTTAGCTCTCACGGGTGGGTCAAAATAAAATGCAGATGTTATGTAAAGGCCATCTCAGTCTCCATTTCAGCACACCTGACCCGGTAGTCTCATTTCTCTCTTCTGGTGGTTCTTTTTGCGCCGCAGGGTTTTTCATTGGCGGCCCCTCCAACATAATCAGCTCTGCCATCTCTGCCGACCTTGGCAGACAGGAGGCGCTGAAGAACAGCCAGGAGGCCCTGGCCACAGTCACGGGCATCGTGGATGGAACTGGGAGTTTTGGTGCTGCTGGGGGACAGGTACCAGAGCGAGGGACTGATAATGGGGAGGTGTGGGTGAGAGAGAATTGGTGAGTTTGTTGGTAGATGTATGTGTCCAATAGGAGTATAGTCTTCCCAAGGACTTCTTTGTCTTCCAGTTCCTGGTGTCCCTGATCGAGAGCAAACTGGGCTGGATGTGTGTCTTTTACTTCTTCATCATCATGGTAAGGTTTGTGTGTGTGTGAACTGGGGTTTTTTTCTTTTTTTCCTTTTAGTGTCTCCCAGTCCTCTATGTTTGTATGTCTGTCATTCGCCTGTCTTCTACCCGTAACCCTTGGAGAGTTTGGTTATTGTCGATAATGAAAGGAGGAGTTTTGGGCTGTTGAGTTCTCTTCCCTGCCTTTCCCATTGCAGCTGTATCCATGAACTCCGTCATTGGGTGGGAACTCTGTTTAAAGATCATTGAGATGCTTTCCTGTCAGTGGTTTTATCTTGTCTTTATTCATCGTATTGACCCTGGAGGAGCCTTGTGATTTCAAGCATAGCATGACTGGAAACATTCATATATGATTGTGTTTCTGTTTTAGACGGTGGGGGGTTTGGTGTTCATCATGCCCCTGACTGTGAGAGAGGTCCTCTCCATGTGGCGGGACAGACCAAGCCGTTTCCGCCAGCTGTGAGACCCCGGTCATGGTACCCTGTCACCGCTGCTGCCCAGGCCAGGGGTTTGTCGTTCTGAGCCTGCTCAGGATTCCACCATCCAGTTATTCAAGACGTAGGAATTGTGATCAAAAGTTAACTGACATACAGGACATGCATGTACTGACGTTGAATGTATGGGTTGTAAGCTCCACACAATTTGTATGGAGAGGTACCAATAGGAAGGGTATGATTACCTTTTTTTGCACCTAGAATATAGAGTTTTTATATCGACATACTTTTTTTTTTTTTTTTAAGTACTATAAACAAAGTGAGGGGGCGGGACCCCCTCTTTTTGTTATTCTCCCAGGCAAGGGTAGTCACCACCTTTCTGTCAGTCATTCCAGCCTTTCAACAGAGTCCCTTGAGCTCGCACACAGGTGGTGTCTGTTTTTGTCTGTTTTGGCTGAGAGTAGCTCTCTGATACGTTTCTACAGTAGCTTCCCCAAACTACTCACCTGCCTGGTCCTGTGAATTGATATTGGTGCAGTTTATGTCTTCACTGTCACTTTACGATTGCACATATTAATTTTCTTTAATAAAAAAAAATTGGTGGGGGGTTTGGGGAAGAATGTATTTATTTTTTTGATCAGGTACTTTTCAGATTAGAGAATCATTTTTTAAGGATGCTATTTAAATTGCAGCTTATCCGATTCACAAATTACCAATAGCCTGAATGAATGAAATTGACCTAAGGTCGAGTCTGATCTCTAGGCACAGAAAGACTTACAGCGCTAACGACTGAATCCCTGCGGTGACATCAGTTTCTGGCTGCGTTTTTTTTTGCAATCTGAAATGTTTCTTAATTCATGGTGCTGCTCACTTCACATTTATTTGATTCAGATGTGTTGGCCTATGTGATGGCCTATGTGATTCTGTTTCTTTTTGTTTTTTCCGCCCCACTAAAATAAAAGTAGTTAAAGCTGCGTGTCTTGTTTCATCCTGAGTTATTCCTTCGCTTCTGGTTCCCTGATCCGAACGTAATCATAAATGACCCTGGCAGGAGACCTGAGAATGGAAATGGAATGCTCTTGTCAGCCTTCCTTGCTCCTATAAGCCCTGTATTGTGATTTTGGGATGCTTTCTGTGCATTCCGATGTTTCCCGTTAGCATTTGATGAGCTTGTAGCATTTAAAGCCTACATGACCTGTGCTGCTCTTACGAACATGCGCCGTGTCATTTCCACGTATCGAGTTTCTTTAAGCGCCGGTTAATTTACCAGTTAAAGGGAATGGTGAAACTGCAAACAGGTTCCAAGTATACCTACGGTCTGGGGTTGTTTTTGTAGTTGAACTGATCCCCAGCAGGGGGAGTTTTAGTCCATACAGACGAATTGGTTTAGCACTCAGAGCCAGCCCATCAGAGTCGCCTGCCCTTGGTGTTGAAATTTCTTGTCTTTTGTAGTTTATGGTTTGAAGGAGGCGTTTTGAGGATTCTTGTCGAGATTCTTGAGAGTCAGCCTTGGTTTTGATGCAGAGATAGTGGTTCCCGCCACAGACTGTCATGTCAATTTCACTTGTATTTTCTCTTGTAGATATTCACAAGTTGACATTCTCATAGTTGACACTAAACTTGTTTTCACTTCTTACCTGAACACGTTTGTGTTGGCGTTTATAAAACTCATTTTGATGTGGTTGTGGTCACACACACACACACACACACACACACAAACATAAACAAGAAGGCATCAAACGCTGACTTTAATAGAAATTATACTTCTTTATTCAAGCGTTATCTGATGGTTATCACTTACAATATAATGATATGGTTCTATGTAGAAAAGGGGGTCATAGTTTGCAAATTAACATGCACAATATCAATGTACAGTGCACCAAAGAGACCCAGTAAAATTCCTGATGCGAAGAGTGAAAAATAGTTTCCATATCTATATAAAATCATTTACTTTCTTCTCATAAAAAACTAGCCAGTAGTGTATTACAATTGGCATACAAGGGTACAATTAATTCATGCAAATAAGGCACTGAATAATAATTTTATATACCTCCAACAAGTGAATCAGAATAGAAAAGCTGTTTTAGCTCAATTGGACACAATTGGCTGTAGAGAAGATGAGACATAAAAAGGGGGAGAAAAACCCCAAAACGGACAATAAACAGACCAGGTTCCTATAGGCGGCTCAGCACAGGTGACATTAAGGGCATGCAGCTAAAGGTCGGAGAAGAGATTTTTTTGTTAGCTGACTGAGGGACTGTTGAATCCCTAGTCCAGCTCCGGTATCCCACACTCTGTGACTCCACTCCAGTCCATATATAGCCAGAGTTGAAAAAATAAAACATAAACTGAAATACAATTTAAATTAAAAAAAAAAAAACTTATCATATTAATGATGTTCAGAAGTAGTGCAAAGATGATACAAAAATACATATTCAGTTATGTAATTAGTAATATCCAAGAAGCAATACATAATACAAAATAAGTTAAAATAAAATTTGTTTTGAAAACACTGACAAACTGGTACAAAAACACATATAACATGTAGTTAAAATTTCAGTTGTCATCTGCAAATGTATATTTCCTTCCTACATGAGGTGTAACTTGAACATGAACTGTGTAAACTTCGACTAAAATACAGCATGTGTTAGGTGTGAGGTTATCACTTTTTTAAAAATCTATACGTGCTGACAGTTTGAAAAGACAGGAGGAGAGCTGCATTTCACAGGTCAAGATCACCCCCATTCTGAGAATTTCTAGCCATTCCAATGAGCCAAAATAGACCTTATTTCCCCACTGGCTTTGAGTTTTCTGTGCTCTCTGTGCAGGGCAAACAGGCAGCAATTCCGAAGCATTAACTGCTGTTTTAACAATGGGAAAGTGATCCTCCTGCAACCTGTCAGCGCTGCAGTGGAAGTCGACCGGTTTCTCAGCGTTTGCGCTTCTGGGTGGGATGAGGTAGGCAGTCCAGATTATGGCTCTTCATTCAAAACATTCACACAGTCAAGGCTTGCTCCGCTCTGAATCTCTGGTTGTATCTCTGAACCCCCTAACGTCGATGTGGGAGGTCACGCAGGACGCCTGCACAGGTAGCGCCCATACGCTGGAGCGGAGCGTGTCTGCTTGCTTGTTTTTGGAAATGAATAGGCGTTTTGCGGACACTGGCAGCGCCGCTATCCGTAAACCCTAACAACAGTCAGGGGACAGATTAATTACTTTAAATGTTTCCAATTAGTTTAAATTTAATTTATTTGGTCAACTTCTTCAGCTCTCTAATCTATTTACAATTCGTTAAACACACACGCATAAGCGCGCACACACACACAGACAGACTCATAATTCTGTAGTTTGTTATTTGGAAAATATCCCTGCATCTACATTCAAAATACAGTTCAATCTGCATCTATTAAAATGTTTTCAAAACTGCTACATGGTAACCTTACCTAATGATATCAATGGCAAGTTCCCTTCATCTAGTAAAGGGCTGTATTTAAAAAAAAAAGTGTGTTAAAATAATCTCTCCATTCAAACCACATACTATTACCCCTACACCAAGTTAGAAGCTATGCATCATTGTCAGTTGTGTGTACAAAAGCTATGAAAAAAAAACTATGAGGTCAATGTTTTTAATATAAAAATACTAAATTAACACATGATCAGCTCAATATATTAACATCTTACTTTTTCCAATGCATTCTACCAAAAATTGGTAAGTCGGTATGGTGCCAACCACGCCCTAAGGTAATGTTGGGGTTTGATAGACAGACCAAGTGCACAAACTACAGCATCCAATTTAGCGTGGTTTGGACTTTCGACAATGATGCACAACTTAAGTACAGGGGTTTTTGCAGACATGCTGCACATACTTTTAACGGTACCAGCAGACAGAGAGTGGCTCAGGTTTTCATTAGAAAGTATATAATCACTTCCACAAAAATGTGCACTAACTAGCAGAATCACAGGCAGAGCCCCTTATTTCACAACCGAAACTCCACCGTCACCGTTTTGCCCCTGGGGGGGTGTGCAGTCACAAGGCGAGGTCAAGTGACCACAGTTCACAGGGTTGAACCTTTTGAAATATGGGCAAATATAAAGGGTAACAATCGAGAAATGTCCATAGTAAGTACCTGTACGAAGAACTGAGTCTAGAGAGGTTGCTTTAGAAAAATAAAGTATGGGACTGTGTAACAAACTGGATTAGAAAAAGTTTTTGTTTTTTCAAATATTCTTGAAATAAGAATATAGGGTTATCAAATGCAGAAATTTGTCCATCTCTATTTTTGGTATTTTCCTTTTAAAACAAACATGGTTTCTCATAAACCCTTACTTTATGGTTTCATGATTGACAGCTGTTAAAGTTAAAAATTATATAAACATTTTTAAAAAGATGGATTTCCTCTGGTCTGTGACTGCAGCATTGTTGTGGCACGAAGCTCTGTGATTACTGGCGTTTAGGGCCCTTGTGTTGAAGGAACCTCTTCTTTACCACATAGAATTCTGGAGAGGGAGAGGGAGAGACGAATGGATTAAAGTGTGTTTGGTTGTGAGACCATCACAGTCCAATATTTTCAGCAGCAGAAATTTTGTTAGATAAGAGATTCAACCAGTTTTTGAATGGAGACTTAGAATTAAAGCCTGTCAAGTGTTCAGGGTGAAGTATGTGGGGGAGGGTGTCATGTCAGGTCAGCATTCAATGATTTTGATCCATCAGATAATGAAAAACCAATTGTAAAATTGAAAGGAAATTGACCAGTTGCCATTGGCAACTGAAAGTTTAAAAAGCCCAGAGAAGGTCAGATGTGTGAGAGATTCAGAGAATATCAGTACAGAACAATATCAATGCTGTCAATATCAATGTAATATCTAAATATTGTCCTACAGTTTCATAGTTTATCCTTTTATTACAACCAGAGTTCTCCTGGAGGATTAAGTACAGTATATTTGATTTCTGCTAAATCCAGTCTGTGAAGGCATTTTAATGCCCCACTCACCTGTAATTGTGGCCTGTCTGCGTTTGACCGTGACAGGGAAGGAAGCCCTCCTTTCGGGCCTATGATTCCTGTATGTCTCCCTCGCCATCACCTCCAGGTACTCTCTTGCAGATGAACTGACAGTGTGCCCTTCACCGGATGCCTCAGCCCTCTGCCTGTCCGCACCCTTCACCACACAGCTGCGGTAGAATGCTGGCACATCCTGGCATCGCAGCTCCTCCCACTCTATTGACCCCTGGGTGGGCTGATCCCTCCAGAAGTCGAAATTCCACCTCTGATTGGCCAAATCCAAGCTCTTGCCAAGAAGCCGCTGGAAGTCCTGCTGCAGCTGCTGGTGGTCGACAGGCCCAAATAAGTTCCTGCGCACCGGACCAGCCCGCGACTTCGTGTCATCGCCGTGTGATTCAGATGAGGTAATCTCCATGTTCTCCTAAATTAAATTTGGTAAGAGGTTAGAATATTCGTCTGATCTCCTCTCCGGATGGAAGTATACACCCACTTGTACATCAAACACCTGTAATGTGTTACCTGGTGTGTAAGGGGTTTTTTATTGACCATTCAGTAACCTTGACGTCCGCAACTGAACTGAGAACATTTTTCTATCAAAACGAAGCTAAAAAATAAACCCCACCTCCTTCATATGGTCTCGCCACGATTTATTTAAATCGTTCGGAGCTTTCATATTAGGGAAAATGTTCCAAACTAAATCTAACTAGTCTAAATGCTCCCATAATTCAACCTTAAAAATATTGTTGGGCAAAATAATTTTATATATTTGGAGGAGGATTTTATATATTTTTTTCATATA
>JAOVYW010000054.1:7304202-7314861 GCA_025775045.1 Hiodon tergisus | reverse complement strand
ATGTAAGATTTCCAAACTACAAGCACTTGAAAGAAAACTGGTCATATTCTTCCCAAATATGGACATTCTATCTTAGGTGTCAAAGGGTGCCGTGATTAGTCTGTTTATAACATGCCACTTCCGTTTTAACTCTTGACAGCACCATGGAGAGTAAGAGAAAATGAAAGCTTCGTAAAAAGAAAAGATGCAACTCTTAAGACCCTTAAGTCTTAGAGGAGGTAAGAGAAAACCAATTTGTTAAAAGAAGAAATTCTTTTGCTACAGACTTATATGTGGCTTTCCCATTTTCAGTATCAGGGCGACAATATTTTGAGTCTCTAGCGCTATGGACGACTTCTTGGGGTATTTCAATGTACTCTTCAGAATTGTAACGGCAATTGCGGTAATAGCCATCATAACGTTAATGTTTTTGGATTGGAATATAAACCATGAAATAACACATGAACATTGAAAACTGAATTAACATAAATTCAAGTTCATGGCAAATACCGACGATTTTTAAAAACCTTAAAAAATTGAGTTATTTGATTGGTAGAAAAAAAATGGAGCAAACTGATTGGTCTGATTTTCAACCAATTAGATCGATCCAATTATTTCATCAATCTAATTTTACTGTTTATATTTTTCTAAATTGTGCAATTTTTTATAATGAGATCTTCCATACACAGAAGGAACATACAATTACCGGGATCACAGGAACTATGCAACAAACTTTCTATATTCATTTATTACACATTTCATGATGTATAACTGGGATATGGACATGGCTGCTGAAGCAAACGTTAAGTTATGTACCAGGTAAGTACCCAAATGGTTTAAAACCAAATGCAGATATAAATTAACACCTTCAGATCAACATTACCCTCTTATTAGTTAAAAAAATTCTGATTACATTACTTTTTTTAACATAATCTGTTATACAGTGACTGTCAAACAGAAAATATAGCTGCAAGAAGCCATGACAAAAAGTTAGGCCCGTTGAGTCAATAATGTAGACCCATGTTACTGAAGTTTCATGTTGGACAGCCAATTTGGTTTAAAATTCCAGAGAAGATCAATTTTGTGCATTGCTTTAGATTCCTATAATATCAATTTTAGAGTCAAAGTTATCCAGTTGCATGTACATTTCACGTTTTGCTAGACAAAAAGTAAAATACATTTTACTTGCATTATTTTGAACTGCCCAAAACTATCAAATAAAAAAACAAATTAAAACATAACAAACTGATAAATACTAGCAAATTTTACAGAATACAGAGTAAAAACAATATTGTGGAGCTTAGGTAGGTGTTAAACACAGTTAGCTTATTAGATAAGTCACTGAGAGCCATAGTGTTTGCTGGGTTTGGTACCACCCATCAAACTAAACTATGACATTAAACTATCCCGTTTTGCAGATAAAGGCCCAAGGACAGTGGATTCAAAGTGGAAGAAGTGCTTTTTCAGAACAACTCGATACCGTTGCAGAATGTGAAGACGCAGAAATCCAAGCTTCTTAAGCGGAATCAGTGGAAAACATCATGGACAAAAATAATTTTAAAAGCCCTGAAGAGTGGGACTCAGCTTTACAATTGCATCTTATTTTCAAAGAAATATCAAAACATTAAACTTATTTTCTAATACTTTTGAAATGGCTATTGCCCACAATTAATATACAAAGAAATAAGATGTTCTAATACCAATTAAAAAACAACAAATGAACAATGCAGAGTATAAAAAGTTGCCTGAAGATTAAAAGCATAATTTTTAAAATTCTAATTCCAAATGATCACTAATGTTAAATATGTACTACTGTTACACAACACACACTAGATAAACAGTAAATAATAGACGCAAATCATTTGTGCATATTTTGTACAATATGTGAAATTATTTAGCTATATAAACATTACGTAATTTAATCTTCTGGTATAAAACAAAAGTACATCGCTGAAACATCGTTTTTCATTTATGTATTGTAAGTAGATCTATACCGCCAGAACTGAAATAACAGACGAGGCCGCAGTCAGCCTCGTTTTGAGACTAGATTCCTTCTGAATAAACTGTCCATCTAGAAATACAGATTTGAAAACAGAAGAACAGTACGCAGAGGCTACTTCGTGTTATATTTCGACGTACTGCATTTATGTGTTTTATAGAGTATTTTCTGGTAAAGTGGGTGAATATATTATAACTTCCTGTAAATTTAAATATAATTTTTCCTTCCGAATTAAAATAGTATAAAATGGGTTATTTGAAGCAAATTGAGGTCGAAAATTTCAAGTCGTGGCGCGGGAAGCAAGTCATCGGGCCTTTTAGAAGGTTTAATTGTATTATTGGTACAAATGGATCTGGTACGTTTTGTTCCCATTTTACAGCCAATGGCTAAACTGACACATGCCGTTTGATAGCTAGCATGCTGTTATGCGTTGGGTTTCTCTATCGTAGGAAAGTCCAACGTGATGGATGCCATGAGCTTCGTGATGGGTGAGAGGGCCGCCAACCTACGGGTGAAGCACGCTAAAGACGTAATTCACGGAGCCCATATAGGAAAGCCAATTGCGCCCTCAGCCAATGTAACCATGTTGTACTGCGAAGATAACGGAGAGGAGTTCACTTTCAGTCGTACTATCACAGGTATAACTGGCGGGAGAGTAGTTATACCGTCGTCAGCCGAGTTTGTTGTAGATATAGATGATATTGTGTAATTAAACATTAATAAGTTTATTTTTTAAATAAAAACAACGTTACAATGTTATATTCATGTTTGGGTTTTGTAACTGTTTAGGAGACTTGTCTGAATATCGCATCAATGGCATGCAGGTCACGCTTGCCATGTATACGACAGAGCTTGAGAAGATTGGTATAGTCGTTAAAGCAAAGAACTGCCTAGTGTTTCAGGTGGGCCATACTTTCACTTTCAGGTCACCACTTAATCAGTTTCGCATTCTGAGTTTGATCTACCACTTGCCAAAGAGACTTGTGTAATGTATCTTGAAAGGAGCTCAGTTTATTGTGAGTAGAATCTCGGTTATTAAGAGAATCTTCATAACCTTGACTTGCCACCAAATTTTAACTGAAAAGAAGAATCAGATTTTCCTCTCTATCATAAAACCTGGCAACTTGCTCTCTGCGAATCTTTGACACTTTAACCACTTGCTACGTACGTAGGCACAAGTCTTGAATAAACGCTGCCTCATCTGTCCGTCTGCCCTGGCAGGGTGCGGTAGAGTCAATCGCTATGAAGCAAGCCAAGGAGATGACTCGCATGTTTGAGCGCATCAGCGGCTCCCTGGAGCTGGTGGAGGAGTACAGCCAGAAGAAGGAAGCCCTGCGGAGGGCTAAGGAGGAAACGCAGTTCCACTTTAAACAGAAAAGGACCGCCACTGCCGAGAAGAAGCATGTCTCTCAAGTGAAACAGGAGGTAAAGCGCAGAGAGTAGGGGTGGGTTAAGGGGGGGTCGTTACTGTAGCATTTTGCCTCTTTATTTTATTATTACAGGCTGCTTTCCTAGTCTGATGATGGGCAGTGTGGAACAGCTTACAGATGCAATTTTCCAGCTGTAGTGGACATTTAAGGGGACATACAAGTGAACTTTTGGTCTCATTACGAGTTCATGTTTCACCATCAGTTTGAGTATTGCTGTACATTTTGGAGTTCAAAAAACCATTTGTGTCCAAGGAAACATGGTGACCTGTGAATAATTTACTTTGTCAGGCGCTGAAGTACCAGTCACTGATAGATGACCTAAACCAGGGCAAGTTGCAGCTAAACTTGTGCCAGTTGTACCACAACGAGAGGGGAATTGGCACTCTGTCAGAGTCCCTTCAACAGATGCAGGTGGCTGTGGCCGGGAAAAAGAGCGCTCTGGATGTGTGGGAGCAGGCTACTAAGGCACAGAAAAGAGACCACGGTCGTCTGTCTCGGGAGCTGCAGCAGATTGAGAAGGAAATCCGGTGGGCGTTTCCCTGATTTTTTCATTTGAATTGTTCGTTGAATCGTAAGCGCTCCTCTTTAACTCTGTTCTGTGTCTGCCCCTCTTTAACTTCTGCTCTGCCCCACTGTCTGTCCTCTGTCCATAGGGCCCAGGAGCAGACGCTAGGTCAGCAGCGGTCCAGGTATGTAAAAGCCAAGGTGAACACAACGCACCACACGCACAAAGTAGAGGAGGCTCGTGTGGCACTGCAGAGGGGCCGTTTGCAACGGGCCAAGAGGGAGCAGGGACTGGAGGAACTGCGCCAAGAGCAGGCTGAGCTGAAACACGTCTGGATGGATTTTGAGAGGAAGGTGGAAGAGGAGGGAACCACCCAGGGCGTTGTCGTGCAGCTAGAGGAGACACAGGTGGAATGGGCAGTACATATTTAAGGGATTTAATCATAGAAGCTGGTATAGAATAGTGGCAGGCTTTTTTTTTAATACAGAGGAAAAGCATCAGTTGAGGAAAGGGCTAAAATATTTAAATGTGTTTTTTTTTTTTTTTAAATGACTATGTTTTGTTAAAGGTGGAGCGCTACATGGAACTTAAGGAGCTGGCCAGGAAACAGGGTGCTGTTCTGAATCAGCAGGCAGAGAAACTGCGCTGGGAAGCAAAAGCTGACCGTGAGAAGCTGGACTTTGACCAGCGGAGGAAGAAAGAAGTTGAGGTTGTCATAAATGTGCCTGTTGGCTTTTTGTGTGTGTTTTTTTTTGTCTATGTTCCTGTTTGTGTTGGTTAAAAAGGTTGATGCGTTATATCAATTGTAAACCTTTAGAAAATCTTAAAAAACTTACTGAATACTCTGTATTATAATGCGCTCGTTTATTTATTGATTGTATGACTTGTTGCTTCTCTCGTTGTTACTAACGGCACCATATTTTGATACGTCATATTTAAAGGGGAACATCAAACATGCCCAGACACAGCTGGAAGATTACACACGAAGAGCAGAGAAGTTGGAAGAGTACACAAATACTTGCAGGTATGTCCGAGTTTTAATATTGACGAAATCGTACAGTTACGGCTGAATTATGACGCGTATCCGTCGGTCTTGGGGAGAAAGTAATACCGGCATAGTTCCGAGTTTAACAACAGAATGGCCACTGTCTCTGCATGAATATGGTCTGTATTTTACCTGTGTGTTCTGTACCTTGCCTGAGCTGCATCCCCATGTTTGTGCTGTACGTGTGTAGCGTGGCCCTAGAGGAGCAACAGCAGAAGGATAAGAGCCTGGCAGAGGAGTTGGCGCAGGGTAGCATACGTAGCAAGGAGATAACCGAGGAGCTGGCCCAGGTCCAGGCTGAGCTCCAGAACGCCTGCGTGGACAGACAAGAGAGCAGGCGCCAGAAGCACCGCGATGAGGTCCTGCAGGGCCTTAAGCGCCTCTACCCTGATACAGTGGTAATGAGTGCAGAGCGTTCGGTTTTATATCATTAGGCTACGTTGGTTCGCGACAGCATCGCTTTCGGTGGGGAACTTTCCTGTGTCCGTTTCAAAGCTTTCCAGCAGCCAATCACATTGAAAACTACTTAGACAGCCAGTGCGGCTCAAAGTGCTTGAAAGTCCTCAAAGATGCTATGCCACAAGAAGAAAAATTTAAATGCTAAAACTTTAAAATAAGTGTGTTTTTTTCCCCATCCAGTTTGGTCGCCTGTATGACCTCTGTCAGCCAATCCATAAGAGGTATCTGCTGGCAGTCACCAAGGTGTTCAGTCGGTACATGAGTGCCATCGTGGTTGCATCAGAGAAGGTGGCTCGCGATTGCATAAAGTTTGTGAAGGAGGGGAGGGGGGAGCCGGAGACCTTCCTTCCCATTGATTACCTCAGTGTAAGTCAGGAGACTCTGCTGGTGGGGTGGGGGGGTTGGAACACCTTGTCGTAAAACTGAGCACTTTGAAAAATACATTTAACAAATAAACTCACTTCTCTACACAGTCAAGAAAAACTAAAAACGTGGAAGTTGTAGTAGTGGTTCCTGTGCTGTTGGTGAGATAGAGGTTCTCTCCCTGCTTCCCTCTGCCCAGGTGAGCCCCCTGAACGAGAGGCTGCGGGAGGTGCGGGGGGCCAAGTTGTTGATAGATGTGTTGCAGTGCGCCCCACAGCTCAAGATGGTGGTGCAGTTTGTGTGTGGAAACGCACTTGTTTGCGAAACCCTCAGGGATGCGCGGCAGATTGCGTTCGAAGGGCCTGAACGTCACAAAGTAAGCATTTCGCCCTCTTGGACATATCTTATCGGGACAAACATGAAGCTGTACCAATGTATGGTTTCAGACTTATGTGACGGCATTAGACAGTTACAAACCACAGAATAACTTTAGGCTTTGCAGTTGGGTACCTTTGCCCCTATTTCAGTAGCATTTAGAGAGGAATACTTCCAATTAAGTTACACAAGGGGGCACTGTTTGGCCAGATATTGCAGAGTTATGTTTATTCTGATTATGATATAAACTCAGACTGTTAAAAAACTGTTATCTTGTGTCCTCGTGACTGCCATGCTTTTACTACAGAAATACATAAGAGTATGCTGATAATTGCTCATCAATAGCCATTTCGGCTTGTGAACCCATGGATATATAATGCAATTATTAAACCAAAAAGATACAAAGGCGTTAAACTTTGAGAAACTTGTGTTGTCCTTCGCAGACAGTGGCCCTGGATGGGACCATGTTTTCCAAGTCAGGAGTCATTTCGGGAGGCTCCAGTCACCTGCGCAGCAAGGCGCAGCGCTGGGACGAGAAGGACTTGAGCAAGCTGAAGGAGCACAGGGAGAAACTGATGGTGGAGTTACGCGTGAGTGTGCCCAGCTGCTGGGACATGCCCCAGGTCTACTGGCAGTTCTTATGCTTTATACCAAGTCCCCATCAGTATAGACTCATAACTACAAACTTGCTCCTTTTTTTTCCCCAATGAAAAAACAACAACAACATAAATAATGTGTTTTTGATGCACGTGTGCGGACTTGGTAGGGCCTGTTGAAGGGGAAGCGTAAGGAAGCAGAGCTGAGGCAGGTGCAGGCTCAGGCGAAGGGCATCCAGACTCGCCTCAAATACTCCCTGACTGAGCTGGAGACCATCCGCAAGAAGAACGTCACCGCCTGCCTCGTGGTAAACTACCAGCCATACCTACCACCAGCGACCCACACCTCACCGCGAAAAGGCCGTGGCTGTCATCGTACATCGAAGTCGCGCGCATTATACACAGTCGCTCGCAATCACTTCAAAGCTCCTAATCATGTTACCGCTGCACAAATCAGCCTCTAACCATTCTAATGCCACCATGCTGCAGGACATTTCTAAACTGGAGAGTGAACTGGTTAATCTGGCGTCGCAGATTAAAATGCAGGAAGTCAATGTTGCTGTGAAAAATGTCCAAATGCAGGAGATCAAGGACCAGCTCAACAAGGTACTCCTGACTTGGGATCATTTAAAAAAAAATTTTACATTACAATTACAATCTACAATTACTATTACAATCTTGTATTTAATGCTGTTATGCTCTCACAACTTATCCAGATGGAAGACGTGGTTTTCTCGGATTTCTGTGCTGAGATTGGAGTTGGAAACATACGTGAATATGAGCAGGAACACCTCAGACAACAGCAAGACGTGGATCAGAAGAGGTAGGTTCTAACCTGGATGAGTTTAAACGCATGCGCTGACCATCTGTCCTGACCGTACCGTCTGTCCTGTGACCTCGTGATGGAGTGTGAAATAACTTTCCGAAATTTCACGCTCTAGCCAAATACCAAATATGGAAGGTGTAGCTCACTAATGTTCAAGGTGTAACTTTTTTTACATTTTCTTTTTTCTTTTAGTCATTCTTATATTTTTGATTTGTACTTTTTACTTGTATTTGTGGTTTATACTTGTAGTTACAAGCACAAATTATTTTTACACATTTATTTTAATTGGTGCTCTCTGTTTAAAAATGAAAATGTAGGCCTGTGTGATGTCCTGGCCTGTGTGAAGAGTTTACGAAATACCATTTGTTAATAATGTATGGAAGCCTCTCTGTTTAGCCTCAAGTCTGTGTGTGTGAATAATGTTGTTAGTGTTTTCAAGTGAGCAAAAACTATGATTTGTATTTGTGTGTGAGCTGCGTTGCTATAAAAGTAAAGTTACCAGAGACTTGTGTATTTGGGATGCGTCCCAGAGAGCATATATATGTGGGTTTTGGAGGGTAAAAAAACGGTCAAGCAGTGTGGGCAGAGCAGTGGTAGCGAAAGACAGATGAGCCTGGAATTCCCTGCTAAATAACGTTTCTCCCTAACATTCTCTGCCTATCCTTGCCAGACTACAGTTTGAGACACAAATGACACGTTTGAGGGCCCAGCTGGAGTACGAGCAGGACCAGCTGAAGGAGGAGATAAAGAAAGTGAAGAATTTGGAAGACACCAATCTCAAGCAGGGAAATAATGTTGCTGAACAGAAAATGGTAAAATAAAGTCACACTTTGGGTTTTCAGTTAGTTATTTAGTTCCCTGGTTGCTTTTTTGTTGCCAGATTAGTTAGTTACTGCTTTAGTTTGATGGCCCTAATTGTGTTATGTCATTGTGAATGAACTGAGTGGTTGAGGAGCGTGAAATACAAACTTTCTGGACGCTACCTCAAGCCTGATTGATGCACCTGTAGTGTTTTTATCAGTCTAGCTCCAGTATCACACCTGTGTCTAATCACTCCTGGAGTGGGCACTCCCCAGCCTGCCACAAATTCACTGGCCTTTGTTCTGTCCCAACCTAGGAGGAGGAGAGGCTGTTGCAGGATGTGGCTGTTACCATGTCAAAGCTGGAAGAGCTCAAGAACTCCATGCTGAATAAAAAATCCCAAGTCAATGACTCCAAGGCTGAAGTGGACAGGAAAATAAAAGGCCTGCAGGAAAGCTCTAGGTGAGTTGGTTCGTTTGATGCTAGTGTTGTCTAAGTGAGTCATTCTTGACTGCTTTCTTCTTGACTTTCTACTTTCTGCTGCATCACAGCGCCCTCTATTGTATTGATTGAAATTCCGCGTCTCTTAAAGATGTAAGGTTCACAGAGAACATCATCTGTCTGTCTGTGCCAGGGAACTGGTGAAGCTGCAGAAAGAGGTAATCTCCCTGGAGACAATGCTGGAACAAAAGAGGATGGAGAGGCACAACCTGCTGCTGGGATGTAAGGTCCAGGGCCTGCCCATCACACTGCTGTCTGGCTCAATAGAAGACATCAGTGAGGTGCAGGTGAGAATTAACGGGAGAGAAAATAGGCAAGCAGAGCGTTAAGAAATAGAGACGAACAAAGGAAAGAAGTTTAGGATAGAAAAGAGGGGGCGGAATCATGAATGAAGAGACGGATGTCACAGTAAATGATGGTAAAGATTCATTATAATGTTTTGTTTTGCTCCATTTACAGTCAGGGTTAATTTCTCATTCTTTGTTGATAATTTTGTCCTTAGCTTGAGGTCTCTCAGAGCACTTGGACCACCATGGGTGTATACGAGCGTGAGGAACTGATGCTGATCGATTACAGTGCATTGAGCAGTGAGCTGAAGGTGACGTTGATCTGGAAATGTTCCACTTATTTCATCTACCAGAAGAAGGAATTCCCTCTTTTATATCCGTTTTAGATGGCATATAAGAAAGGTTCGAAGCGGTCTACCTGTTTGATGTAATCCCTGGTGTGTCACCCTCTTCAGGAGCTACAGGGGGACAACGAGGTGGAGGGTGAGCTCGAGAAGCTGCAGGAGAATATTTCCTCCCTGGAGGGGAGGCTGCAGCGTTCAAGTGCGCCCAACCTCAAGTCCCTAGAGAAGATGAGGGAGGTCAAAGTCAAATTACAGGGAGTGATAGAGGGTAGGATCTATAGGAGAGAACAATTACTATGCACAAACAACAAAAAGGACAATATGCATGTGTGACGACCAGAGGAGTCTGTGTCTGCATTTATTGGTAACTTTTCAATTAAGTAACTGAACATGCCCTCTTTTAAAACACGGAAGAGACCTGGCGTTGACTTTAAATAACCATTCCCAAATGACATTTTGTTTTAACATTTAACTAATATTTCAGCAATTTTAAATTTAATTTTAAATATCCGTTCTCCAACTATGGCCAGCCTTCGACGCCAGCACTAAAGAGACCAGGAAGTGCCATCAGACCTTTGAGCTGATTAAGGCCAGACGCTTCCGTCTCTTCAGCCAGTGTTTCGAGCACGTGTCCATCGTCATTGACCAGATCTACAAACAGCTCTGCAGGAACCCCAGTGCACAGGTGTGCCCTACCCGGCTGCTTTAGGATTTTTTCAGTTCCTGTGTGAGCATTACCAAGTTTTTGTTTCCACCTTATATGCCTTTGGTCAAAGTGTCTGCATGCATGTCGTGCCCCCACCTAGGCTATCCTCAGTGCAGAGAACCCTGACGAACCGTACCTGGATGGTATCAACTACAACTGCGTGGCTCCAGGCAAGCGCTTCATGGCCATGGACAACCTGTCTGGGGGAGAGAAAACCATCGCTGCCCTGGCCTTAGTGTTCGCCATTCACAGGTGGGTGACGTCCATCCTAAACCATCTGAGTTTCCTCAGTCTCGTGTGATTGGTTAGGACAGCGTGATGATAATTCTAACTCTAATTCTAATTCTATAACTCTAGTCATTATCAATTATTTTTTCATCTATTCTTTCCTACAGCTTTCGTCCTGCTCCTTTCTTGGTTCTGGATGAAGTCGACGCTGCATT
>JAOVYW010000054.1:7277431-7304102 GCA_025775045.1 Hiodon tergisus | reverse complement strand
CAGGGATCTGCAAATTTGCGCAAAAGCTATCGCGTTTAGGTGATTCTATTACTTCTCTCATGCATTGAACTAGTTATAAAGATGATGATGATGAGAATTGCAAAGACGTCAGTGAGGAAAATGCCAGCAAAGGAATGAGACATGTGTCGCTTGGACATTTGCAGGTGACCAGCTATATCCAGGAGCAGTCCAGAGACTGCTTCCAGACGATCGTCATCTCCCTGAAAGAGGAATTCTACTCCAGGGCAGACGCGTTGCTGGGCGTGTACTCCGAGGTGAATTATAGGGCAGGTGTCCCAAGTCCCTGTCCCTCATTTCCACTTTTCTTCAGGCCCAGGATTGCTTCTGCCCCTCCGCCGCATGTTGTCTGCGCGCGTTTGTCACCAAGTATCACGTGAGGTAGTATGTGGTGCGACTGTATGAAGTTGTGAGCAGGGCTCTTCCTGTAACTCAGGTTGGAATGCTACGTGTCTCACTGTCTTTGTACAGTTTGGTGAAGTGCTTTATCTCCAGAATCCTCCAAAATCCAGTTCCTATTTTACCATGAAAATTAATAAACACGATGTGGGTGTTGTAAGGGCAGTGGATCGAAAAAGAATGGATCCGGAGGGAATCATTAAATCCTTAAACATGTCTGTGGTCCTTTTCCCCTTTTCTCACTAATGGCAAAGTCTTTTTCACAGTTCGACGAGTGTATGTTCAGCCGCCTCCTGACTCTGGACCTCACCTCCTACCCGCTGACCGAAGCGAGCACCTTGGAGCCGGAGAAGGAGAAGTAGTTGGAGGATGAAGTGGCACTTGTGGGCAAAGCCGTTCTGTTTTGTTCCTTCTTCAACACAACTTCATACCCTATGACCGTTTTCTGGTGGAGTTTCTTTAACTGTGATGGTTTCACGGTAGTTCTGGAGATTTCATTGAATCTGTTTTTTTGCTGTTTTAAAATAAGATTAAAGTATCGTTACAGATTTATATACAGATTTATATACCATTCTATCCTTGTTATGTTTGTTTTCCGAGATTAATGTTCATGTTAACTTGTTATTTATCCGAATTCTGAATGTTAATGCAGTAGATAGCTATTCTCCTCAATAAATCTTCTGCTTTGCTTAATGTTGTAGGTGTCCTGTGTGAGATTTTCAGATAGGGTTTCATGAGTATCCAAATTATGTGGGTTGCCCACGGCAGATCCGTAGCCCAAAAAAGTTATGTTTTTATTTGTGTTCAGCTTTTAATGGTCTTGATAGGCCAGTAGAGAATGTTTGTATTTACACTTATTACTTGGCCAAGAGTTGTGGGGGGTCAATTTCGGATTGAAAATCTGGCTGTAGGTTTAACTGTTATAGAACATGCTGTGGAAATTGTTTTCTGGTAGACCTCAAATGGTTAATGCTGGACTCAAAGACAGAATTTGAGGGTTCACCTTCCTACTTAGGCCACTAGTGCCTGAATATTTCTTTTTGTCGTTCAGAGGAACTGGTCTAGTGACGTGTAAAAATAAATGTGGCTGTAATGGAGAAGTTTTCAGGAAAACAAAAAGACTAATCAGGCAACATCGGTAGAGATCCTTTTAGTTCTACACGGTTAACGTGGTTACCAAGCGGTGCATCACAGTGCTTAACTGTATAGTCAGTTACCCTTTATCCGCTGTTTCCCATTGGTATTAGCTGTTCCCCTGTCTAGCCCGCGGGACATTTAGCTAAAATTATGTAAGCTCCACATCGCTGAGTGGTGAAATACTCTGCTGTGCTCTATCTTCGGCATTTCATTGACCGGAAAGGACACTGGCAATTCAATGCACTCATTGATTTCTGCCTGTCGACGTTATTGGTGAGTGAGGGATTTAGTGTTTGTTGCGTTTTAGTGCCCGAGTCTAGTGTATTGTGGGTTTTGAGTGTTATATTTAATAAGATAATCATTGTTTTTGAACGTTGTTTTAAAGTTACTTACATATGTACGTTTGTATATGTATTTGTAAAACACCAAAGAGACACACTCTGTTTTCATCACATTGAAGTAAGATGGGTTTTTTTTCCTGACAGTTATTGTTTCAACAAATCCTCTGAGTTCTCTTTTCATGCTTGTCCAGGTTAAGTCACATTCCACGACCTGTTGCAACAGGTAAAGGCTGCAAGACTCAGAATAAAACAAAAGGTGTAAGTCAGGAGTTGCAGCTTTTTCCCCCCCTCTGTCTGAGTGACACCTTCGACAGGAAAGCTATCCCCAGAGAAAACCTACCTCTTCCATGCCTGTCGCCACTCCAGTACGCAGTGCATTAACAGTTCCCCTGCCAACCCACCCTACAGTTCCTGTTTTATATTTTTTTAAATATTGTCTTGGCTCTACGCTGCCCAGTTACACTCAGTCAATAAACCACCCATCACAATGACATGTGGAATTTTTCAGGCTTGGCCTGAAGCTGTGTACTCCCCATCCCTGGTTTCCACCTCCCTCGGTGCTGTTCCTCTCACTCTGTCATTCAGTCCCAGTTCAGTGTCAGCCCTCTTTCCCTGTGCGGATCCCTGGCTCGTTTGGCCGGCGCACCCCCATGTAGGGATCCCCCATGGCACGTCCGGGCTCATACACCGTGGTCATCATCCCGCTCAGGAACAGCCTGTACAGCCTGGACGCTGTCCGCTTCTTCGCCTGGGTGAGTACTGGAGTTGTGAGGGGAGGGCTTCTCTCAGGAGGACATACGTGCGCGTCTTTTTGCATCTTGAAAATCATTGGTGGCAAAGTGTGTGTGTGTGTGTGTGTGTAAGGGAGTATGTGTTTTGGTGGCAATGAGGGCTTCACTATTTTGTAGGTTTTTTTGCGTTTGTATCAGAAATTATTTTGCCTGTATTTAAAGTGGTTACTTTTCTGTGAATGGCAGGGCAGTATCTATGGGCATGGTTGTAAGAGTTTTTTTAATGTGCTGTCTGCATGCATGAGAATATGTGTGTTTATGGTTTAGCAGTGTACGCACGGCTGGTTTGCCCTTATGTGTTCGAGGTCCTCAACTAGCTGCCCTAATGTCTGTATTTTACCAGCGGAACACATATCCCAATTTGTTTAATTCAGATTTCATTGTCAGTGAGGTCTGTCACACAGGCTGCTTACTGGATGTATATAAAGGAATGTTTGTGTGTTATTTTGATATGGAGACAGGTGAAGTACTCCTTTAATAGGAAAGCTACCTGGAATACCCTTTCAAACTGAAGTGGAAATAGATTGCCCCTGCCTCCAAACCAGATATAGCAGCTCTGTGTGCTGGAATGTGGGGGTCGTTAACCTGACTACCGTGTATTCACTCTGAACTAGTATTTATTATAGTTTCAGTAACGTTTAACAGTATTAAACTGCACTGTTGCAGGTGCACTGTTGTAATGCCGAATGGAACTTGATCAACTGTTTTAGAACGAACGCTTTGTTTTTCGTGGGTCGATGGTAGAAATGTGAATGAGTGGTAGCTTACAAATCAATGATAAGTCATTTGAACTTTCACTGTAGTTGTTAAATGTACTGCGCTTCACTGCACTCATCGACTCATTCATTTTCAGGCTTGAATATCCAGCTTGGCGCCTAAAACAGAACAAACCAGTATACAAACCATATGCTGTCATAACCACATCGCCCCCGCCGACTCCTTGATGAGTCTGGTTCCTCTTATGTTTTCTTCCTGCCAGTTTTACCTGGTCACAGTTGCCCTGTGCTTGCTTTTTAGGGGGTTTTAGGCTACCGTCTCATCCAAAGGGCTCATGTAAAGCCCTTTTGGATTTTCACGTAAAATGAAAAAAAGTGCTATAGAATTAAATCTTCTTCTTCATCTTCTTCTATCATGTGTGTTTGAAGCTGATTCCTTGTCTGCCGTTACTCTCATGCTGAAGACTTAATTCACGTACGAATTCACAGCTGAGATCTGTTACTTCCAGCTGAAAAGGCTGAAGGACCTGGAAAGAGAGAAGGACTGTCTGTGGGCTGGGCTGCAGGTTCTGGAGCAGGCCCATCTGTGGTACAGGCAACGGCTGGAGGAGAACCAAGGGAGGCAGGCCTTTATTGGGACAGGGCCATGGCACAAGGTAGGTATCGGCCTGCTGCAAGAGCCAAGCCACATACACGCTATAGACAGGCCCAGCAAATACATAGGCCCTGGCACCTGTCCACTGAAGATATAGAGAAAAATCACAATGTTAAAGATTGTTCCCCTTTATCTCCCCCAATAGGAAAATTCCTCCAAAGCCTGTCTACTCCGATCTCATATCCAGAGGGTGAACGGGAGTCTGGGTGACTTGATGTGTGATCCCAGCATAGCCGGTTTCCCCTTCCCAGAGCCGAGCGGGGATCCTGACTCTAAACTCCGATGGCAAAACAGAGTGCTAATACAGGTACGGAGCTATCAGCGCGACGAAAACGTTCCTATTAGCTTCACCTCCTCCTTTAAACCTCTGCCATACCCATGTACTACGCACACATCATCCCCTTGCCTCGTTATACTCATACTCACTGCCTGACAATTCAGCTGGTATTTGAACGGGTGTGGTAATTCCTGGTGGCGGACGTTTCGTTAGACGATGCTCCTCACCTCTGGCTGTTTCCGGGCTCTGTGTGGACTTTTCTTGTGTGGTGTTGTGCCTTGCAGGAGGTGAGTGCCAAGAGCAGCCAGATCTCTATGCTGGAGCAAGAGAGAGACAGCCTCCTCCAACAGCTCGGCGAACTGCAGGCTTGCTGACAAACTGTGACACACAATTATTTGAATACTGTAATTATTCTGTAATTATTATTTTCGTAAATGTTTGTTCAGGTAGTTTTAAAAAAATTAAATATCTATACTTTTTTTCTTTTATGAATATGCCTGTCAAATAACTAATATAATTGTATATTGTTTCCTATAATACTAATTAATATAAGTGAAATAGGTTTATTGAAGATGTCAGAGGACTGTTCCTGCCCCTCAGCCTCCCATTCTTGTGATGCAGCATAAGATCACCAGAGAATTAGACTGGCGGTATGAAACATGTTTGATGTCCATTAGAAGTTAAGATATTTTGTAAATGATCTTGTGCCTTGGGCAAACGAGACTTTGCTCTTTGTTCTTAGGTACATGTGCCCTGCTTTGTTACTGCAATTTCTAGAGCTTGAGGGATTTTCTCGAAATCAAGTACAACCATGTGTTGGATAAATACGCAGAAATTAGGTGACGTTAACCTTATTTTAATGACCTTTGACTTAACTTTGTGATTTTCTTGCTGACGCCAATTGAGTTTTAAGGTCACCCCATTTTAAAAAAAAAAGGTCAAACTAATAACTGTTAACTTTTCTTTTTCTTTCCATGAACCATCTGTGGCTCCGATGACGGGTTCAGCTGCTCTACCTGTACAATGAGTTAATATCACACGCTCTGAAAGAATGGCTAGAAATCTCCCTGATTCAGGCATTCGGTCCACAGAATTGAAGCACGTTGTGCCACAACAGCGCAGAGACGCATAATAGATCCGCGTAGTTGATACACTGGTAATGCGTATACACCACTTGCTTGTTTTCTTTAGGCCTTTTCCTTTCGCCCTGTAGGGATTCTGTCGCAACACGCCGCGGTTCCTCCCTCGGTGGTCCTCCACCGATGTTACCTCACCTGATATAGGGTTATCTCCCTACCTAATCACGGCCGCACGGCTGGTACAGGCATACTCCATCCCTCCCTCCCTCCCGTCAGCTTTGTTCCTCTCTCAAGCATAAACATTTCCCAATAACCCTGCAGTTTCACACTGTTACAGCCGCCTGAATGATGTTTTTCTCTGCAGCGTGGAATGTGCCGGTACCCGTCCACTGGCCCATAGTTTGATTTATTAAATAAAAAAAGGGACATATAAAATCTATAACGCAAAAACCGAAGCCATGTTTTTGATGTGCTATAGGAAGAATTGCTATATTTGCTTTCACTGTCAATTTAATATGGTTCTTCCTCAACATGCTTTTACAATGTGGTTGGTATAATCTGCCGACCAAGGAATGACATTGTCCTCAAAGTACATGTTTTCCCGTCGCGCATGCAGGCATTCTATCTCAGTATGTTTGTTGTGTTGTCTGTTTGTGCGGGAGAGGATCGCGCTATTGTGGCTGTGTGTTTCTAAGACCACCTACGACCCGGTGATGAATGGGCGGTCATTTAGAGACAACGCGGTAAGCGTATAAACAAGATCCGAGGGTACAGGATTATGATAGCGCTGAGAAGACCAAAACAAGAGCATTTATGTTACACTTTTCGGGGGGGGGGGGGGGGGTAAAACAAAAATTGCAAGGAGAGGTAGAGCTAAAAATCAAGCAGTTTTTATGTCACAAACTTAAAATGGAAAAAGGAAATTACAGGGAGAAAAATGTATTTCTCTTTGCTAAGATGGAACAGTGTAACGATACAGTCCACATAGTCACACTATACAAAAAATAAATACAGCAGGATTGATGCAACAGAGGAATTTGGTCTGATTAAAATCTCAGGGAAAACAGCCATTACAGAGTAGGCTTTCATGTAAGTAGCTCCGATTCCCTTTCCAAACGGATAGTCATTGAACCATCATGCCCAGGGTACCTGCAGAGTGTTAATTATTGGGTCTAATTCGCCTCTAGTGCCAGGCACCTTTTGATGAGATTTCATGCCTCCATGACAGTGAAAACCGTTCTTCCGTACCTGCATGGTTCAGGGGAAATACACTCTGCTGGCGTCCCACCCTCTCCTTTTCACCCGTTTATGTATTTATTAGACAAATTAGAAAATGCGGGCTGTTTCCCTGCACGCCTCTTGAGACGTGATGCGAAATCTGATAAGTAGATGGAGGAGACATTTCTGTGGCTTTTTTGGTTTATGTGTAAACTTCCGCCTGGGAGCTGAGGGATACCTGGTTAAATACATTTTTGAGGTGGCTGTTGCGATGTTTGTCATTGTGTCTTGAAGATCTATGCTTTAGAGGACCAACTTGATGAAGGGGAGTTCTCTCTTTGGCGGTGAAAATAAAAAAATTGTAATTATGTAACTTTATATCGCTGATTCACACTGATATCACACTGATTTTGTGAATATTCAAAGCAGTTTGAAGTACAATAAATTAGAAAGTTAAAATTTTTTAAATGTTAAGATTAATTTGTCTCACTCTTAATCATCTTATATGTTATAGGTACAATAACGCTTGTCTGTACAGTTACTGTGCCAAATGCACATCAGCAATCAGTGTCTACTATGGAATGCTGTGTAACCCATGTAGAAATGTATTGAAGAAAAATGCCATTTAGATACTAGAGAAATGTTTGTTACACTCTTGGTTATTCTAACAGCTTAAGGGTTCCTTGTTAAGATAATATACTGAGATTAAAAGTAATATTTTGTTGTATCTGGTGTGGTTTTGATACAGACAAGAAAAAGTGGAGAAATTCCCCAAAATAAATGAATTATGCTTTAGCTAGTTTTATTCATTAAAAATGTTCAGCAGAAGTTTTATTTATAAGACAATACAAGCATTTAAAAACACCACAAAGAGATGTGAACAACAGATAAGTGTTCTCTCATTCCATGCCTTTCCATGCAATCACACGCTCAGGAAATTAGATGTAAATGAGGTGATGTGTACACCAAAACTGTCCCTTCACTAATGAGTCATAACCACACAGGATGTAGCTGTGTGGGAGGGGTATGTCCCTCCTTGGCTGGAAGCCAAACTGATTCTGTGCTCAAAGCTCACATACCCCCATGCGAGAAGATGATCAAAATGTATTGATTAGCGCTCCTGTCCAGAAAATCACTCAGATGGCTATCACTTGCGCCAACTGGCTTTTCTTGGACAGTTGGTGCCAGACAAGGGGAATCAACCAAAGATGCAAAGCTTTTCCAGATTTCTCACCTTTCGTACGCTTCAGTTGTATGTGATGCGTACACCTCAGGAAACGTTATCTTTTTAAATTTCTCATTTTAAACAAAGCATGAAACTTCAGTCAAGGTCTTTCCTGCTGCTTTTATTTGGATTTTTAGAACCAAAGAATAAGGGGGAAAAAATCATACAAGTCTTAAATCATGCAAGCACAGAAACCAACTTTAAAAATGTATGTCCTTTCTAATGTGCCATTCTTTCAAATATTAGGGAATTGTTGAGTGATATAAGCTGTGAGATATGCTGACCACTGGTCTCTAATTAAACCCCTTTAATAATAATCTACATCTCTATTAACGTGAAAGGAAAGCTACAGTATCTAAAAATGTCTGTTTACTGGTTCCTTAAGAAAGGATTATTTGTGGCATGTGCACTTAAACCTCCCTAAATGTCCTAATTGGTCAGCATGGCTAAGTTCCTATAACTGCACCCGTGCCACTCTTAATATAAAACATCGTAACGATATATAGTGGTTATTTTTTAGATCACAGAATTTAATCACTAACACTAACAGACAAGTACACAACAACAAACCGCCCGACTAATGCATTATCTCTGACATAAGATTAAGTCAAAACCTTAGTCCAGTCCCTGGCCCATTAATGAAACTTGACCATGGCATGTCCGTTGTTCAGCATATTAATAATACAGAAAAAATACCTTTGAATTTGGAAAAATACAACATGATACCAGCCAAGCACTGGCATCAAAAATAAATTTAGTGAGTTTTTTTATTTATTGATTGTATTCGAAAAAAACACAACAATTAAGAAAATATATGACTGAGCGTATTTAACGTATACATTATGCTTCACAAAACAAGAAGTTGTTCATGATACATTTTTTGAATGTTAACCGTTTTATCAGCTCATTTCCCCAGAGTCGCTGAAGCTGTTTTTAGACTCCCCGTCGCTGTTGCATTCTGTCCGCTGTGGCGTGGTAGGTTGACTTATCAACTTTTCGGGCGACTGTAGTATTTCTCCATTCTCCGTATCTGGCACATTTAAATTTAACAGGCCCTGGAGGTATTTTATGTAATTGATTGCCGCACGCAGTGTTTCCACTTTGCTCAGCCGCTTGTCCTCAAACTCCTGGGGAAGATGTTCTCGAAGTCGAGAGTAACCCTCATTCACGCATCGAACTCGCTGCCTTTCTCTCTCGTTTCGTTTGCGAATAAATGCGGGTTCGAACGAATAGTCATATACACCCAGGTGCCCAGGGAATGGCATATAAGAGAACCGTCCTGTGTAACCTTGACAATACGCCGGATCCAGGTAAGTGTGGTCGAAGTGAAAAGGCAGTCTAAATGCATCTTTAAAACATGCTCCTTGGTGATCCATTGCGATTCCGAGCCCCACGGGACGCGTGTATGGTAATCGCTCCAAGAAACTTGCCGCTCGGTCGGATGCCATACTCCTGCAAAGTACAGATTCGTAAAATGAAACATTTTAAAACACAATTTCGAAATATATTAGAAAACAACTTTCAAGATTTATACGCGCCGCATGCGCTCGAATCTAGGGGCGATTTATTATAAATTGTTAATGAGGTATTATTTCCAAATTTAGCAGTTGTCATTAACTAGTACTATTTGGACGTTATGGGGTTCAAAATGTTATTCTTCTATAAAATGTATTCAGAGGGATACGAAATAAATTAATCTTAATTCCATAGTTCAACGGCGCAGCAGAGCTGATATTTAAACCTGTCACATTGCTGCCTAACAGTTCTATACAATCACTCATACAGGTGGTTAATTACCGCAGAGGTAAATAACAGATCTGGGGAAATAATCTGACATAAAAGCCGTGTCGTCGAGTATGTCAAGCAAGACAACTTCATATATCTAATAGGCTAGTTGCAGAGTGGTCAGAACATATCGCTGCATTTTATACCTGTTGCTGGAAATTTGACGATCCCCGCCCGAATGTGTGTTATAGCCCTGAACAAGTTGTGTAAGACAAAATCGTTTCAAGAGATATCCAGTCAGGATGTTTTCAGAAAAATAAAATTACAATAAGAGAAATATGAGAAAACCAGTGGGGGTTTTTTAGGGGTAGACTATTATTAAATTGATTTGCAACGACATTAACAATATAATATTAATTAATAATTTATATAAATAAAGTTAATAATATCTGTCTGCAAAGGAATTTAATAATAGTCTACCCCTAAAAAAAATCCACCGGTTTTCTCAGTTATGGCAAAAATACCATGGACCATCAACCATGAACGTGAATTACAATTCAATAAAACACGTTAATCATTTCCACGGGAATGCCGAACGGGGTAATTTATTATTCAATATTTTATTACCTAGAAAACTATGTATAACCAACAAACATATGCAGTAATGAGTGCTGTTGGACTCACTGCCGTTAACACCCGTTGTCACGAGGGTAGGATACTTACCTATGTATTTTCTTTACAGCGTCAACATTATCAATACGGAGAAGTAATTAAAGACTCCAGAATGATTTTCGGCAGTAGAAAGAAAAACGTAGATTATATTTTTTCTGCTTGTCAGACCTGACATGCAAAATCCTTGGCTCATCGCAACGTCGCCCTCCTCCTTCCCTGCGGTGCGTGTGATCTCGGGGGAATGGAAATGGGATGGCAAGCTTATGTTAGGTTGGTCGACAAGAAGATAACATCAGGAGTTTGGTCCCTAAACAATTTTTGACGTTAACCCCCCTCTTCCTTATTTATTATCAGAGGCTATGTCATGTACCTCGATGCACCTCGACTTAGCCTTTATAAGTCATTCTCTGTAATGTACTACACATTTTTTTTTTTAAAGTTTATTTATGACTAGACACGGTAAGATTGTAGGAACACAGTAATTCTAAGCTATATAAGAATAATTTCTCTGAAATGTTTGTATTATTAAATATGGACTGTAGTTGTTTGATTTGCCACCGATAATCCTCGATTTAAGTCTGATTTATAATATACATCAAATGCTCACACTGGGTTTCTATTTCACTTTCTCCAGCTTTATTGAAATTACTGACTTTCACTACTAACGTGAGTTAGTTACTAACGAGTTACCATTAGGGACCATGAGCATGTTTATCAAAATTTCATGCACCTGCTTTTATCCTATAAACATAATTGAATGCCACGATAACAATTTAAATGAAACCTACTTGTTTAGATAACTACACCATATCTCATATATATATAATTCAACTTATCATATTGGAAGAGTTACATTAAATTTTATTCGTTTAGTTTTTGTTCTCTAAATTCGCGCATGTCCCTTTTTTTGCACATGCTCAGTGTAGTAAAGTAGGCATTAACGCCGATGGATCTGAAAAGAGAAATAGAGGGTGTAATTTTTTACCCTAAGAGAAATATTAGATAAATATATGTTTATTTGACGCATGGAGAATTATAATTTCTTTGAAAATGGAACAGTCATCTTTTTGTCGAATTAGAATAGCTAGAAACAATTGTGTACGAAACTAATTTCCTGAGAACGTTTGTTTATCACTATCGGTCCAATGTCTTATCGATGTTTGTTGTAGCTAGCTAGCAAGCTACGCTCATGATTAATTTGTCTTGGTAAGGTAAGTATTTGTTATATATTTTGATTAACTGACTATTTCTATCTCTTAGCTGTTATCATATAGGTGAATTCAGCTGTGCACTTAGCTAGCTTGCTAATTAAACAGACAAATCCCTCCAATATAAATAAGTGTGTCTTGCTAATGCCCGTGATTGTTCTTGGTCAGCTAATTGCCTAAACAGTTGATTAAATCGTCTCGCTGGGAATTATTTAATTGAAGTCAAATCCGATTTTTAAACGACCTATTACTATAACCTATCGTGGTATATCGAGATTCCAAAAAATAGCAAGTGCATCGAAAATGCTAGTGAACCATAACGTTATCTAGCAGCATGACAATTTATTAACTGTTAATTCTGTTAAGTTTTGCGATGTGTATTAGTTACCTATTGACACTCAGAAACCTTAAATGACTGTATTTGCTCCACGATGTATAGAAAATGTGTTTATTTTTTCTGGTGCTGGTCCATGATTGATTTAATAAGATATGTAAAATTTGTTAATTTTATGATCCTGGTTGATTGAACCAAAGAACAATATAATTTATGTAATTGTGACACACCATTTGATTGCATTAGTAAATCATATTTCTGATACATTTTTTTTTCTGCTTCCCATAGCCCAAGGAATGCGGTATCCCTGCAGTGTCATGAATAAAAACCCTTAAAGTCAGGTAATTGCATTATCTTTTTTTACTGAGCTTTCCAGCTTTTTCCTCACATACGAGAGTGACTGTGACTTGTTTATGAACTCTAGAATGAATGACATCAACCTGAGCCCGGTGGGAATGGACCAGTTGAATGTCCCCCCTGTGAGTGGGAGCCACCTTGGTCTGTCCACCTCCCCAACCCACAACGCCATCTCAACCCCAGGTGAGACAGCCTGCACAGACCATTTTTTCCTTAAGACTACTAAAGATTACTCGACTGTTAAGATGTTTCTCTTTTGCTCTCTCTTCAGGTATGCCTGTGGCCATCCCTAACCTTGCTCCTTCTCTAGGGTCTCTACCCTCTGCCCTATCACTTATGCTGCCCATGGGTCCAATTGGAGAAAGGGGGGTGATGTGTAGCCTGCCAGAGAGGAACTACACCTTGCCCCCTCCACCTTACCCTCACCTGGAGAGCAGCTATTTCAGACACATCCTGCCAGGTATCACTAGAGGTTACTTCAGCAATGCAGCTTTCCCCCTAATATGGGTCAGTTACTCGATCATGTATACACCTGCATGATGCATGATCTGTCTCTGTGCATTTCTTACAGGTATACTCTCCTACTTGGCAGATCGCCCTCCACCTCAGTATATTCACCCTAGTAGCCTTAACATGGACGGGACACTATCAGTACCCAGTAGCAACCCCTCCGGCCTGGACCCCTACAATGGCCCTGGGGGTCCTTTGGAGCAAGGCCTGGTGTCCCTGGATTCCCGACAGGTTGGGGGTCAGGGAAGCCTGCACCAGGGCGGTGCTCATGAGGTTCAACTGGACACTGGCCTGACCATGGAGTCCCGAGTTAGCAGCCCCATGTCCCCGGATGGGATGGGGGAGGAGCTTGCCTCCATGGAGGGGGTGGTGGCTGACACGCAGCAGCTGAGTGGCAGGCCCCGGAACCACGAGGGGCTGGGAGGAGTGGACGGTTCTGGGGGTGTGATCCCCCTTCACACGCCGGGGCTGGAGCTGCCTGTAGTGATGGAGCAGGACCACTTAGGGGGGAGGGTTGGCGGGACTGGGGCAAACGGAGGAGGGGCGACCAGCTTGGGGGAGCCACTGCACTCTGCCGGGGGCCTGACATCGGGCACGGTCAGCGTGGTTCTCACCAGCTCCCATGCTCACCCTTCCATGCCTCCCCCGCCCCAGCTGGAGCCCGTCTCTCTCCATGCAGCCACCAGTATGGGACTGGAGCCCGTCAGTGTGTCCCCCATCACCACGGAGGTCTCCCTGGGCCCCGACAGCAGCCTGGTGTTGGTCAGCTCCTCCCTTCAACTTGAGGACTCCACCTCTAACAAAGAAAACATGGCCACTGCCTTCACCATCTGTGAGTGTTAAGCCCTTCCTGTTCCAGGTGATTGGTCAGTTTTTTCATACAGTGAAGGGTGCAATAGTCTGCAGTGTTTCCGTTTGCTTGGATATTGTAGGTTTTTTTTTTACATTGCACAAAAATATGTTTGTTTTGTATTGTCTGATGCTGTCTTCTGTATTAAATTTGTCTGCAGTATGTTTTTACTCATAGTTGCTTCGGTTGTGTTTTCTGGAAAGGGTGCACACTGTGTGAGCGCTCGTACCCCTCGGTCTGCCCAGAACATGGCCCTGTAACCTTCATCCCTGACACGCCTATCGAGAGCCGTGCACGCCTCTCCTTGCCCCGCCCTCTGTGCCTCAGGGTAGCCGTGACTGATGAACCCCTCGGTAGGAGTGCCCAACGTCCTGACATTATCCTAGGGACCACTGCACTTTGTTCAGCGAGAGTGCGTCCTGCATTGTGGTTTACAACAAAGTCTTTACCGCCTGATCATGGGCGTTCTCTGTATTATTAACTGCACCTCTTATGTGTCAGTATCAAACTTGATATAGTCCTGTGTACCCTTCAGCCCTTGGGTCTTTTGGTCTCATTGACGGTGCCTACATTCAGGTGTGTTTGCACGAGAGACCATACCTGTGAGGACCTGTTTTGGGCCCATGGTGGGCCAGCACTGCAGCAGTGTTGACCTTGAGGACTGGTCGGACAAGAACAGCCCTCATGTCTGGAAGGTAATGACTTATACCCTCTCTGGGACACTAAACTTTAAAGAGCTGCGGTCATAGTTTATATCAGTAGGAAAAACGGTGGGATTTTCCCCCTCTTTTCAGCAAGTCAGTTTGTTTTATTTTCTGAATTTGCAGCACATCAGTCAGAAAAAGTTGTTTTTGATCAACCTAAGCTCAAACTGTTGTGTGCGTTCACCACTAGATGGCATAGTAGTTGTTTAAAAATAGCATCACATTAAGTGAACTGCGTGGGATGATGTTTTAAGTTGAACCTATGTTTTATGTCTAAGATGTTCCACAACAGCGTGCTCGAGTTCTGCATTGTGACGACAGATGAAAATGAGTGCAACTGGATGATGTTTGTTCGTAAGGCGAGGTAATTATTTCATCATTCAGTAGTGCAAAGCAAGGCTTCACTAATATACTTGTGTGGTTTTGTACGTTTGTATCCTTGTGCCGTACCTGCATGCATTAATGAAGGTATTCCCTTGGGTAATGTGTGTGTCTTCTGTACGTGGTCGCACTGCATAGCTCATAATGCTGTCTGTCTGCAGGACTGGAGACGAGCAGAACCTGGTGGCTTACCCTGACAACGGGAAGCTGTACTTCTGCTCCTCCAGGGAGATTTTGCCCGATCAGGAGCTGCTCTTCTACTACAGCAGGGATTACAGCAGACAGATGGGTGAGTAAGCGAATATTCTCTGTTACCGCTCATTCTACTTAGTACCGACTAATTCAGAAGGATTGGTTTGTCAGCGAGGGTTTGATGCTACCACGTGTTCTACTCCGTTCTACTCTGACATCCGCAGACAGACCGGTGAGCAAGGCCTACTACGGATTTTTAGCAATGATCACTATTGTTTGAAATCCTTTTTACTGTGAAATTCTCAAAATTTGTGTCAGTGAAGCAGTATTTTGTATGATGTATATTTTCTCTATGCTATTAATGCAAGGTATTATCGTATTTTAGTGCATCCACCCAAAGTTGTTGCCTTTTGGGCATTTTAATTGTTGGTCATTCTTTTGGTAGGTGTTCCTGAGGTCCCAGACAGCCAGGTCTGCCACTGCGGCAAAGAGTGCGCGTCCTTCGTGGAACTGAAGTCTCACCTCAGCGGCCATACCCACGGGCAGGCCCACAGCCACACCCACAGCCAGAACCACCAGACTCACCACACCCACCACACCCACCACGGGGGCAAGCTGGGCAGCGGCGGCGGCTCCGCCTCCTCCTCCCACTGGCCCGGTCACGCTCAGGGCCGCGCCAGGGAGAGGAAGTTCAAGTGCAACATGTGCTCCCGGGCGTTCACCTCCTCCACCAAGCTGAATGTGCACTACATGGGCCACGTGGGCATGAAGCCGCACAAGTGCGAGTACTGCAGCAAGGCTTTCAGCGATCCCAGCAACCTGCGCACCCATCTTAAAATCCACACAGGTATGGGCAGCACCTCCTGCACTCTTCCTGTTGATGCTTAAAAAGGTGGTGGTGGTGGTGATGCCGACTTTGCTGCCGCCCCCTACTTATTACAAGTCCCGGTGAATTAATCGGAGGCACCCTTCCCCAGGGCAAAAGAACTACAGGTGCAGCGTTTGCGAGAAGTCGTTCACCCAGAAAGCCCACCTGGACTCTCACATGGTGATTCACACGGGGGCCAAGAACCTCAAGTGCGACCACTGTGACAAGATGTTCATGAGGAGGCAGGACCTCAAGCAGCACATGCTCACACACACACAGTAAGAATGGGATGGGCGTCGGCTTGACAACGTTAGTTTTCAATACGTTTGGCTTTGACGCGAGCAGCATTGGCACTTCTGATTTCCTACGCATGGGCATTAAATTCTCTGTGTAATTTTTGTATTTTCTTTTCCTGTCCCCACCCTCCCTTCTCTGCTCTCTCCTCCCCTCAGAGAGCGACAGATCCGATGCCCCAAGTGCGACAAGCTGTTCTGGAAGTCCAATCACCTGAAGAAGCACCTGAACTCCCACGAGGGCCGGCGGGACTACATCTGTGAGAAGTGCAGCAAAGCCTTCCTCACCAAGTACCACCTGACCCGCCACCTCAAAATCTGCAAGGGCCCCAAGACCAACGGGGAGAGCCTTCAGGACGAGGAGGAGGAGGAGGAGGACGACGACGAAGAAGAGGAGGATGAAGAGGAGGACGAAGAAGGCGACGTGGAGGGGCTGATTGATCCCGTCAGCAGGGAGGATGGTCTGGGGGTGGGGGGGTACACCTCAGATAAAGCCCTGTCCCCACGCCAGTGATCTATGGACGTGACTGTACTGGGCCTCTCTGATATTTATCGTATTTATTTAATTTTTTTAATTTTTATTTCTTTTTTAATTTGACATGTTTTCTTTTGCAAACCTCCTGTCTGCATGATAAGTTTTTCATGGCTGGGGCTTCTGAACCACCATTATTTTGATTGTCAATTAAAGGTGGCTGATTACAGAGTGCACAGGAAGGTGCATTAATCAGTTATAGGACACTGTTAAAATTTACACATTTGAAGAAAAACTGAGCAACACGAATCACAATATTTAACTACTCAAAAGCAGTGGTAATTATGATGGAGTAGAGTACACAACGGCCTGTAATGTTTTGTTGTTCCGGTGAATTTAAGTTGGATACGAGCAGATACATTGGCAACGTTACTGATGGAGCAACGGACTTGTTTCCCCACATAGCATTTCATTACGTGCCGTAGCTCCTAAAATAAGTATCCGAAGCTAGTCCCACGCAGGAGGGTCCCGATAAAGGAAGGGCGATGAACTTGAGCATGTTGTCAGTCTGGCGAAGCAGCTGGAGACTTCAGCCAATCAGTTCATTGTGCTTGGGACATTACAGCGTGCATTTTCACCATGCCATCATTTATGATTTGTCAAGATTTTAATGATATTGTTATTATTTTTAAGGTACTTCTACGTTCAAAATACATTATGTGTGTAAACTCACTTGACCAATAAAGTAATTTTATTTTTTAATTTTAATTTAAATTTTTTACACTTCAGTAACCCTACATTTTCTGCCAGCCATGACCTAAGCCATTTGATGTCACTGCCTCTGACGTTACTCTGGCGAGATCTGCCATCCCTTGTTAGTTTTTATTTGTTTTATGTATACGCGTGTCAAATTCAAAGTCCCTTTGGTGTGAAAAGAAGAAGTAATGAGAGGTGATGCTGATGATATTAAGTCTCCCGCCGTATCGGGTTGCACTGAAATTTGATTCAGCGGGGAATGCCCAGAAGTGCAAACCTTGTACCGCACCGTACTTGCAGTTAAACGCTGTGTAATATTACACTGAGTCAAAGTTTTGAGGGACCTCAGCTCCTACTGTTGTAGCACTGTAACAAATATTGCATTGTTACGTCAGTGACACATTTCCCACAGAACACAATGCAGCAGGTGACTGAATGTGTAAATAAATAGATATCCTGGAAATATGGAAGAGTGGTGGTACTTTGCTGTGAATTCACCCACTTGAACTACTACAGTGGTAAACGTGTGTGCTACAGATGGTTAATCCGGGGGTTGTAGTGGACAAGCTGCTCGACAACTTTACGTTAGGGGAGGACGATTCAGTGCCCGTTTTTGACTGTTGTCTTCCTCAGTCTTATCTGGCTCTTGCATTACTCATGAAAGTCCATAGTGGTTTTTAAGATGATATTGCATTTTTAGGAACTCGTGTACATAGTGGTTTAATGTTCAGAAATGTTACACACAAAATAATGAAACCGCTGTGAACGTAATCTTATTACATGGCCATTAAGGAAAATACATTCGGTTCAAAATGCGTGTTTTCTTTTTCTCCTGAACTCGAGCAAACCATTTGGTTCATTTGTTACTCTGCAAGTTATTCTATGGACACAGCATCTTTTATTAGAAGGCTACTTGGAAGGACAGATGGGGAGCATTTCGACTTCCACACTGGGAGCTTAGTATTCAACCTTCAGCGGGAAATCCTTGTGATTCGTCCCCCTGAAAGAAATGGAGAAGGACGGGTTAGTGTTGTGACCATGGAGTCGATGAGAACTGTGGGTAAAAATGATCCTCAGTTCTTCCCCCCGTGGCCCAGACTGAGACTCACCAGTCCATAGGACAGGCCCTCCAGTTCCTGTTGAAGCCCAGGATGGTCGCCATGTCCTGCTCACTTAGTTCAAAGTCAAAGACCTGCAATAATGACATAACTTCTGTGCATGGGGTAAACATTGGGTATCGAAAAACTCTCTAACCATTTTGTGTGGTTTATGTATTTGGTATTAGAATTAAATATAGAACTATGAAAATGGAAAAATGTACATACAGTACTAGAAAACCAGAGTCCTAACGTCTCTCTGCCTGATAACAGCTGATGTTACCTCAATGTTCTCCTTGATGCGATGAGGATTTGCAGACTTGGGAATAACTGCCACGTTCCTTTGGACATGGAAGCGGATCAGGACCTTTTGGGACGGGCCCATATGTTAGATCATGTGATTATGGGACCATGTGACTAGCATGAGCTGGCAGTGGTAAGATCCCCGTGAACTTAGCCCTAGTCATAGTGTGGTAGAATACACAGTTTTCTCTATGGTACGTCTTTAGCAGAACAACTTGCATGCAATCAGCGTGACGTCCTCACAGAGGTCCTCACGGATATTATAGTTAAATGGCTAGGCATTCACATGCAGTGTCACATGGCTGTGAGGGGTGAGGGTCGGGATGGGGGGGGGGGGCATCCTTGCGAGCCTGTTATCCTGTTTGTTGAGCTTCTTCAGTAGTCTGTCTTGGCTACATCAGAAAACTGGTTGCATTGGGTGTCTCTACCTGTGCTGTGGATTTCTTGTGTTTCTCAGCTATTTCTTTGATCTTTGGGTCCTCCAGCAAAGAGGGTTCCCCTGATTTTGCCCTAAAAAGTTTTCAGAAATTTCAGATTTGTTTAAAAAAAAAAAAAAGTATAATATTGATATCTTTATCTCTTATTCTCCCATTAAGTGTCCCTATACTCACCATGGCCTGTCCGGGGAGCCCAGGGGACTGTAGGCCGTCACAGAGATGCCTTTGGAGTGACAGTAGCGGATCAGCTTCTCCTGGGTCAGGTAGGGGTGACACTCAATCTGGGGTCAAAAAACAGACTGTAAGGTTAGGCCTCAGTGATGAATACATATTTCACAAATGCACACAATGCATACTCATGGTAATTAGCTGTGGAAAACCAGCAAAGTAGAGTGTGAAGATACTAGAGGACTTTGGTCTTATTCTTCAAAGCAAGTGGCACCCAGGAAAGCTAAAGAAAGTTCAACATTTTTTAAGTCAGGACACAGGCTTCCTCTAATGTGCTTATTAATTTATTCACCTCTAGTGTACTTATTCACCTCTAGTGTGCCTATTCACTTATTCACCTCTAGTGTACTTATTCACCTCTAGTGTGCCTATTCACTTATTCACCTCTAGCGTACTTATTCACCTCTAGTGTGCCTATTCACTTATTCACCTCTAGCGTACAGTTCATACCTGGTTGTTCACAGGCCTGTACCTGAGCCCTGGCTTGTTCAGTATGGCCTCGGTCTGCTCACGGTTGAAATTGGAGATTCCAATAGCCTTAACCATTCCTAGATCCACCAGCTCTTCCATGCCCTGTGTAAAAATAATGACCATGGCCCTTTTGACGACCGTTCATCCCGTGTCGTATTTGATGCGATCAGACTACGTGAGATCATTATGACCAGCGTTAAAGCATTCGTTTTTAGTAGTTCGATTTTCATGCATTAAGCATTAAGCATGTTACCTCCCAAGTGTCCAAGAAGCTGGTGTCATCTGCTATGACTTTTCCTTCCCCGTCCGTGGGAAACAGGTTATCACCCGGCTGCAACAAACAAAACCAATTATTCTAAAGTAATGCAAAACCAATGCACGTTTCCAAGCGAGCTTCGTCATATGGGATCTATAGACGGTTGAAATTGACTTGTCTTTTGTCTGTGTGTATGCCGAAGGTAGATTCCTGCAGATCAGGATTTCGTTTTTTTGCTTTTTAAAGGTTTCTACATGTACCAGCCATGCCAGCCTCCAAACTGGACCAAGAGTCTACAAGCAAACTTCTGCTCGTTTACAAACATAGAGAACCAGGTCTGTGCAACAGTAAAGCGTTGGATACTTGATTGCATTCGCAAGGACCTTGTTACTGTACCTGAAATCCCATAGGAAAATGCATTAAGTACAGGTCCAGGTAGTCCAGTTTAAGGTCACTTAAAGTCTTCTGGCAGGCCGCTTTCACCATGGACCTCTTATGGAAGGTGCACCAGAGCTATGAGGGTATTTAAACAAGCGTAGGGGCGAGAAAGACCATTACAATCAACGCAAACCGATATGGCTTTAGCGTGAAGTGTGAGCCGGGATCATGTGATGTGCAGCTGGTGTCCGCCGCCAACCCCACCCCCCCCATCAGTGCTTTCACCTTACTGACGATGAAGAGCTCCTCTCTCGTCACCACCCCTCCGTCGACCGCAGCGCGGATGCCCTCCCCGACTTCGTCTTCGTTCCAGTAGACGTAGGCGCCGTCGATGTGCCGGTAGCCTGCCGCGACAGCCGCCTTCACGGCCTCCGCCACCTGCCCAGGAGACGCCTGAAGGGCGACGGGGTCATGACTAACCACCGCTCTGCACGTGGGCGTTGCAAACGGCCGGATTGGAATACGCTGACCCTCGTCTAAGCCCTGATTCTGTGGGGTCTTGTATTTTGTGTTATCCCCAATGGGGCATGGTAGCTCAGTATCTGCACGTTAACCCCTTAACTACGGCTCTTTGGTGATTATTTTATTAAACGACACTAAGGAATTTCTTAAAATAAGTCCAGCTGCATTGTATTACAGATAGACATTTTAAAATGTTAAACTCAAAACACATAAATGTTTTATGTTAATTTAAAACATAAACTTATTTGGAATATCTTTCCTGTTCAGATGCGACAATGCACATACATACATATGGCAGTTTAAAATGCTATTAAGGACACGACATAAAGTTTCAGTAGTATACTCACTTGTACATAATTTACCTTTTGCGTCTTGTGAAAATGCCTCTCTTTCATAGTCGGCAAGTACTAGTTAAGAATGTGTCAGATTCTACCTCTCTCGAAAAACCATCGCCGTCGGTTAACACATGGAAAGTAATTAAAAATAAATGCAACTAAATATCAGCCACCAGCGGAATTTAACTGCCGTTCTACACGCTCAAATGACAGATGGATCTGAATGGGTGTTTAATTTGCCCTTACCCTCCACGTTCCCAAGCCGACCGCTGGCATGCTGGCTCCGGTGCTCAGTGTAACAGCGCTTGCCATTGTTCAGGTTCCGCGGAGATGGTCGCCTACTGCAGTGTCCCAGTAGAGGCTCTGCAAGAAGTTTGGGGCTCAGCGTGTTCCTGAGAATGCGCCGTTTACCAGATGGGTGTATTGCATAATGGGAAGGCAGGAATTTGATTGGTGGGGTCTGTTTCTCATCTCAGCCAAAGCAGGGGGCCGGGAAAAGAGGGGAGGCAACCTCAGTTGGTCAGTTATTACTTTTCTTCTGGCTGAACTGAGGTGGCACAGTGGCTTGGCAGTTGGAGTGGGTGCCCAACAGCACCAGGGTCCTGGGTTTGGTTTTGGCTCGTCTCCCTCCGTGTTTGTGTAGGTTTCCCCCGAGGTTCTCCGATTTCCTCCTACTATCCAGAAACTTAGGCAGATTGGTGTCTGTGTCTGTGTGATTGCCTGTATGTCTAGCACCCTGTGCTGACTTTCCTGCCTCACTGTAAGCTTTAGTTAGCTTTAGCTTTAGCCTTAGCAGCTGTCAGTCCGTTAGCGTTGCAAGGCAGAGATTCCCTTAAGAATTTAGCTGCGATTTATGAAAGGATGGAGCAATAAGTTGAGAGTGAATCCGCAGAAGGCCAGTTCCATCTCTAATATGGAAGCGTGAGTTGTGTTAATGTTTTGTTATGCTGTCACTCAAAGGGTAGTACACCATTTTGTCCTATGCCCCTGGTTCCACTACATCAGATGTACTAAGTATAATATTTTAGTTATGACAAAATCTCGTCTTTATTGTCTTAATTTTTTTCTACTGGCCTACATTTGTATGTTCTATTTCAGCTCCAAGTGTATTAAAGCAAAACTAAGCTAAATTACTAAATAAATCCATATTTAATGTTTAATTCATCATTTAATGTTCGTTAAGATTTATGTAGGTTGTTTTCTGTCTTTCGTGGGCACATTTACCCGTTCTATATATGCCATCTAGTGGCCATTATAATATTTTCTCCTTGGCCTATGGTATTTCTATTGCCTTGAGTCTTCTGGGATGATCGGAGCGTTTAAGATCTGAGCACAGTTTTGGAAGTTAATTCTTCATTTATTAATGAAGAGGAGGAGGCTGAAATATTTTGCAGGCAGTAAACACCAAAGGCCAGTGACACGGGCCAGTTGGTTAAAGGCTGCTGGTTCAAGCCCCACCCCAGCTGTTGTACCCTTGAGCAAGGTACTTAACCTGAATTGCTCCAGCTGAATAAGTGGATGAATGTAGAAATTGTAAACAGTAAGACGCTTTGGATAAAAGTGTCTGCTAAGCAACTAAAATGTCAAATGTAAACATAATAATTAGATTGAGCAACTTCCAAAAATAAGCCTAAAACAGGGAACTATGTGCTATCATGTTGACCGTTATAACCCACTGGGTTAATTTAACATTGTAGTGACTGTGCACTGTGCCCCTACATGGATGACACTATCGGAAATAGGAGCGCGATCCTGAGTGGGCAAGAAAACATTTAAGTAAGTGTCTCATGAGATTAATGGTGAATCATTAATGTTCATTCTCTTTTTTACCTGCCATAAAACTCCAATGAGCGATGTTTGTGATTGGTCAAGTCATTAAGTGTGTCTGGAATGATTGGTTTTACCGCGAGATCCTCGGCATTTTGGTATAATCAGTTTTAAATGATGCGTTTCAAATGAACGAGGGGTAACTTTACTTTTGCTAATTTACAAGCTTTTAAATATGCATTAGGGAAAATTCGAAACATGTACAAATCACACAGAGAGAAAAACTCTTGCGAGGTCTGAAGTAATGAAAGACGAGCAGAAAATGTGTTCTCTTTTTTTATTTTTCAGTAATTTATGAAACCAGTGTAGCCTCTCTGTCATTTCCGTGTCGCTACGTGTATGTTACAGTTTATTTGTCAGTGATTTCAGGTGGCCAAAAAATCTATTGTGTGACAAACATGAAAAAAAGACATCGTACCATAGAGAATGCATTTACATTGTTTGCGTACTTACACAAATATATTGTAAATTCCTACTCAAAGCTACTGGAAACATAAGCCTGCACATTCTTTGCAGGCCAGGAATAGTGTATGTTTCTTTTTTGCTGCTGCCTATTGCCGTATTTAAAAGGTGAATTTCCGCTCGTTTCAAAATATGCGCTGAAGCCGACGTCATTCATTTGAACGTAGCATCATTTGTGGTGGGTAATCCCTCCATTACTGTACAAACAAACTCGGGGACGTGATATTAGCCTATGGCACATTGATTTCCTTTTAAAAAAACAAAAGTGACATAAATCAGTTTTGGATCAAAGTGAAGGGCATTAACTGGGTCCGTCTGGGACATTAACTGGATCCGTCTGGGACACTGACTGGTCCATCTGCGCATGTAGAAGACTCACAGACGCAGTGCTAAAATGAATAAATGATATTTCACAGTTGGGATGCGTAGGTACATGCGTGTGGTCTCTTAGTGTAAAGCACATTGTGTCTTTTCACCAGTGATAAGTTGGGCCAAAAGTGAAAGTACACTAAGAGGTGATGTCATTCATGGACATTGTCTCTGTGACGCCCCAGAGAACCTCTTCCTCCTCTTGACCTCACACCCGTCAAGAGCATCCTGTTCTGCTTTCGTCACGCATCAAAGGTGATCCATAAATCAACATGAAGACTGAAAAGATGAAGTGTTTCAGGTGAGGAAAGCTGCCAGTCCTGTTTTAATTTGGAGTCTGCTGTAGGAGAATGCAGCTGTCTGGCAGACCACCACTCTTTCTCCTTCCCCTTGTAAGATCAGTATTGTCCTTCACCCCAACAGACTGTCTGGTTCTACACCCTCTGTCACCTTTTGTGGCTATAAGCTGTCTGTGACGTTTCTCATTATGGCCCAGGCTGGAAACTCTGTCAGCTGGAAGAGGGGCACTCCCCAGGTCGTGATGGCTAACATCACCACCATCACCCCGATAAGGTTGACTCCGAAGCCCGCCTTCACCTGCACAAGGAGCACAGCGGTCAGTGTGTGTTGGCATTAATGCGTTTAACCCTATAATTACTAATTCTCACACCCCTGGGTCGTGATGCGGGAGGGTTTCTCACCATGTCGCTGATCTGGACGTGTCCGTAGCTGAAGACAATGGCATTGGGAGGGTTGCCAACAGGCAGCATGACCCCGAAAGACACGCACATGGTGGCAGGGATGAGCGTGTGGAGTGGGTTGATTTGTAGGGTCTCCGACTGGCACAGAGAGGACAAGGGTCACATTCCAGGACATCGGGCCACGGGACAGTGTCTTTTTGAACTGGTTTCTGATGTGGGTTCAGTGTCGGCTTTGTGACTTCTTACCAGCGCAGAGAGGATTGGCAGGAAAACGGTTAGTGTGGCAGGGTTGCTGGCGAACTCGGTGACGGTGGATACCAGCAGGCAGGCCAAAAGGGTGACTGTCCAGGGGGGCAGGCCGCTCATGGGTTCAAGCTGCCGTCCGATCCAGACAGACAACCCTGAAACCTGCAAAGCGAGTGCGAGCGAATGAGCTGGAATGGATTTGTTGATGTTTTTCACAATAATCGAGGCAACCTTACCTTACACCCAGCTGCTAAAGCGTACCCCCCGCCAACAAGAATGACAATCTCCCACGGCATCAATCTCTGGAAGTCCTTCCATGTGATCATTGGGGCCAAAGGGTCAGGATCACTCTCTGAGTTTCCATCTGCAAACATAAAAAGCAGATGATGGTTACTGAACATTACCAGCAGGGGGCATTGCTTAGTTGCATGTATCCTGGAAAGTTTCTAAACTCTGGAGTGACTTTGATTTTCTGTTAGCTAAAGGTTCTACTGAAATGTGTAATAAAGCCTTTCTCGCTTGCTGCAGCTGCAATCACACTAAAAAGTTTCAAACACTGCAGTTGAACTGCATGGAAAACCTTTTAGCACAAATGTCTCGGGAGACCAGGATTGAAATGCATGCAGAATTGTTTGACAGACCTTGTCTCTTGTCTGAGAACACTGATGGCCACGGCTTCCGGGCTGGTATGAGGAAGAGCAGGAAGCCTAGTAGCACTGAGACAGTGGCATCAGTCCGGTATCCCTTCCTAGAAACACACCAAACACCTTCTGAGTGCCAGGGAAATGTGCACGCGACCAGCCCATATCAGATTGTCCTGTTTCAGATTTCCTCTCTGATCTATCCGGACGCAGTAAGGAGGCCCCATGACTTAAACCATCGAGCTGAACTCACTTCTCAAAAAGTGAGGTCCAGCCTGGCACAAAGCCGGGTTCCCGGGTGAACCACAGCAGGGTCATCAGGATGAAGAAGATGCCCGTCACCACCTCTGGGTAGCTGCTCGACAGGGGTAGGAACATGGAAGTTGAAGTGTTGGTCTGTAGCCAAAGTATTAATTTCATGGTCCTTGACGACCAACCTGACGGGCCCATTATAGCAGCCCTGCCTACCTGATGGGTCCCAGCTTCACGTACTCCTCCTGGATTCGTCTCTCCGACATCTCTTCCCTCCGCGTCTTACGTTTCTTGCTGAGGGAGCAAGTCTCCCTGAAACTGTGGGGCACAGGAAAGTTGCACACAGAGATTAGCTTTGGGAAAGGAGTAGAGCTACATGGTTCACATGGCTAGATAATTATAAAATTCCACAGAATTAACAACTTGAATAGTACATTTCCCAGTATTTTTAATGAGAATCTAATCGAACTGCAGTACAGAAGAGATTCAGGTCCAAGCGTGAAGGCCTCGTCCATCGCCTTAGGACTACCTGGGTACGGATGGTACATACTTGCAGCCCAGGAACAGGCAGTGGAGCCACACCCAGGTCAGAACCAACATGATGATGGAGATCGGCAAGCTGAAGATGAACCAGGTGCCGAAGTTTATCACCTTTGCATGAGGGTAGCGGCTGGAGAGAAAAAACGGCGGATGAGGAAAGAAGGGGGAAGAGCTTTTTTTTTTTTTAAACATCGATACCGCGTCAAGGTCTCATATAGGATGTAGAACTCAAGCTTTGCCTTACGTATACATGGGTTTATCATCAGACTTAAAAGTTAGGGAAGGACACTCTGTGAGGTAATCGCTCATTGATCCCAAGTGCTTTTATCAGTCGCTCATCAGGCGTTAGGGTGACTTGCTCAACAGACAGAAAAAACTCAACGGGGGGGTGGGTGGGAGAAAAATGTGCGAGGTAAAAAAGGGGGGTG
>JAOVYW010000054.1:7263164-7277331 GCA_025775045.1 Hiodon tergisus | reverse complement strand
TCAGCTTCATTGTCTTTAGGTTCAAACACCTCAGCATTGCTGCAATGTCAGCTTCATTGTCTTTAGGTTCAAACACCTCAGCATTGCTGCAATATCACCCACGGGTGCCTTGATTTGTGGACCTTAGGAGGGATTCGGTCGAGTTTGCAGCTGTGGTCCACTCAACAAGACCACCGTGCAGATTTAGCATGGGAGGTCCTCACCTGGCATGCTGTACTCGTGTGTTGGGACCGACATGCCCTCTCCGGGTGGTTATTGGGTCACAGCTTCCACATGGAACATGCATGTCTCATAGATACCACAATGGCTCCTTTGTATAAACTGCTTATTATTAGTTCGACTAAGGTCAAAGTTGATTTAATTTTCTGCTTAGTCCTCATTAAACAGCTATTGCATTATTTAATTTTCCACAATCAGATTAGGGCTGTAGAGAATATATCTCCAGCGAAAGCTTTTGAACAGTGGCTGGCAAATTTAGCCCACAAATGCACTTTATCTGCACTTGAAAAAAGTTAAATATATTCTACTGAGCTGAAAAGTAGACGCTGGAGAAAGCAGTCTGGAAACCGAGTCCTGGCAACACGAGCGCTCAGACATTTGCAGTGACGTTTACGGACAGAGGTCAAAGGGCCACATAGGCCAGCGGTTCAACTGCCAATCGCTGCGTGGGGGTTCTTGGCCTGCAGGTGACCGAGGGGTCCCGGCCGGGTGCTACATGGTGACCCTGTAGTTAAAATAGTAGAGCTCCACATTAGTGCTTGTTAAATAAAATATTATTTTACCGCTCAACATCGGTGTTCACTGCACAATGCAGTATGTTTGACGGCCGTTATTAATTTTTTGCAAAAAAATTCAAATGAGATTACATATATACACATACCACATATCTTTGTCAGTAACTGCTAATGCAAGTGTTTAGTGTTAAGGCATGCTGCCATCAATAATGTGATCAACAGATTACATTGTAACTACGGAGAGAGAAGGAGAATTAGTAATAAAAACAGAAATCACTGATATTCATAGACAAGCAAACTCCTTTAAAAGATTGGGTTTTCAGACCATTTCCTTAGCGACGGCTACATTTGTTACCAGATACTTTCGGTTTCTGCAAATCTCTTGTACGGACGCGTTGTCTGTTTCCGAAGAGGCCAGCCGTTCTTTGAGGGGCCGATTCCTAAGCCACCCGCTGCTCTCATCCGTAATAACTGTGGAGCAGAATCAACAGGCGGTATCACCATCAAAAACAGAAGCTCCCGACTCCCGTGTGTAATACTCGTGTCTCGTGTGTAATACTCACGGCAGATGCTTCAAACCTGAATGATTTGGCAAATTGGCAAGCTTGTGTTTTTTTCGACTCGCAATTGAATCTCAGAGCGTCGTAACTGAGCGCAAAGTGACTGGAGAAGATAAATAAATTTGACCCAGGGTGCTCTCAGGTGTCCCGGTGAACAGCTGCTGTGTCCTCCAAGGCAGGGAATTCATAATTGCCTGTAAACGGCAAATTGTATTACTTTATTCCTGCAAATTGCCTTCTCCCACTCTGCCGAAAAAGTCTGGGACGAATGTATTCAGTGTACCTCTCCCCAGGCGTAGCTATTAATCTGTTAGTTTGTGTAAAAAAAAGGAAAAAGATATTGTGATATTGCTCGTTTTATTTGCGAATATTTTGGATGGTATGCGTTCTGTTAGGGTCAGGGAGGGCCTGGTGGCTGGAGGTTTTTTCACCAGGAATGACCTGTGATACTTTTTCAGGAGATTGAACTCAAGTGTCTGTGGTGAAAACGATGCAGTCTGACTACATAATCATTCGCAACATCGCCTTTAAAAAAAGGTTAGGTAGGTTTATAACATGCAGGAGACTGCCGTTCTGAGAAAGGGTAAGTTTTCACCTGGAATGTTACAATGCCATTACTGTAGTGCCGAAACTGGGAATTACGGTGAATCTATTCTCAAAATGAAAAAATGTTTATAAAAAGCCCCATTTAAACTCACATTTTGATTGCATTGCACTCCAAACACCACCCCCCCCCCCAAAAAAAAAATCACTGTTTTACTGTCCTAAAATGTCATGCAATATAAATAAAGAACACTCATTACATTTTGTTATTTACATTTGATCTATGAAAGGACAGGGGAACTGGCTGTGGATCATTAGAAAGCAAGTCGGGGAAGGCTTGAGTGGGACTGAGTGTTATGAAAAGGAGAGAACGAGGGCCCTAATGCTTCTTCATTCAATGGTGTTTGTCTGATTTCAGTTTTGCGATAAGTGAACAGAATTAGCATTTTTCGAGGCTGCCGGTGCATTCACTATGAGCACCCAGCTTCCAGGTAACGGTTTGGCACACGTATAACGCAGCTAAAAATTGCTGTAATCTTTAATTTATATATGAATCATTAAAGTGCAGCAGCTATTATGCATTCCTTCTTTACTTGGATAAAACAGCCCTTAGATGTGAGAGCCTCACTTTGAAGTCTTCTCTCAGAAGCAACCCAACTCTTACAGGAAGTCCCTCATGTTTTATACATATTGTATGTGAGATTAACAAAGGTGAGCATCCCATCCGAAACCCAGGTGGGTTGGAGTGGAGAGCAGCCAGCAAGGACACTCAACCACAGTAAACACCCACCAAGCTGCCTCACAGGTGCCGCACTTTGTGCAGGAGGGGCGTCGGCCCTTCAATTTCCTCTTGCTGTTATTTTTCTCATGGCTTCCGCGGCAACACAAAACGAACAGAAAAGGAAATCGGCCTGAGGACTCAAGACAGAACTGGACTGCTAAGAGGTTCGAAAAAGGCTTAAAACGTGCTGTTCAAATATATTGTAAACATATATTTATCTACACCTATCTTGAGAAGACCCCCCACCCCCCGCAGTTTCGCGAAACCAAAAACTTTCACTGAAATACCTGTTACATACAAATCTTTCTTTTTTTAATGAAACGCCTTCTGCCGCTACAGTCAATAAATGTAATTAATCTGAAGCAGCGGAAAGGAAAACTATAATGCATCCCAGTTCCCCAGGGGTCTGAGGATATAGGCAATTACGATGTCACATCCTTAAAAAAGAATGCAGCGCGTTGTGTTCTGTTTAAAAAAATAAAATAAATAAAGAAGGAAAAAGAAACAAGTTGATTGCCTCTCAAATTGGGTGTTAGAGCACCCTGTTATTGTCTTGTCAAGGCTGCGTGTTTACTGACGTGTTCACGTCACAATCATATAACGTGAGGCCTTAGATCACATTTAATGTACATGTAATTAACTCTGATATGTTTAGTTGACCGTGTCAGAAGCAATTTGTCTGTCCATCATCCACGGTGTTTACAAGCTGCAAATTGAGGTTGACACGCTGATTTTTTACGGCCCGTCTCTACGCCACCACTCCCCCCACCCCACGTACAGCGTGAAACAATGCGGCACAACTCGTTAATTCAAAGGGAATGGCCCCGTGTTTGCAAAAGAAAAAAGAGAAAAGATGAATCACGTACGACGGAGATAAAGTGGGCTGAAGTTCTTTATGATGACTCTTCCTGACTAGGTTTTGCTTTCCCTGAAGTGCTGGGGAGAAAGTGCTGACGCATTGACACACGTTTATTTTGCCTCGCTGGTTATTTTCTGCTGAAGAAGCAGAATAGCCCAGCCTCTGATCCTCTGACTCTGAGTGACCCGTGCTACGGTAGCGCTTAGCCCCGGTGATGACAGTGGGCCCATAGCGGAAACCACAGGTCAAAACGCAGTGGACGGGTCCAAACTCAGACCAGGTCCAGTCGGACCCTTGTTCCATTGTACCGCTAGGAGGCAGGTTTCAGGACTGTAACCCGGGGGGTTGGCGGGAGGTAGGAATGTGCTGAGACGGACTGTATGTGACAGAGAAGGGAAGAGGTGTCAGGGAAAGGGCAAGAAACACCTCTCCCACCATCCCAGCACAACCGCGACCCCCCTCTCCAAGTGAACTCCAGGCCCCACACTAACAGGAAGCCGCTTTCCTCTAAAGCTGCCGCGTCGTGCTTTCCCTTCGTTTCCCCCGTGCAGATTCTTCAGCCCCGCTCAGGAAACACATCCTTCGGCTCGGGCTTTCACAGTCGGTCTGCAGATCCTCCAGGCCTACAGTACCTCTCCCCTGATTTTCTCGCCATTCATTCTCAGTCTTGCCGCGCGCCGCCACGGGAACCCGGAAGCCATGAGCCGATGCTGTGTGGTCAAAGTCGTCTCGTTGACCGAAATACAAATCCTGCCGGTGAGTATTGCTGCAGGGAGGAAACACCCGTGACAACCGTACCGGTGAGGGGTGGTTTAGGGGGGCGACGTGCGCCTGCTTTATCGCTGGTTTGGAACGACTGGCTAGTGGCTGAGACTGGATTGGCAAATCGCTTTAATCACCTGAGTCGAGCCAGATTTTGCGTTGCATGGTAGCAAACAGAGGACAACGTTATCCATCACAACACTTACGGTTAACATAGACCTGTGAATGGCATTAATGTCATAGCAGGGGCTGTTTGGATCTACTGAGTCAATGCGCGTGGTGCACCTACACATCCATGTGTTCAGGCTGCAGGCTCTGACGCAGAAACTGTGCACCGCGTCTGGATCTCAGAGCGGCTTGTGGAACCAAGTGAAATTTACCGTGGTCCCCGCTCGGAGGTGCGGTAAATCGGAAGGAATGAAGTTGTGCGGGACTCTGCTTGAACCGCAGGTGTTAAGGTGAAACGTTCCGACGCAAGGCTCCGTGCGCGGTCATGGAATGCAGGCTCTGTGATACAGAGAAGTCGCGCACGCTGATGCTTCACTGGCATTGTTATCTATTACTGCTTGGCAATATCCGATGGAGGAGATTTATTGATGACGGAGGTAATTGTAGAATTAGGGGAAGAATAAAAAGGACCCATCGATCCCAGGGAGTTTAAAATTTTTTCGCCCCGGTACTTAATATTTCAAAATGATTAACGACTGCGTTTCACAACACTTTTAAAAACATTTTCCTGAAGTGAAACTAGAAGTCGGGTAACAATGAAACCAAATTGAGCAATGTCTTTCTAGAATTCCTTTCCTGCAAACTACTTCTCCAAGGCTTTTAAGCATCGCAAATTTGGCCCGAAGATTCACTGTTAGTGACCAGATGACTCCGTGAGGTATTTCAGAACTTTCTAAAAATCTTTCATTATTTTCTTCACCACCATGTGTTAAAAGTAACAACGAGTAATTCTGACGTTACATTTATGAGGTTTTTGTGGTAAAACTACATGATTCCAGTACTTTGGACTGAGCAAAAACTGATATTGATACTGATATTCATTCATGCAAGTCAGTAGGAGGACGTACCCTTCAAAGACCTACAAACAAAGATAGTCTGTCTGCTAGTGTTGTACACACCTTTAAAAAAAGAAGAGAAAAAACTGTCCACTCCAAATGTTTCCACAGAATAGTTACTTCAGTAACTGCGGTTTTTGTGTCTTTCTTGTGTGTAAATGCTTTTACGATTTTAATAGTAATAGACACCCTTCTTGACACCCCGAGATTCGCAAATTAATTCAAGTTATTCGTGGCAAGATTTTGAATAATTGTAGGTAGGGTTCAAGCAATTAGCACATTAACAGGATTGTGTGCACTTTCTTGAGCAGACCATTATAAAATGGAAATATGAAATGGTCTATGCTTTATATTCTTTTGTATTTGTATGCTTTTACAGTTATAGATTTTTGGATAATTGGTTATTTTTTTAGAACTGATTTTTAAATATAAATAATTCACCATGTATTTTTCGTAGAATACAATTGCAGTAAGAAACTCCAGTAATATAACTCCAGAAAGTCGGAACTAATGCTAAAGAGTAGAGTGGTTACCTATTTAGAATAAAAAAGTACTAAAAGTAATTAAGACCTAATTAATCATGCATTAATAAGCTCTTGATCACTAACAAAAATCCAGTTTAATTTCAATTTGTCCTCAGTAGCACTGATGAAAGTTACACTTCTCTGGTGAAAATAACTCTTTAACGATAGCTTGCATAATATTTCCTCAGCCGAGACCAAAAAATTCCCCTACAGGGGAATTAATCATTTATTATCTATTAAATATACAATCAAATGAATTTAAAAAAAACAACACAATCCCAGATTATGTTCTTAGTGCAGCCAAGTAAATTAACAACAGGTTGAGTTTCCACAGATTTTACTGTATGTAAATAAATGTTTGAGAGAACGAATTTAAAAAAAGGTTTGTGGCTTGGTGATCCCGCCCACCGTCACCAAAGACCAATCGAACAACGACAAAGTAGACGTCCGTGGGAAGAGTGAAGTGTATTTTAAAATATCCTTTTACCAATTCACAACTCTGTATATCGAATTCTTACCAGATTGTTTTTGCTATTGTTGTTTTTAAAATTCCTGTGTATCTCAGTGCATAGGCCAGCCTTTGTCCTGGTCATATTACTCATTGAAGAACTATTGCACAATCAAATTAGGCTCTTAACTAGTTAATAAGCGTGTCTCCTGCATTTACAGTCGAAGGAAATGTGTGCCAAAGACAAACTCCACATAGAAAGCTGGCTGAGTGCAATATCCTGGTATTCTTCCTTTCCACAGAGGAGAAATGGTAATTGACTAACAAATGGAAGCTTGTTTGACCCTATCCAGTTACAAAATCATCCCTTAAAAAAAAAATAAAAAAAATTCCAGCTTCCGTAATAAGCCAATCCTCGTTGCGTGTGTCGAAACAGTATAGTAGTACTAGATTGTGTTCTCTGGTGCAGAATAATGTGATTGACACATCTTGTAGTGAGTGCTTTAAATTGAATGGCTCTAATATGTAGCTTGTTTTGGCATGAACAGGTGGTCATACTCAACATTTTTCTTGATGGACTGGAGCTTCCGTATGACGTGCTTCTATGGGGAGAACGGGTTGCTAGCCCTTTACAGGCTGTACGGTCAAGGTGATACCTGCCCTGTTTTATGCGTCTGTAAAAAATTAAGTTAAAGCTGGTTGACAAGCACTTTCCTGAAACCCTCACGCACGGCTGCTTGTGACGCCTTAGGCTAAACTGACGTATGGCACAAAAGCTCAGATTCAGTAGCAACAACCCCACAGATTTGCAACACAATTCGAACCAATCCTGAAACCAAGCAGCAGAAATGTCAGCTGACCACTGGATGACAGAAATTGTTGCTTTGACCGTTTTTATATTTTCTGTCTGATTTTAATTGAACACACGGACCACACAAGCACCCTGGGGTCCGGAACAATGTTCCATCTGGCTCGGGTGTGTGATCCATAGGGCCTGCAAGGCAGGAGAAGGGAGAATGGGTGGCTGGCACAGCAGAAAATACTGGGTTTAGCCTTTTGTGGCACTGACACCACTTCCACAAATGATAGGCCAAGAAACTTGAACAAACTTTGATAAAATGTAAAAGTGTGGGCTTTTTTTCTTCAGCAGAACAATTTGGCATCTGAAAGGTTTAAATGAGGAATTACATTTGACAAGTATTTCATGACTGTTTTGTTTCATTTTGACTCATACTATCTGTTAATGGTATTGTTTCCATAATTAATCTGTTGTAATGCAGTACCAAATTCCTCCCACTATTGTATTGGCGATCGCAAAATTGGCACTGGGTGCTTGAGGCTGTGTCAGTATGTCTCACGCCCAGTTATGGACTAGTGTCCCGCCCTGGTTATATACCCCCCTGCAGGCCCTGTGTCTGCCAGGTTAGGCTCAGGCACCCACAAAGTGGTTACAGAAAATGAAAAAATGAATATTACCAAATTTGTGGCAGTTATGTTCATAGCTGAATCCTTTGTGTTTAGATGTTACATAACAAAAATAATAATAATAATTATTAATAATAATAATTTGCGTATACGCATAGGACTATTGTAGTTTAGAGTGAAGTGTTGTGGCTAACTGATTAGGTGTTAATAGCCTGACTATTAATCACTTAATAAATACACTTTGAAGTGCTGGAATACAGACAGAAAAAGGTTGAAGCCACAAACTGGTTCATTTCATTTACCCTTCAGCAACGGACTTCAGACAATGGGCTACAGAGGGCAGTGGCAAAAATGTCAGAGGAGTTATTTAAAAATCACTGAGTAAAAGGCCATATTTGTGTTTAACCCCCTGTGGGAAAAGCCACTAAAATGCAAGCTTGTGATTGGCCAGTCCATCCAAACTAGACCAGGGCGGTCCTGTTGGATTAGGGATGTAGGCAAAGTGCAGCTATCCTGTAGTGATCAAAAACCACAGTAATCTGATGAGCTTGTTTGAAGTAATTGTCATGCTTTGACAAAAAAAAAAGGGGGGACAGCCTAGCTTTGACTAATTAGGTCACTTAGCGTGCTCTGTCAGTTTATAAAGTCCCTGCTGAGAATCTACATTGGGAGTTGCTGAGAGCCAGCTTGAGAAGATAGCGTTGCATGGGATCCTATAAAAGTTACCACTTGTACCGGGACTGAATACATTCTGCCTCAAGAATGCCACACTTAACGGACTGTGGTTACTACAAGATGCGAGATGGAGGCAGAGTTTCAAACGTAAGGACTTCGATCTAATTTAACGATGTTCTTTAGCTTTGCTTTCAGCTCCTTGAGCTGCTCTATTCAGATGATCAGAGATATCAACCAGCGGATTATGTTTTGACGGCAAAGTCTTCTGATGAACCTTGCTAGCGAGCAACGTGAGCGCGTTTTCAGTATTTAATGGTGCTGTCGTGCATTAATTCCTTTAACCTTCTTTGCGAAGGGTTTATCCAACACTCTTTATTTTAGACAATTCTGCAAACTGCTTTGAGCCAAAGAGCAGTTCATAAGTGTGTAAGTTTTTTCTTCATTGGGGCAGTGGACCTTATTGTCGCCGTGTTTTTTAAATGATCGTCTGTTTCTTTGGGGACAGGTCCAGTGTCATTTGGAGAACTCCAAGTACCACCTCCACCAGGGCCAGGCCCAGCAGGTTAAGCAATACCTGACGCTGGGCTCAAAGCTTGCGGGCCCTGGCCTCGCTGCGCCACACGCCCTGCCAGGACCCGGGCAGCCCCTGGGCCCCATGCCTGTGATGCGGACCGGCCACGTGGCCCCCGGGATGGACGGCAGTGCACCGGGCAGTCCCATCCCACTGCTGACCCCCGCCTCGGGTCACGACAGCGAGGTGAGTGCCAACGCAAGGCCCCGTTCAGCTCATAGGGCTCACAGCCTCAAAACGAGTGTTTATAAAAAGCATTTTAAAGCCAAGGCAAACCTGGCAAGGAGATTAAGATATTTTTTGTCACTGCATTAAGTTCGCCATCTCCGTTCCACTGCAGTAGCCATTAAACCTTGTCATGAATAACATAGTTAACGATGATGCACGAGCATAATCTACAGAGCCTATAAAGTTAAATGTTCAGAAAATGTTAATGGTACAACATGCGCTGCACGCTGTGCTTATTTTCCCTTTAGTTTCCGATGGATGAAGTCATTGATGACTTAATTAGCCTTGAATCCGGTTTCAATGATGAGAGCTTGGGATGTATGGAGTCTAACATGATAATGCAAAACACTGTAAGTATGGAAAAAATAAAGAACAAGTTACTTAAAGAACAACCGAAACCTTTTCATGCACAGGACAAAAAAAATTAATATCCGAGTAATTCTTAAACAAAAAACGTGATTGTAAGAGGCATTACACCCCTAATCCCGTGATCAGATTTAAAGCATTAAATTCAGCAGAAAGCCAGTATGATAAAATGTGTTCATTTAGTTAGGTTGTATCTTGAACATTGCCTGTTTGTCGTGATGTACAAAAAAATTATGTAAACAACAGTCACACTGCCATGTTAGTAAAGAATAATTCGTTTTCTAGAATCGTTTGCAGATGAAAGATTTCTGCAGACTTTAGATCTCACTGATGTATCAACAATGCTCAGAATTGTACAAATCTATGGTAGTGCATAAGTTAAAATCTATGGTAGGGCTTATTAAATGATACACAGTGAAGAGTGGGCCCTAAAGAGTGGATCTTTTGGAAGTTTCTTTCCTGACAAAGGTCAACCTTTAAATTTGGTACGCTTGGGGAAAATAAGCTTGTTAATGTGTTAATGTGTTTGCCCCTTCAAAGTCAGATTAAGTCCTCAAAGGATTCGAAAAGTTCTCTCTCCTGGTTGCCATGGCTTCACTGATTTCTCCCTACAGAACAATTAAGATACCTGTGATTTCATCACATGTCACAAGAATCAGTCGGCATGGTGACAATAATTACTTTGTAAACATTGCTCAACAGAACTGCGCCATCCCATAACTAATAGTCATCAAGGGATGGTCGACAAGGATATTATAGACCTGTAGTTAGAGAAAAATAACTTTTCTTCAAACGCTGACAGTTTAAAGTTTAAATAAAAACCCTGCACACTCAAAAAAAAAAAAAAAAACCCACTGGAAAAAAGCAACGACGGAACAAGAAAAACAAAAAAACTAAGCAAAATCAGTGTCTCGACAGAACAGCATGATTCTAAGCGGAAATGATGAACTAATGTTTTGACAAAGAAAAGACCCGGCTTAATTTGTATTCACAGCTGTTACGTGTCGCGCCTAGGAGCAATGCTGCCCTGCAGCGTCAGCAACAATATCAGCAGCATCATTTTCATAACGCTTTGCGCCTAAGTGCCACCATGCATTTTGTGCAGGGTACAACGAGACCTGTTCTCGACGCAACTGCTCTGTATTATGCCATGTGTTCCTCGGAGACAAAGATGCACGGTGCGTCAACGCCTGGAGCCACGTAGCCTCAATGGCTAAACAGCGCTCAGTCTTTAGAGCTTGCGAGCCAGTTCGATCCCGGCGCCAATCCAGCCAGGAGGATGATATATCGACACGGCAACGGTCAAACGGACATGGAACCACAAAGTGAGGCCCGGGACGGTGCAGAGCAGAAGGAAACCAGGGTTTGGATTTGGCTAATGTTCACGCTCCCCATGGGTCCTGAGACACGGTACCGCGCTCAGACGTACAGTGCAGCGCATTGCGCCGCGTTTGACCCATCTGAGGGCGCGGAGAGGGGAGGATTTAACTGGTTATGATGTGCGCAGTTGGGGGACTGCTCCCATCTCTCAGTGTGATCAGTGTTTTTCATTCAGGCCAAGTTCAAGTCCTGTTTGTGGCCTTAGGAAAGGCTTTATTGATCCATCACTACTTACTGCTGAATATGACATTTTAAAAAATTTGGTTAACAGGGAGGCAATAAACAGAGAGTGTTTTAAATTGGAACCGTTGCCTTCCACCAGACTTTCAATATGGTCAGCACGGAACTGTCAACTAAGTCTTCTCACCTTGGTTGTACACAGATAACAAAAGCAGAAACAACTCTGCCTGTTTAGTTAAACCAAGCAAGTAACGGATTTCCACAAACAGTGGGCAGTGTTTGTTTGATCTTTCCCCTCACAAGCACAACAGCTTGGTTGTTCAAGGTTCTTCGCTACACAATGACCCGTTTCATGGTAACGAGAGCTGGCTAACCAGCGTGGCCCGTCTCCACGGCTCGGCTCGGGCTGGAGGAGAAACAACCGTCCTGATGATATCAGGGGGAGAGATCATTGGCACCTTAGATAAAGGGGGTGGGAGGGGTCTTGGGATGTCCACAGCCTATTGGGTGCTTCCCTCCTTCATAGGACGAAAAGGCAGGGCTCTGAAGCGCACCCCCCTCGCAGCCTCAGTTTCTGACTCTTCTCCTCTGTTTGTCTAGGTATCCGTCAACAGCGGCATGCTGGATGTCTACGGCGGTGAGCAAGGTATGACTGCCTCTAGTGGTGGAATGACACCCGCACCGTGCCCCACAAAGCTCACTGTTAAAAGGGAGGCCACAGGTACGAAACGCATCGCACGCCATTCCCGGCTGATGCTGACGCTAAGTTTTTTTGAACCCTAACTAGTAAAGATTCCCCATCTACCAATCAATGAGAGCTGCGTAGCTTTATAGACTCTCTGCCAATCAGAATACAATGCGATCCACTACTGTGTCCCGCCCATTCAGTAATCTCAGGAATAAGGAGCAATGTAAACTTTAAATGAGAAAATCGTGAAGTGTCTCTTATCCTGTCAGGCCCAAAAACCGATGATTTCTGTGGGTTTATAGAACATTGCACCTTCTCTGTTGACTCTGGGTTGACTCTGGCAAGCCCCACTGGGCTCTTGGTTGCGGCCCCTCTGGTACTTAACAACCAGCGGCTCATCTCCCAGTGTGTGGATGCTTATCTCCCAGTTGGGCAGTGCAGACACAAGCCCTGCTCTGTGCTTTGTTATGAATGTCACGCATTGCGTAAACCTAATTGATTTAGGAAATAGGCAAGATGCACCAAGATCTTTTCACTCCAGCAGAACCATAAGTGAATTACTATCTTTTTTTCAGACAAGTGTGCACTATGACAATGGGCTGTTACACAGAGTTTCAGCGACCTTATTGAATCAACAAAAACGATTTGAAAAATCCAATCAAAGGTCCAATTATGCTATTTAGAAGAATGCGAATGAGTGTCCCCACCCCCCTTCAGGACATCAGCAAATTTGGAGGTTCAGTTAATTGCAGACGAGAGAGGTTGTGTGAATTCAGTGTGAATACAGGCTGGAGTTGCTCTTACTATCACTAAGTTAACTTCTTTCAGTCTCTGCGGGGAGAGGTCAAGATGTCGTTGATTGCTGGCCAGAAAATCTGAACTGCGGTACCCTATAAAAACCACAGTGTGCCTAAAACGTGCAGGTTGTTTCCAATATGCTATTCTTTGTGGTTATTCTAGTCCTTCAGTCGTATAACCTGTGGTGGTCCCGTTCTTCTTGTGTTGCAGAACACGACACAAGAGTTCTCGCCAAAGAGCGACAGAAGAAGGACAACCACAACTTAAGTAAGGACCCTGTCAATGAAAACCCGCCCAGTCTTTCCTCATCAAGCACGGCTTTCATCTTGCAGGGGCACACAGCGTCATAACCCCTCTCTTAATACCTGTTCTCCCACCAGTTGAAAGGCGGCGGCGGTATAACATTAACTACAGAATCAAGGAACTTGGGACGCTGATCCCCAAATCAAACGACCCGTGAGTACCCGGCTCAGTTTCTTCGCCACTACGTGCTACGGTGCGAGGCATCATTCCCAATAATAAACACTAAGGAAATATACACCTTGACTGGGGACCAGCTTACTACCGCTTATGACAAAGCCACGCTTATAAATAGGAGAGGAAAGTTAAGAGTAAATGAGAACAAAAAATATATATATTTCAATTCAATGGAATGTCAGATGTGGGCTGTCGTTCAGAGCACCAAACCTGTTGCTAGGTGAAACGTGCTGCACATTAGAATGAAATAAAAACTCAGAAATGAATGAATCCGATATATGGATCCAACCAGCGAAAGAGAAGCCTGACAACTGAACTCCTGGTAGAGTTATAAAGAAGGTATTCGATCCCGCCGTGTCGTTAAGTGACAAAGGAGATCATTAGATTCCACGAGAATTTCTCACTCTCAAAAAAGTAAGTGACAATTTTACAGCTGCTCGTTTCTTTAAAAAAGTAATAGTATCAGAGATATGCTGGATATTGCGTATGTCCCCCCCCTCCACTTTTGACACCAGTGTTCACTCTGGGATTAATGTTGCCATACAAAGGTCCAAGAATTAACTTTCCGCAGATATGCTTAAGTATTCTATTAAAATTCCCATTCAAAAGCAGTAATGTCCGAGGATGAATAATGGTCATGTACGTTATCATTTCTTATTATTATAAAAGGCCTTTGTGGTGAAAATTCCGCTGATGCGTGCATTTGTGGAAAAGGTTATCTCTGCATCCCTCAGTGACATGCGCTGGAACAAAGGGACCATCCTGAAGGCCTCGGTGGAGTACATCAAGTGGCTTCAGAAGGAGCAGCAGCACGCCCGGGAGCTGGAGGGCAGGCAGAAGAAGCTGGAGCAGGCCAACCGGAGACTGCTGCTGCGTATCCAGGTAAGGTGGAGGAAGGTTAGGGTTGGGTGGAGAGGGCAGGCAGAAGAAGCTGGAGCAGGCCAACCGGAGACTGCTGCTGCGTATCCAGGTAAGGTGGAGGAGGGTTAGGGTTGGGTGGAGAGGTCAGGCAGAAGAAGCTGGAGCTGGCCAACCGGAGACTGCTGCTGCGTATCCAGGTAAGGTGGAGGAGGGTTAGGGTGGGGTGGAGAGGTCAGGCAGAAG
>JAOVYW010000054.1:7243448-7258322 GCA_025775045.1 Hiodon tergisus | reverse complement strand
GGCTGAGATACGGGCTGCGCTACAGGCTGAGATACGGGCTGCGCTACAGGCTGAGATACGGGCTGAGATACGGGCTGCATGCGGCTCGCGCTACAGGCTGAGATACGGGCTGCATGCGGCTTGCATCATTGAAGCAGTCATCACAGGCAAAGCAAAGCCACGGGGAGGTGGTGAGGGAAGTGGATTAGTTCCCACACTCGGCCACTGTGTGTTCAGGAACAGCAGAAAGTTATTCCTAGGGAGAAGCAGGGCTTGAATTTCACATTTAGAAAGGGCTCGACGAAACAAAATGTGAGTGTAGATGACAGTGGCTGGGTTCCATTCAAGGAGCCATTATTTTTGCACCAGGTGATTTTTGCAGAGTAATAACAATGTACAAATAAAGAAACAATAAAACACAAATTACGTATTCAATTAGAATGCAATTTTGATAGAAAAAAATCCCAACAGCAACAACTTGTTAAACTAGTCATGACCATAATTAATTTCGGACAATTAAGACCACAGGCTCAACATCGTGTGTCCATGGAACCTATTCTAGTGCTTTTTTTTACGCCTACTTTGACTCCGGGGTGTGGATAGCTTCTAATAGGTGACCAGTTCTGACGTGAATGTTCACGGACACGGCGATTCCTTTTCACCCCACGGTTATATTCCCCTGGGCTTCACTCACCATCTCAGGCAAGTAGATAAATGAATGGCTACAGCACAGCGCCAGTGAGACTTCCTTTTTGAGAAAGAAGAAAAGAAATAACAGATTACGATGTATTTATTTACAGCAGGTGCGAAAATGAGGCGATTATGATTAATTATGTTCCCCCCCTTCTAACTAGTGCCAATAATTGCCTGGCAGACACTCATTTAAATCTATATAGATGCAAACAACATCATGACTTCTTAGCGGAGGTGTTTTGAAGAAATACAATGCAGCTATCTGGCTAATATCTTTAAGTCACGGTGGTGTGTGGACAGGGGTGTCAGACCTAAAACGAAATTGTTTATTTTAGCTAACAATTATTTGCGAAGAACACTGCACTATTAAAATGTCATCTACTTCACGGGTGAATACAGCATTGAAAAAGATTATTAATAACTGCAGTGAATATCTCTCTGTTCATGTGTAAAATTATTCAGGTGAGAAAAGTAGTGCGTCATTAATAAGCATGTCATCATAACCTGATTTATCATGTACCCAGGCACCACTGTGTGGTTTAGCGAGCTACCCCGTGTTTCAGTGTGGTTGCTGAACAAACACTTTAGTGGTTTATTCTGGTGGTTAATTATACCCAAATCCTTTGTCTTTGTACTTGACAAAATTATTAACAACCTGCATAGAGAACTGCCTTATTCAGGTGCCTTATTTCATGGCTAAACGCTGTTACTTACTAAGTAACTGCCGTAGCACCCCAGGTTAATTACCGTACCGATGGACACAACAGTCACACCCCTAAACGCTATGTCAGTTGGCTGCCTCTCTGGCTAACCTGGAATAGGCCGCGCAGGTGGTGCCATGAGGGGTCATCCTCCCTCCGTCTTCCTGTTCAGCGCCCCGCAATCTGGTGGGGACAACAAGGACTCATTAGGACAACGTGTTTATCGAAGCAGATTGGCATCATCGGACTCCCAAAGTAGGGCTATGAGCACGCTCTTCCAGCCCACTTCGCTTGAGCGGGCCGGAAAAACCTCGTAGGGCTTCAGGCGTCGACCCGCCTCAGCAACAGCTCCTCTTCCGCTACGTGGGAGCTGAGAACGGAGGTGAAACCTTGTCACCTGAGCCACCCGACTGCTGGCGCCATGCGTTTGCCAGGTGAAACTGTCACCGACAGCTTTTAATAGCGTCTGCGCGCTTCGCTTTGGGAATACGATACGGCGCGTGCGTCTGTGATTAAAAGCGCTCATCAACACTTGGCCTGAAATACATGGCATCAGCAAAGAACGGAATAACTGATAATGTATTTAAAAAAAGGGCCACGTCCAACACAGTGGGTGAGGCACCATTCATCTTCAGATGTCCTCATAAGGTGAGTCCGAAGAGAAGAGGAGTCCAGAAGAAGAATCCAGGGGTGGTTTTTGATTGTGGCCGTTTTGAAGGGTGTCCCAATCCAAAAGGTGCAAAAATAGGAACTTTGGGAGGTCCCTTAAAAATGGGGGCATTCCCGAAGGGTGTACACTTCTAAGGGGAAAAATGTAGCCTCAGAATGCGCTGATTGGTTCCTCGAGACCGAAAGGCCTTTGATAATATTTAATCAAGATGGTGGATAAATTCAATGATAACGTTTAACTTTTTCTAGCCAGCTACCTTAAATGTAAATTCACTCACAACTAAATAAATAATAAATAAAATAATGTGCAATCCTACTCAATTGCTATACGGATGTTAGTAATATCAAAAACATATTGGTAGACTGCCTGTCTTCATTTAGGGAAAACATAAAAGTACCATTATAAGCCGCAGCTAAAACTGGCTCCAGAACTCTTTATCACAGCTCTCTCGGATATACGATTCTCTCATTCTCCCGCAAAAGCTCGCATATTCCATTAAACAGCATAGCTAAACAATTTGTTAATTTAGACCCATTCAACTACTTTACCATTCTCCCCAACGGCTCGACGTTATAGATACCGAATGCCTAAACAACCCTTATTAATACAGGTTTCCTAATCGGGCAAGACGTATCTGTCAATCGTTTTTTTTACGTTAGCTACGTAACTGTGACGCTTGGCACATAACAACTACGCTGAAGTGCGTCTCAAATGGGAAAAATCTGTGTTACCTTGGCCCTTAGCAGCGATCACGTCCCAAAGAGAGAAGGCGCAGTGAAGGCGATTTCTTATTGGGACGGAGCCGTTCAAAGTGGAACCCTGTGCGACCCGAGACAAAATGTCCCTAACAATGAAACCCATAATCACACCCCGTCCTTGACCGCTCAAACCATCGGGAGTGCATTCATGCGATTTCATTCGGCGCCAAGAACTCGTAGCTTTAATAATGGCGCGCGAAGCCCATCTAAAGCGTCCAGCTGCGTTCAATGCCATAAAATCGATGTCATTTCCAGACTTTTATGAATCGGACCGCGTGCCAAAAAACTAAACTTCAAACAACGCGGCCTAATGATTTGAGCAGATCTGTCGAAAATGCGGACCAGATGGACAAACGAGACTAAACGTGTCTTGGGAGGGCTTTGTGTTTTTCAACAGAAGAGACTCACAACTGCGTGTACACAGCACACAGTGTTAGTGGAAAGGCATTACTGGGGAAAATAAAAGTGCGTCACCCGGATCACGTCAATTTGCAGCGCTGTGCCATAAATCCCCAAACTGCAGAACACCCATGAGTCACATTTGCCCATATTAAAACTTACACATGCAGTGTTTAAATCTAAATCTAAATACCACCGTGGACACAAGGAAATCTTAAATAAGAAAAAAAGAAAAGAAAGAATACCGCAACATTGTTTTATTTAAGTGCTGTGCATCCCTTCTCTGAATGAGGGCAGATAACACAGAGGCAGCGGCCAGCCGGCTCAGACCGGACGGGGTCTGTGGAGGGGCTCCTCCTCTCTCTCGGTGGGGCTTAGCGCTGATACCATTACGGGCTGCGCGTCTACGCCTGGGGGAAACGTAATGGCTGGGTTGCCTCCACTCCGCCCGGTGAGAGAGGCTGAGCGGGGGCCGACGATGAGCCGCTTGACACTTAATAGCCGCGGAGCTGTTTTTCTGATCCGAGGGGTCCAAAGGTCCCATCCCTTTCTTAATATTTCAGGGGCCTCTATTCAAATGCAGCCCGACAGATCGGTCCGTTTTGTCTGCACCCAGCGACTGGCGCTTTTTAATTTAAGTGTCTCCAAAAACTATGCTAATCCCCTCCCGGGCCCCGGACTTTCTCCCGTTAACCTTCCCCCCCACCCCTCCTCTCTGTAAATCGCGTGACCTTGAAGGAGGCGGCCAGGAAACGGTGATTGATTTGTAATTCAAAACGGGAGCGACGGACCCGGACCGGTCGCTGCAAACACTCAATACCCTAAAACACTGGAGGACGGAGGCAAATAAAAAAGTTTAATATGTAGGCCGGGGACTCCGTCTCCCCTAGATCTCTCCCCTTCCTCCACGCAGGGGTTTTGAGTAAATGTCAGGTTTGGGATGATTATTACAACACTGAGATAATTGGCTCTGCGTGGGCCTGCAGGTTGGGCTCTCTGATAGGCATCTGGTCTGCATTATTCATCCCGATCTCCACCCAACCGCTCGCCAAAGTCTTTGGAGAAGGACTCATTCATAATTAATGCATAATTGTTTATTAAATGTAGGGACCTGACCCCATCGTGCCTAACCTTCTACTTAGTGCGTCTGCATTTTCTCCTGTTCTAAAGATTCTAAATCCCCTGTCGATGGTATGATTTTATTGGTAGAAGTGAGAGAGAGAAAAAAGACACTTTAAAATTTAATCCCCTTCGTATACCTTTGCATGCACACGCATTAGGTTTAATGAGCTTCACCTATTCTCATATTTATGATGTGTACGTCCTGCGTGGTGTCGCTCGATGCTTCTCTCCAAGGGTTCTAGAGCACAAATCCAGAGCTCTAGAAAACCGGACGGATGCTAAGGCTGTAAACCCCCCCCCCCCATGGCTCACATGTTGACATTAAAAGGACAGACCCAAGGCATTCAAATCTCTCAACGACGCTGACAGCCAGTTTAATGCTTCTGGAAAGAACAAACAACCCCACTTTGGAATGTGTTCAGATGAAAGGCATAACCAGAGAATTATAGACCCCTCAGAACAGGTTATAAATGACTGCAGCAACCAAAAACAAGACCTATTCCGTCTGGAAGAAAATACATCCCTCATCCTCAATGGTACCCCCCAGGTATCTCCAATGCAATTCTGTACCACGGAATCTGATTTCGAGAAACACCCAGTAAATACAACTTACCACTGGAGGTCAGTGTTAGCACAGGTTTCAAGCTTGTTTTCCTCATTGACAGAGGTGATCGAACCAGAGTGGTTTCAAACATTGAGACTTGGGGAAAAAAAAAAAAAAACAGGTACAGGATATTAACAAAAAATAAAGTGTGGCAATTTATACAATAGCTTAACAAAATGTTTTCATTATGTTATACATTATGATTAGTTACAACCCAATCAATAATAATTTAATTGAAAGAGTAATCTGCAAAGCTACCTTAACGGTGACCTACATGCCTGTCTTTAACATGAAAGCTACTCAACACAAAAACAAGAAAATAACTTCTTCGCTTTGACTCCTAAAGATCGGTCTGAAATCATCATTAAAGGCTAAATATATCTCTGGGTTCTGTCTACTGGAATGAGGTCCGGAGTAACTTCATACTGTTAGGTTCACTCACTGTAAGGTCCTCTCCAGTTTAAACCATTTGAATAACCTTTGCATATTAGATAATTCACACAAGTTAAACAAGTTGATAGAACTCCCATGGACTGTAACCTTAACTCATATATTGGAGATAATATCAGCAACTACTGAACTCGAGCTGTTATATGATATATATATATAAATCATTATAAATTAAGGACTATGGCATGTTGCTGTTATCAACCAAAATAAATGACATTGAAATAAGGCAGATTCATATTTACTGAATGTGTGTGTCTAATTGCACGTTTAGTCTTGAAAAAACCCCAAACATACCAGTACACATGACTCCATAAATAAAGTTTCTAGAATTAAAAAAAGCAAACAACATAACAAGACAATGTGTCACATATATCCAAAACTTTTACATATCACATTTGGCAAACCTAAAGAGACCATCCTAGTTTAGGCCTTTCTGTTCTCTGAAAACCCAATCATGAACCCTTCCTCTGACAGGCAAGGGGCGTAGCGTTAGTTTTAGTGTACATTGTACGAAACCGACGGTAATAAAAAGCACCCCCAAGTTGTCTCATTCACTTCTGAAGACGCCTCGCTAAAGCTCCTAATTTCCCAACAATTCACATTTTGGTTTTCTGATGCAAGTTTTACATCCTGAGCTGCCAGCGAGTGATTAAGCCAGGAGAGTGCTTAAAATAGCGTGTGGATAAATAAATAAGCAGGCAATTTAAATACTCTAATCTGTTGTGTTTGGCAGGCGGCTCGGCAAGTGACACCTCAGCTCCCATTGTGAGCGGAAGCGCGGCCACGTTCGGAATGCCATGTTTGGATTACGTCGGCAAGAACCAAATCTTGTTATGTGCCGAGCGGCGTGCCAAGCACAAACTGTTTACGGGATCACCACCAACGTAACAAATAAAACACAATTAAGGATTACGGAGTCAACACACTAGCGTCTGGCCCCGGTGTTCCTCTCAATTCTCGCTAATACCCAGAGAACAAAAAAAATAAATAAATAAAAAATACCCCTTTTATTCCCCCCAACATTACGGAATTTGTCATGTTAAGTTGGAGCTGTCATATCTAAAACTGTGTGCGCTAATGTGTGTAATCTGCTTTGCAACACATCAATTATGATGGATATTCTTTCACCATGAGGTTTTATTACAGTCTTCAGGGTAATCAGTCTTCCCTTGTTAGAAAAGCCTGTTTAGTAAATAATGAGAGGCTTTGGCGCACGCTGGCTGGCTGGCAGTGGTGTGCGCAGAAATGCAAACAGCCAGCCGCCCAGTGGATTAGGAATACTTCTCTCCCTTTAATGAAATTCATGACCCTAGTCACCGTGGCTCCAAGGTGACATCAGCCATTCCAAAGAAGGTTCTGGAACAAAAGGGAGCGTGGGGAGATAGTCTTTGGAAGGACGATGGGACGGCAAACTAATACCCACTTGGCTGTTATGGCTTTAAATGCAGTCTTTTGCGTTGTGGACCTAGTGCTATTCCTGAAGTCCTCAAATCCTGTACTATCCTAAAACTACCTCGCCGGGACATCTCTTTCTTCACAAACGATGCTCAAATTACAACAGAAATAGGTACGGCACCCCGTTGCAGGCAGAGACAGGCTCTTCTTCTAATTTATGATCAATTACAAAAATCCAAAGGTCAAAGGTCACATTCTAACCTTTAAGTTCCAAACTAATAAAGCCAGCAGTTTCGTTTTTTGCATCACTGTACTTCTCTGTGTGTTGTTTTGGATGGAGGCCTTTTGGCAGGGAAGGCGCGCCAACCCACTTCCCACTGTGGACTTTACGCGTAGCTCACTAAATCCTCCACCTTTTCCGCAGCACTGGAAAGCAGCACGGCTGGGATCGGCGAGCCCCTCGCAAGAAGAAAGGAGTGTTTGTTAAGTTTTGCACCTGAGACTGGAAAAGTAGTTCTACATCAGTGGCTCTTAAAAAATAAACACACTTAAACGGGCCATTCCCGTTTGGTTTGGCTCGGTCTCCCCGGGTTTTTCGCGCAGCTATTTGAAATGTTCCTGAGAGGTTTTCCTGTCCTGATTTCCCACGTTCTGGAATCTCGCCCCATGTGGGATTTGGGCGGATAGTTCTGTCATGCCTAGCACCAACACTGTCCGTCATGATTTGTTTATTTCCGGACTGTGTCACCGACCTTTAACACAGTTTGACAAATTCCCTTTATCAATCAATTTTACGGTTTCCCTGAAGAAATTTTCTTTCCATTCCGAAGCCCTGAAAAGCACTATATCCGAAGACCTGAGGCTAAAATAATGATAATAAAAAACAACAAGTGATCACACGAAGTGGAAAAAACATTTAAAAAAAACATTGGGCACTGATTAATACCTCTTCATATGATCTCTCAACCGACTGTCCAAATTCTCCCTCTGAGACAGAATGTTTGAGATAATCCATGACAGTGGTAAAGAGTACCTGTCCCCGGTCCTGTCTGAAGCAGCAGAGACAATTCAACTAATCACACGTTTCTGGAAAGCAATTTCACAACTCTTACAGTTACTTTACATCTGTATGCGTCTAGCACGTTTTAAATCTTGCATGTGTTAATGTTAAACTGGAAGGCACATAAAAATTAAGTGACTAGCTTTGCGTTCAGACCAGAAACTCCAGGAACAAATGGGGATACTTTGAGGCTCAAAAACAACTTACATAAAATGAAATAAGGTATACTACTGCACATGGAAAATATGAGTAAAAGAGACCAGACTGTTTAAGGAGCTTTTGTATCCCTCCATGAACCCGAGTGACCTTTTGTATCCCTCCATGAACCCGAGTGACCTTTTCAACCCCCGAACCCCACCAGCCTTCCCTGCAGTCCTCTCACACGTAGAGAGGCCACAGCCAAACGTGGCGGTGTCGTTTGTGTAGTTGTGGTGTAAACAGTGTGGAATATTAAATATTGACGGTCCGTCTCTCTGTCCACCACAGGCAGCGTCCTCACCAACGGCCTGCTCCCGGAAAACAGGAAATGAGAAAATTCGTGAGCAGTTCCTCTGTGAAAAAGCCCTCGCCTGAGTCCTCGCCCCTGGCTTCAGGGTTAGAGGAATCTCCTGCCAAAAGAGGCCTTTCCTGGGAGACTGCTGAGATGTACCCAGGCTGGCCAGGTGACAGGTATCCCGATTGTGTCACAGCAGCTGGGGATAAGCCAACCCTTTGTCTCACGTTTACCCAACGTAGCCCGCACCCCCTTCTTGAGGGGGTAGGGGGGCACCATAGTTTGTTCTAATTTGCCGCATTGCAAATTGGGATCGAGAGCCTGGACCCCCTTCCCCAGAGCTGTCGATCTTCCAAGGACTCCGACGGGGAGGATTTAATGAGAGCTGACAATTTTTTTTTTTTTGGCCAAAACAATGCTTGGATCACCTAATGTGAGGTCACTCTGTTTAAAGAACTAGGCCTGCGTGCAGGAATTTAATTCAGAAAAGATGCAGGCTACACCTTTAAACCGCTTAATGGCAAATGTGAACCAAGTGGCAGCACGTGATGCGAGAGGATTACCATGTTGGGGGGGAAACACCTGCCAGTTTTCAATGCAGACCACAGCTAGCTTTAAAAGGTTTTTAAAAATCAGTATCATTAAGGGGATGTTACATGGAAACAAGCGCTGGAAAAATAAAATTCTTACGGTCTTAAAATGGAACATAGGAACATAGAAAACTAACTTTTTTATTGCTGCAAACTTTAAAGAGGCTGAAGAAGACAGGCCCGGTTTGATCGTTTCGCTCATACTCAATCAATCAATGGAAGGGGGCGGGGCGGACTGACAAAAACAAACAGGGTGAAGTTGGGCTCATGTGTTGGCCTTGGCGGGGGCTGTCGGCCTGAGAAGGGGGGATCATTGTGCGGCACGCACCCGTGTCCGTCCCGTTTAGCCAGGTGGAGCCTCCGCAGAGCTCCCGTCTTGATGCAAACCAGCTGCGGCTGCCTGATACCGGTTTGGTCCGAGAAACCTGCCTGTGCAAACAAATATGTCTTGGAATTGGGTGTTTCTCCATCTGCAAACAATTAGCCAATTACATATCGGGAAGTAGAGGGAGGGAGAAAAAAAGAGAGGCGGCCCACAAACACGTGAAAAACGAGAGCCTCCACGTCGCCCTTTGTTGGAGGATCTCATTGAGGTCTCATCCCGACGCCTTTTCTGAGGCCCAGGTCAGCAGGCTTTGACGACAGACCCGCTCCGAAAATGCAGCCGCTGCCTGGGACACAGCGGCGCGGCGCGCCTCCCCGGCGTGTGCCCCGTCACGCCTTCAGAGAAAGGCCACGCCGACAGTCCGGCGCTCTCTGAACTGCGGGTCCGATGGAAAAACAAACCAGGGGCAGCGAGTTATGGGGAGGGGGCGCCAGGACGGATGGGGTTCAGCTCGGATTGCGCGAGTCCCCGGTGAATATCTAATCGCGGTAAGCACGGAAAAGATTCTGCTCCGTTGGCAGGGGAGTGAAAGCCAGACGTGTCAGTTTTATAGGCTGGTGGCGGAGGACTGTTTTTCTACCCGGTCAGTACCTCGGGTTCCTCAGGGACGGACCCGTTTTTGTTGGCGCTACTGCTTTTGGGGAAAAAAAAACCTCCAGGTTAACAGGAAGGTCTAAAAGTTAATCACGTCCCGGGCACGGCCCAAAATAAACTTACACGCTGAAGTCGCTTGACGATTATTTTAATTCGGAAGACAATTACAAACTCGTCAACTCGCGGCATCCTGATTGCAGCACTCCAACAAGGAGCAGCCTGCTGTTCTTTCTCACATTTGGAGGCTAATCCCGTTGCGCCTGCCTTCGCTGAAGGAGCGTGTCAAATTTCAGTTTTTCAAAAGTTCAGCGTTTCAATTTCACGACACCAAGGGAATGTTGCCTCTTAAGTTGAGTTTATGTATGGAAATCAGACCTAAAAGCCTTGCATCTTAACACATCCAATCTAAGTATAATATTTGGTTAAATGAGCCCAAATTGTTTTATGATTGTAAACAGGCTTAAAACCATTACTATACGAAGGCTAAGAAATTGCCTGTCTTGAGGCAGTGAAGTTATCCCTGAAAAATAGAAGTTTTCCCTTGAGTAAAAAAATCTTAACATAAACATTGGCTTCTTGTCTCTCACAGACCTCTACTCAGTTTTCTTTTTAGACAACGGCCACTGAACAGAAAGGACGCCTTAAAGTAGAGACCCTGCCTCGCATTGCCTGAGTCGCTCTGAGAAGGCCAGAGACGTCGCGGTGCATTCTGGGAGTCGCTCTGAGAAGGCTGAGACGCCGCGGTGCATTGTGGGAGTCGCTCTGAGAAGGCTGAGACGCCGCGGTGCATCGTGGGAGTCGCTCTGAGAAGGCTGAAATGCCGTGGTGCATCGTGGGAGTCGATCTGAGAAGGCTGAGACGCCGCGGTGCATCGTGGGAGTCGCTCTGAGAAGGCTGAGACGCCGCGGTGCATTGTGGGAGTTGCTCTGAGAAGGCTGAGACGCTGCGGTGCATTGTGGGAGTCGCTCTGAGAAGGCTGAAATGCCGCGGTGCATTGTGGGAGACACCCGGGGAGGAAGTTGTCTGCGGCTCCAATGGCCCAGCGGTCCCCAGGCCCTCTTCATTAGATCTGCCGTGTTCCAGCACCCCGCTCCACGGTACCACTCCCAGCTAATCACTCTTAATTTCCAAATCCCCACAGACAAACCCTCCGTTCGGCGGCACGGGGGCCCCGCCCGGCCCTGGCTGCTGCAATGTATTAAATACAGCCACAATGGTGAACGCCTCAAAATGAAACGACGTCACATATTAATAGTGTAATTTGACATAGCCTTTCAATTTCCTCCACTTTCAAAATATTTCAATCAGACAAAATAAATAAAACAAAGACAAAGAGGCATTTTACCCCCCCACCCCAAAAAAAACTCAGACAGTGAAAAATCTACCCCTGATGTTTTCCTGACGACTTGTTGCCATAGAAATCAATTCTTCACTACGCCACCCTCTACCACACTTGATTGTTTCACCATCTTTAAGGGAAAAAAAAAGAGTCTGACACAGCGCTGTATGGATGTTAAATGGTTGGGTGGCCATAATTAATCATTTGTTGCTGAGGGGTATTAGCGGCGGCGGCGTAATCTGTTCCAATAGGCCGTGTCTGAAGGAAGGCGCACAGCCACCTTCCGTCTGAGGAAACACGGAGGCGAGTCAGAGAGCATGCACGGAATCATCTCCAGTCTGTCAGCTGAGGAGTCCTCATGCGTGGGAGTCACTCAGGAGACATCATCAGCAACTCAAAAACCACTCTCAGTCACGTCGGGCTTCCGCGTAATTAATATTAATCATTTCCCTCTTATTGGGCTTTTGATAAATATTAATGCTGCTACCAACAATAACAATCGTGCGTTTAATATTAGAGCGTCGAACCGCATGAAAATTCAATCACCTGCCTGCCAACAAGTTAACACACAAACACATCTTCCTATTCAAATATGCCAGGCTAAATTAATCTGAGAGGGGTGGGGGGGGGGGGGAAGTTTCCTCCACTTTACTTTTCTGTGAGAATTAGACAGCTAGGTCACTCCCCACCTCCGAAAGTGGCGCTGTGATACCCAGCCACCGCGCTCCTCCTGGGCAGAGTGTGTGGCTGCTCTCTGGAGGGCTCCCGTTTAAACGGCCCATCCAGACTTAATTGTCCCTAATCACTTGTGAAGGTCGCAGCCACTCCACGGCGCAGTGCCTTGCCCTGAGCCCTACTAACGAAGACGCTCATCAGCGGCACAGATAACGGCAAAGACAATGGCACCGCGATGCACGCACTCACGCGACCCGGGTTCTGCCGAGTCTGCCTTTAGCCATAGACCAGGCCAGTTCAACTGTTTCCCTGCCAGATTAGTCCATTCAGTGTTGCAGCTGCACCTTTATTGCTTATCAGACCACAGAGAGAAATAAATCCGCCAATTACCACAACTCCAATTCATTTTATAGGCCTCCTTCAAAAAGTTCACTTTTAAGTAGAAAAAATTGTGTTGGTGTTTTGAACAGAAGTCTAAAATGTAATGAAACATTACAGAACGTGGAGGTTGGTGAGAGCTTTCAAATCCGTGAGAAAATAAAGGCCAGAAACACAGCTTTTCATACCCAAATATGGGTATATTTTATAACCATCTTGCTGGTGAAAAACGTAAGATGCACCAAAAAGCAGATGATCACTTATTAGTGGACACTTCGACGGTAAGCATGCACAACAAGTAGTTTTCCATAGGGGTCCACAGAACTGCAATCAAAGGCAAGGAGTCTGTTGGCCCATGAACGAAGCCACATTAATCTGGTGCGGTCCTGCACTGAACAGGAAAAAAAAGCTGCAGTGTTTCCTTAATGTGGCTTAGATTCTTGCCAAAGAGAAGCAATTTACTAACCCAGAATCAATGAGAGATTTATGGAAGTGGCCCTTGTGAAAAAAGAGCCCTGCTCTAGACTGACTGCACATAATGTGGTAATATAGCAGGAGCCCTGAAGAGCAGCGGCCGATTACAATCACATCCAACTGCTTAGTTGCGCAAGAGCCATCGGGAAGGCAAATCTATATCTCAATCATTTTAATCTGAAAACATTTGGGTTTATGACCATCACTTTGGCAGCTATCGGCTAATCAGATACATCACTCTCGTCTGCAAAACAACAGGATTTTAAATTCAATTTGTTCTTTAAAAAAAAAAACCCCCCATCAAATTCAGAATTATAACAATAGAAATCAATAAGGGTGGGGAAAAAAGAAGAAGATCAGTCTTATTTTGATGCTTAATGCTGTAAATAAACAGGTCTTTCGGGGACTCTGAGACTGTATTTACTCCTTTGTGAAATCCATAATGGATGCCTTGTCTCTTCAGCTGGGTAGTGCTTTATTGATCGCTCATAACCTTATTCGGTCCAAGTCGTACGGTTCTGCATTGCTATGCAGCCTCATTGTTTGTTCAGTCATCAAACAATGTTCAGGCCCCTCATTCCTTTCAGGAAATCTAGCTGTTCCCAGAATGCATCTCTTTCTCCCCTCTTACGACTAGACGGGGTTGTTTTTGTTTCCTAAAGACCAGTCCATGCCTGTAAAATCTCAGTAGTTATGTATGTCAGTAGTTAGTTAATTAAACAAAACAAAAAAATAATAAAATTAAGGAATAAAATGCACAATACTCTTCCTGAATAACATGATTCCTGGGTAGTAATATTATAGAATGTGCTGTGACCACTCGATTAACAGAGAGTTCTGAACGTATGTATTGTCTGGACCTTTGATTATCTCTGATGATCATGGATTTAGCACACCTTGCCCATTAAAACTAATTAATTAAAATAATTCATTAAATTAACAAAATGGAAGAACAACGCTTGTTTCTATCTATCTAGCAAATTCATCAAAAAGGCCCACACGATTTCGGAAACGGGCATTATCGGGCAAGCCAGGGACTGCATCCACAGAAGCAACTTTGCCAAAGGCGTGGTTAAGCGGTGCGGTTCCAATGCACCCAGGCACCGGAATTCAGCTCAGACTGAAGAGATAAAAACACAGTTGCATCTGGATTGCGGTAAGCTAAACTGTTTGCCCCACTGAAGAGTGTCAGAGTGCGAGTTGGCTGTTTGAGCGAGAATGACAAGCTGCTCTGGGTGAGGATCTGTGAGGAAAAAAAAGTTTAGGTGTTGACATCTTCTCTGTGGATGAAGTGGGTGCGACCGTGGCTACTATGTATCATTTACTTTGGCTGAAAGAAAACCGAGGAATGTTTTTCCTGGTGGGGTTACCCAACAACCAACAGAACATGCCGGCCCCTTCTATAACGCCACTTCTGGGACTGGCGTGTGCTATGATAACAATTCGTGCCTCTACTGACTCTTCTGATTTCAAGACATCCTGAATACAGAACACAACACCGGAGAGAGGACGTTTTTCGTTTTTTTTTTTAGATGAATGTAGAACAAGAACGTAAGCGTGTTCTTAGTTGACGATGATGTTAATCAGGAAACTTTGTCAAATCAGCCATGGAGAGCAAAAGGCGGGGGTTTCCCGGTAGTTTCACAAACACACACACAGACAGACTCAGCTAATCTCTCCTTAAAACTTGTTTCCCGTTCTCGTTTAAAGCTGTCAACCTCCAGTATGAGTGCATCGTTTGATGAAGTTATTGAATTTACTGTAACTTCCTGTGGTTGTTTTGTATTGACTGGAGACCTACTTAGACAAAAGCAGGTTAAAAAAAAACCAAAAAACATTCAGTGTTATTGTACTTTTCTTTATTCAGCTTTTACGTTGATTTCACAAAAGAATCACAAGAATCACATGCAGTGGGCCTGCTCCTAAGGAGGAACACACCGGAGCAAAAAGCCTTCTCCTAAAACAGGAGGAACACACCGGAGCAAAAAGCCTTCTCCTAAAACAGGAGGAACACACCGGAGCAGTGGGCCTTCTCCTTAAACAGGAGGAACACACCGGAGCAGTGGGCCTGCTCCTAAAACAGGAGGAACACACCGGAGCAGTGGGCCTGCTCCT
>JAOVYW010000054.1:7214789-7227202 GCA_025775045.1 Hiodon tergisus | reverse complement strand
ACACACACACACACACACACACACACAATCACACAATGCAGAGCAGAAGCCCTGATTGAATCCAGCCAGAGAAGAAAACACAATAAAATAGATAAAATAGTTGGAGGCTGGGGGGGTTGTGCCTTACTTGGGAATCAAAATAAACAATTGAAGAGAGACATTAACACTGTCACGTAATTTTAAAGCCACGTACAAATAAGTAACAACCCCTACCCCCCACTGCCCCACCCACAAAAGACCCCAGGCTTTCGCCCTTGTGAATTCCTTCAAGAAGCAATAATAGCAAAGGGTGTTATTATCTACTCCTATTAAAAGGTGTTATGAGAGTATTTGCCCCCCCCCCCCCCACTAATTAATTTCTTACCTGTCAATCTTATCTACTCTACCATCACTGTAGAGCGTACTGTACTCATGGAAACCTGTGCATGGAGAATGCGTTTGGATCATGCTACAGCAGGAACGACCTCCAGGAAGCAGTCTTCGTTTCCCCCCCTATTTTTTTAATTGCGAGGTGCAAAGTGAGATGGCCGCACCCTGTGATAATGCTGGAGACATTGAGTGTCAATGAGACGGGTGGGGGGGGGAACTTGACAGATGCGGGACGTGTCCCCAAGGTGCTCTCCACTCTCAAGGAGCCACAGATAAAGGTCCCCCCGGGACATTCTTCTCATTAGTTCTCAGGCACAGTTCAGTAATTCAATAGTGTCAGGTTACCATTTGTCACCAGACAAAAATATGTCAGTCCTCACACTTTGGTTCCTTTACTCGAGTGTGTCACTTGAAAGAGACAATTATTAGACCGGCTCGCGTCCAAATGAAGGGGCTGCACTGTTTACGCAGTGAAATGCAATAAATAACGGTGGACCCCGTCTCTGCGCTTGTCGGCCGTGATGAATCTGATGCTAAATGACTTGGCGTGAAACGTCCTTCTTATCAGTGTTCAGAACTTTTCTGCACTCAGAAATGCGTTGGTGGTTCCTCTCAGACGCCAAGATCAAAATTAAAAAATTAAAAAACACCAACAAAAAAGACTTGTGTGTCGTAATTTAATTAAATCCAATTAAACGCGGGCTTCCTGGCCTTTCGCGAGCGAAAATGCAGCGACTGGCTTTTGAAACGCAGAGAACAAACAGAATGTTCCTTCTGCAATAATAAACATATTAAAAATAGAATTGCACTCCATCGCCGCCCGGAGGAAAACACAAAGCCACTGTCTTCTATTTGTTGAGACCAAAATTAATTATATTATGCATCTGTAAAGCCTTTCAGCAGACAATTGGAGAACGTTTCAATCATGTGCCACAAAGCTGAATGCGCCGGAACGTTACTCTTCCCATAAAGCATGGGGTTTTTGCAAAAAAAACAAAAAAACAAAAAAAAACAAAGGCTTGTTAGAGATGCAGGCCGAGACCGGGACGTTTTTATTACACTGTTAGCGGCATTCGACTCCACAAAAGGAGTCTTCACTTGTGCGTGTCACTCCCGAGACAAAGCAATACAAAGATGGATGACTTCACGGGGACGGGGGTTATTTAAGGAGCGGATCAATCCTGCTAGGGGACGTGACTCAATAGACGTGCAACAAAACCCTGCGCTGCCCAACCCCTTCTGAAAAACAGAGGGGAAACAATGTGCGCTGCGCTGGTTAAAATTAAGGGGGGGGGGGTATTGTTGGAACACTACGGCCTACGCGCCTCTCAGAAATTTCCGGGATTTTTTAAACGTCAGTTAACCAAGAGCGAATGAGAAGGAACTGTAAGACTGAACGACAGGAGCGCACTTAATTATTCAAAGGAGCCTGAAGTCTTGAGTATTAATTGGATTACATCGACGAGAAACATCACCCTTTCCCCATAACATGAACGAAAAAGGCCCCTGCAAACTTTGCCTGCAAATAATCCCAGAAAATAACACCCAAAGACAAACCTTGCAAGACTTGTAAGCCTAGAGAGCTAATTTACTATAATTAATCCTTGATTGATTAAAGTAGTATGTGGCGAGAATTTGTCTACCCATAAAAAAAAAAAACTATTATGATTATGTTTTTTCCTCCTCTAACCCACCATGCACTTATCACTGCTTCTCTCCAGCAAAACGGGACACTAGTCCATTAGGTGCCAGGCCCGAGACGGTGGTCTCTAATTGTGCCACTGTCTGGGAAGGAGCTGATCTCTACAACAGCCCGGAACGGTGACCTTATCACGAACAGAGGTACTCGATACGTGAGGCGTGAGCTGTCCCCGCTATACCGCCGAAAACCTCCGGCTATTACGGGGGAAATAATATGGTGTGGTGCCGTCTAACTCATTACCCAGGGGGTCAGAGAGCGGAGGCACGCCGGTCCCAAGTGGTCATTTAACTCTTCTTAATACAACAGAGAATGCAGATAATTTCGCCGTTGCGTGAAAAAGGTTACACGCGCGGGGCAGAAAGGTTCCCAGCGCTCATTGCATATAAAAAATTTAATAAAATAAAAGGCTTAAACGCTCCTTAGCTCGACTCAGGATATGACCAGGAGTTCAAGCAAACACATTTAGCGGGAGGCTAACAGTTATTTTTCATGTGACCTCCGGTGATCCGATGCTCCTGCTGTTTTATAACGGTCTCTTTGCTCATCGTTTGTGGAAGCTTTGAGTATAAAGCATCTCGAGGACGTAGGTGTGAATTGGGCTTTCAGCGTACCGTGTTCACGGGACAACCACGGGACGGAGTGTAAACGTGACCCACGCGATTCACGGGGTTACACGGCATGGCATAGCCACACAGTAGCCTGCTACAGCATCACATGCAACTAAGTTACGCCTCGTTAATTACAATCACAGCTTTTGCTTCCTTTCGGTGAAGTTTTTGAACACCAGCGCAGGGGGAAGCAGGGCCCCTTTTCCAGGGGCTTCCCACCGACACCACCCCATGCCGCACGCTGGTCCTATGGATTAGCAGCGCGCCGCGTGTTTACAGTCTACGGGCCTCACGAGGCAATCGGATCTTTAAAAGCTAAACATGTTTGGAAATACACCCTTACTGGGGAATCAATTATGTCATCACACTTTGGAACCTCCTGGGGCAACGGAACACAACTATCATTGAACTGCATGAGAAGGCCCTGCCAGGCCATTCATAAAACTGCTGGGCATCAATAACCAATTTCACAGCCATGAGAAAGAAACTGCCCAGGGGTTGGATGTACGAGTCAGGCTGATAAATATCCCTGTGGCAGGGCAGTACAACTTTTATCACCGCAATTCAGTTCCAGGATTGTGCACGGAACCTGGAACGGAACTTCAAATAACACGTGAAGAAACAATAAGAAACAAAACCTCCATATTAAATTGACACATTCTGCCCCTTGCTGCTCTGAACTGGCTCTCTGATTGATCTTCATCCCAAATGAAAATTGGGATTAAATCCGAAAAGAGTAAAGAGTAAAGTTCTTTATTGCTGGCACAAATCAAACCGTTTACCGGAGAACATCAAATGGATCTTTGAAGGAGGAGCAGGTGATCCCACTTCCTCTTTGAAGTCGCATTTAGGGCTTGCTGTTTTCAAATCAGACGTGGTTATTACCGCAAGCTGACAGCGTGTCCCTCTGATTGTTCCCAAATCCCAGAGAAGGCTCTGATCGCCTCTTTATGACGGCGCGGGATGACAGTTTGGGTACGACTCAGGAAGCCGAGGGTGGTACACTACGCTTCACTTTGGGACAAGCTTTCAGGTGATGGGGCCCAGGGACTCTTGGGCCGTTTTCCTGACTCGCGCACTCAGAGCACACCCCCTCCCCCCCGTCCCAAGGCTGCCACAATAGGCAAGTTTTATTTAATGCCGGAGAGGGGGACTGCGATGCGTTCTCGTGTTGTCAACACACGCACACGCACAGGCGTGCCGGCACACACGCGCGCACAGGCAGATACGGCGCGTCGGGCCCACCACCACAACAAGCGGTGACGAGGCCGGTGAATGTGTTTGCGGAGCGGGGAGAGAAAGGTTAATTCACATCCGCGAACAGAGATGACAGCCAGCGGACCTCCCGAGAACCAAGCACCACGGAAATGAAGAGTCCAGGGACTTTAATCTTCATATTCTCCCAGCCCCTTTGTTCCTCTTTTCAAACTTCAAATTTATTGCTTGGCTTTAGAGAGGCTGAGATGACCTTGAGAAGACCCCATAGTCATTTATTCCACTCAAACACCACCTAATTAGTTCTACCACGGTTTAAGGTTTGCTAAATCATTGGACACAATAAGCAAAAGCAGAGCCTGACAGGTGGAGATACAAGCTTCTAAGAAGGGGGACAGCTTGCTCGTTCCAAAAAAAAAAAAAAGGCAGAAAAATAATTACGGCACAATGAGTGGTAGTGTGTGCTCTCTCACACAAGAGCGCACCCAGCTTCAGACAGGAACACGCCCGATTCGGACGCTGCATTTAGCACATCCGGGCAGTGCAAAGAGTGCAGTCTTCCTCCGTGGCTAAAAATGGCCTCCGTCTGCCCACTCTGATGGGGACCGATTGTCCTCCCAACGATCAGAGTGAAGAGGTGCCACGGGGCATTTGAATAACTAATACCAATTTACAGCCATCTTCAGGACAACAATGGAGACCGTGTTTTTTTTTTTTTAATCGCTCGCCTCCAAAAGAAGGAGAAAAAGAAATAATATGGCAATTTGGCCAAATAATTGGTGCATTTTACTGCCGGTTCTATACAATTTCTGCTGCCAAAACTGCTAATAATTCAATTTCTTGGATCCTGTAATTGATATCACGGCGCCTAAAGGTCATAACTGCCTTTGAAAAAAGAAGAGAGGAAAAGCATTCAACGTCCCCCATTTAGCAAACGGGTAATAATTACAATATTACCGAGAGAACAGTGAAGGTACCCGGCGACTACGTGGCGGGTGTGTGCCTCCCAGTTAGCTGCTTCGCATCGCCGACAGTGATTTGACAGCTGAAAAGCAGCCCGTGTTAGGCCCGTGTGGGTTAAGCACAGGTGCGACTCCAATGGGCCGCTGCAAAGCGCAAGGGGGGCGGGCGGGAGTGCCGGCTTTGGAGTAATTGACTAATACAGTAAAGAGTATTAAAGTCGCCGAGTGCCAAAAGGGAAACACACTGCTTCTTGACCCTAAGCCACTTTGAGGCAATCCAGCATTCAATCCAGCGTGTAATGACTGCCAGGGCTGTCAATCCTCGGGGCTTGCTCTCTGAATGCCCGCGGTTACCGGGGGATGGAAACTGGATGAGGGCCTTTCAGTCTGAAATGGTAGTCCTCAGACACACTCGCCCAGCGTCCCCCGCCGCCCCAGAATAATCTGCCGAGATCCGTGTCAAAAAATTGCCCCTTGCTCCTCTGAGATTGGAATCACCTAGCTCAGCCCTGTGTGTGTGTGTGTGTGTGTGTGTGTGTGTGTGTGTGTGTGTGGGGGGGGCCGAAGCGGACACTTAAAACAGGAACGAGGAATCCCGGATAACGACCCAAAAGCGTCCCGAACGTGCGAGCGGTCCCTCGCGGCTGAGAAGCGCGCGGTCCCACTGTCAGCCATTAAGAAGAAACGGATACGACCGCGCGGCACTTTTCAAGCAATAATTCATCAGTAATCTTATTTCCCCCCTCCTCACATCGGAGAGGTTTTGCGACTGTTATATATTGCCGTCGTAATAGGCGTGCCGTGTTTTGGGCTTTCCCACTGTCTTTCCGTCTTTTCCTCTTCCGATCTGCTCTGTGAAGCATAATATTCTTTGCCACGGTGATGACATTTATCCTTATTTGCAAATAGGGGAGCAGCAGCGTTCCTGTGATTGTGTATAAATGGCCCTTCATATAAATTTTTTTATTTTTACAGCCCTTCTGATTTTTGGACTTACATTAGGATAGATTGAGAGAGTGAGGATCTCCAAAGCGCCAGTCTGAAGCACCTTTGAAGTCGCTTAAATCAAACCGGTTGTGTGGGTCGGCGGAACACGCGTTGTCAAGGATAACGCCAAAATTATGCGCCCCTGTGATCATTTCTTGGAGATAAAGGCGGCAAGGTGTCCCACAATTCCATGCCAGGAAGCGTCTACGAGGGGGTCCGTGGCGTCGCTAATGCGCTGCGCTACTGTCACCACCCCGTCACTTCACACAGGCGTTGTAGTCGAACAGACTACACAGACCGGGGGGCCCGGGGGGGTTGGGCTACCCGCAGAGCAGCACAGCAGGAACGCTGAGTGGAAAACACGGCAAACACGCTGGAACAGCTGTCTGCGCACATGTTTAAAAGCCACAATCCTCGCTAATTCGCTTCCAACTTTGCATCAAAGCACTCATGGGCGCTTACTCTCTCAGGTGCCGGGAGGGCCCGCACAGACGGAATGCCGCAAGACGCTCCCGTTTGTCGTGTTAACCTTCCTCACGTCCCCCCCCTAAAAAAACAAAACAAACTCCAGTCAACTTTACGACGGCGAACGTTTACGGAATGGGTCCCCAGCGAGGTGCCAAGCCTCTGAAACGTTATATGGGGAGTAATTACCAACAGGGAGGAAGAACAGCTCAAACCTGAGGAAACTGAGCATTAACGAGTGAGCGCCTCTCCTCCCCTGACTTGGGAAAACCGCTCCCGTGTTTGCACAGAACCAAGTGGCAAAGAACCCAAAACCAAACAGCGCTGCTTCACAACAGCGTCATTCACATTCATAATATACAGTGCAATATAGAGAGGACCATTTGAGTCTGGGACCTGGGAACCATTAAATCATCTTAAAATCGCTGTAACATCCCATTAGCGTCAATGGCGAAAACGCATAATGGTCTCCATTACCAGACTTCAGCGCAGCGGCCCAATTGAACTAAATCACGTCGATCCCCTGGTCGGCTCGCTGCGCAGCGACGCTTGTGCAAGACGCCGGCACAGAAGTCCCCCCACGATCATTGGCAGCCCTTCAGAGGGACAACGGGGTGAAAGAAAACTACTCGGGTAACTTGGGTGGTGTCATTCCGTCTCCTCCGGTCCAGACCGCTCACCCTCAACTCAAATTTAGTGAAAAGAGAAAATAAATAAATAAATAAATAAAATAAACTGGAAAAGAAAAATGCATTCATGAAACTTCCGCAGATATCTGGCATTTGAGGCTCCGTGCAATAAATTTGCTTTCGTCTGACCCGGGTTGAAGACAAAGGAAATAATTCAGGAGAGCAGGTGTATTAAATGAGGAGGCGCGAGCAGGAGTTAAGCATTGACACGATCCGGAAGGCCTACGCCTCGGAGGGCTGAGACCCTGAGCAGAATATCAAACAGCGCAAGCTTGCATGATATCAGACCCCTCCAGTGCACCCACCCTACATGCACGATTACAGGAGCAAGGTACTGGGGAAATTACACTCCCTATCAAGGGAGGGGGGGGGGGGCTGTGGGGGTGTAACACTAATAAATGAGTGAGACAGGTGTAGTCGTGTCAGAAAAGGACAACTAACTCTCTTTCGCCGTAAACTGGCATTATTTTGAAAAATCCTCTGTGAAGAAACACATTCTAAACAATGGTGCAAAAAAAAAAAACAAGTCGAACGCGGTTGTGAAAGAGAGAAAAAAAAAGTTTCGGATGAGGCATACGTTTCCCCTCCTTATCTTTCCTCTTTTCTCAAGATGATAAATAGCTCTTTGTAAAGAACTCTGGTCTGCCCTATGAATTCGTGGAGGAACAAAGCCATGATGAATGAATTAATGCCGGAACCCAAGCAAACACGTCTCCAGCCGATAAAAAAGATTCCGCAATGACTACTGGGGGACACAGGTGACCGCAAGATAGTCTGGAGTTTACCCCCCAGAGGAAGTCTGTGATGGACCGGAATTGCCATTAGGGGGAAGATTAAGTAGCCTGGCTTCCTTTGTTGCTTAATTATACATGCAAGCCTGCCAGTGCACTGCTAAAGCCAGGCTCCTCTGTTTCACCGGCTCCCGCCACTTTGATTGGCTATCGGCCGTCTCTCCTGACAACTCCGACCGGAGGAACAAATCCCATTGGCAACAGTGCCTCTGTCAGGAGCAAGGGAGGGAAAAGACGTGTGTATTTAGTTTTCATTACTGAGGAACTTGCAGTTGGGGAGGAAAAAAAATGTACCTGTCAAATTCTCAAAGCCTCGCGAGGGACCCCGGCCATACGTTTGCCATTTCAAACTCAGCTGACAAATATGCAGTGCTTTCTGGACTCAATATCAAAGATACTGCATTATATTATGCACTTGTTTTTAGATATACAATTATGAGATTAAAAAATACCACTTTGACACGTTTTTATAGTCAACATTTTTTTTTTGAAATGACTGTATCCGCACATCCAACAATATTGCAACATGAATGGTCTGTTTACACCTGGTTCACTTGCAAGCGATTCAAATCTTCACTGACACTTTTTTCAGTCCAACTCCGGTTGAAGTTCGACTGAACTCCAGTTTGTTTGTTTTGTCCACTTGCCTCTACACGCGGTCTAGATCTCTACCGGCGCCACACTGCACCTTCAAAAACGCACTCGGACCTCTACTGTGGCATTTATTTAATCAGTAAGTCACTTCCTCAGTTTGGTTCCTAACCCGAATGCGCTTGCATTCACAGTGCCAAAAGGTTTGGAGGAGCAGTGTCCCAGATGCACAGAGTTTGCCTTCAAAGGAACCGAGGCCTCCTTTTTAACGTGATCTCGGTTTGTTTGGTTTGAGCTACATCCTGGTGGCATTATGTCAATGTAAGGGGCTTCACAGCCTGCTCCAAACGAATCAAACCTATCGCCAGTCCGCACCAAACGTCACAAGCAAACTCGATGTGAAAGGCCCCTTAAAACCACAGCAAAGTGAATTAAGAAAATTAAATTCAGCATCTACATTTAATTAGATTAACTTCTAAACTGTATTGCACATCTTCTTCAGGAATTTAACAGCTAAAACCATCCAGGACTTCAGTTCTCCAACCTTTGAGTAAAAAACTTGATGCTGTTTGATAGATTCCCAGTAATGTTCAGCTTGTGTGTCATGTTTTAATTATAACATGACACACAAATGTGTGTGCGCACGTGGTTATCCATATTATGTAGTTTCATAAGTACTGTATCGTACAAGTTCTCATGCTAAAATTGATTTAGTAAAGTCTTCATAACTGCTTAACAATATTCCAGCTAGGTGTCAAGGGAGAACATTCCAAGGTTACACTTCTAGTGAAGGGCAAACCTTTTCAACTCATGAAACAAATTAAGTTCATAAAAATGTGAATACATTTCTTTTAGGTTTCTGAGGTCAGTATAAAGGCCAGTATAAATAATCAGTGGTCATTTTTACAGCTTTGGGATACTTATTGCGAATACTTGAATGTTGATTTTCAAAAGTTGTTTTAGCGACAAAATCTATCATGGTCCCTTAAATTAAAGTTAAATAGATTTTTTTTCCAAAGTGACACTATTGGTACTGGTAGAAAATAATCTATATATATATAATGTAATCACCAGAGCTAATGTTCAAATCTTGCCTTCCATGTGACTGGAGGATTAGGTATAATTTTTAGACAGTTCATATTATAACGGTTCACAGATTTACACTATGTCTGTCTACATTGTTACATACATTTGTCAAATTAAACCAGATGTAGAGTATACACCCCTGTTGGAATCTGGTCCATTTCACTACTTTGCAGGAAAATATATTCATGCAAAAAGTAAAGAGAAAGTCTGGGAAAAGTTGTATGAAGGCAGACACTTAGTCAAATTTTTCTGCCGTTGCATAAATGTGCTGGACTGCTCTAAATACCGGGTGCCCGAATACAGAATGTCATTTTCGGAACGCAAAATTCGAAGTCATTCCGCATTAAGGTTTGTGCCTGAAAGCCATCCATTATTGAATATAATCTGAGTCTGATGAGCTGAGAGTGACATTAATGGCAGTAACGAGATTGATACACTTAGACCTGGAAGGTTCACCTACAAGTGTACACACACCCACACTCACACAGCCACCCACCCACACACACACACACACACACATAGCCACCCACACACATACACACTCACTCACTCACTCATTCACACACGCAGGACCGCACACAGAACAAGATAAATACAGACATTACATGACTATAGATACACTCATTTTATATATAATAATGTGTATGGTATTGTATGTATTTGTACTACATTCTTAACTATTATATATTTAAGATAATAAAACACATTCAATGCATGTCCTTACAAATACAATAAGATGCATTAAGGCATGCATTTTAAACCAAGCTGCAGATGCATAATTTATAAAAGTTTTATAACCACCATTTCTACTCATTTAAATTAATGTAAAATCCTCAGAGGATATTTCAAACAGCCAATCAAAAAAACATATATGCCATTAGGCAATTGCTAAGTTTCACTGAATACACATAAGAGCACATAACTCTGCCGGAAACAAACCCTACACTACAGCTGAACCATGCAAGTTAGCATAAAGGGCAAGGCAGAATTTTCTAACAGTATTGACAAAAACAAAGGAATGCTGATGCCTAACGGAGATCTTGCGAGCATTCATCCTAAACTGCCAATGTGATTCATGCTGCAAGGTTCGATCTGACTTCACTGTAACACAATTAAACTGTTAGTCCTCCAGAGGTGATACCATGCTGCAGAGCATCAGTGCCAGCCTGGCAGGCACAAAGTGCACACCGCCTATTGGCACTTAAACAAACCCATCCCTCTCAGTGGCAGCTGCCGCGTTTTCAATGGAGACTCGCGTCCAGTTAATGACAGGTAACAAAAGCGTCTCAGCGAAAAAACGGACAGCTCAACAACACCATCAAAGACCACAAAACAAAACCGGGGCCCTCCTCGGACTGAACCGATCGCAGGCGGTTGTAAATTATGCAGTCATTGTCGGGAAACAAAAGGAGACATCCTCGACTCCCAGTCAAATGTAATTACGTGCGGACTGCAGCCTCCCTCTGACAGGAACACTGACAGATGACCTTCCCGGACAAAGTGTTTTCCATCGGATCGCCGAGCTTCACTCAGTTCCCCTCCCCAATACGTTTGTGACACCAAGCTTTCCAAACGTGGATATTGACAAATCAGACCATCAGTTTGAAGGCCAGCCTCCCGATTACTCACCGACAAGCGGCCCTCACTCGCGGTGTTGTAACGCAAGTGCCTGACTGACGCGCGAGGCCTCGCCGGTCGCTAATTTGACACAGCCCGTTTGCCGTGCCATAATTGCTCCGTCACTGTCAGCTGGCGGCGCGGGGGCCACCCGTCCTAGAAGCCCCACGCCGCACAATTTGGACACAATTACTATCCATTCGCCATCGTGCCCCTCATGTTGCCTGGTCCGCATATTGACACAGCCCATTAAATCCGGATCCAGTCCATTAATGAACACTGTTAGCATTTCTCTTAAACTTTTCGCCTCTAATAAACAGCCAGTGTTCCATGAAGGAGCAATACTGCCTTGGCGATATGATATATATTATCTCGCGGGAGAAGGGCGACTGCAAGAACACAAGGTGCCCACGAAGACCGAAAATAAAGAGCTGGACACTAGGGCCATTTTTGTTTTGTTTTTTTGCCTTCAGACATTTTTTGGTCCCCCTTTTCCTTCCTGAAGAAAAGGACATCTGCGATGACCTGACGTGGGCTGGGTCCTCTGAAGATGACTCGCGTCCCAAGCCTGCCCCAGGCGCCGGCGTGACAAGCTGAGGCCATCCTTGCCGTGGGGGTCACCATCCATCACGCCCGCCTTGCTTGGCAGCGCGCCTCTCCTCTCCGGAGATGATTAGGTGCTAATCAGAGGAGCAGGCGGCGTCACCGAGCCTGCAGCGGGCATGCCCAGGACCGGGGACACGGGAAGAAACCATGGCGCGAGCCCCGAGCTGTCACAGAGCAGATAATGCCTTCCCTGTTGGCATGTGAGTCTCTCCTGTTGTCTAAATTGGCCAAGCTCGACTCCAGAAGAAACCACAAACTAGAACCCGTACAGGGCACCATTTTCTCCCCTAAAAAAACTCAAGAAAAAAAAACAAAACAACATTTGTTTATTAGCATTTAGTGACTGTGAGTTCTTGTATGGCTAAAAGAATAACTGATAAAAGTCCTAAAAGTATCTTCCATGGACAGATAGTTTGTTCAGTGATGTTATATGTTCAGAGAACAAATGTTTGGTGCATGAGCTCTTCATGAGAGGCTGAGTCTGAAATTAACTTAATTAATTTGCTTAATTATTTGCCCATATCATTTCCACTAGACCGTAGAACTGTCAAGGAGAGAGGGAGAGAGAAGAAAATAATTGAAGCTAACACGATCTGAAAGTAAACAAAAGCACTATACACCACCATTATGATTAAAGGAGTCAGACCCCAAAAGCGCTATACACCACCATCATGATTAAAGGAGTCAGACCCCAAAAGCGCTATACACCACCATCATGATTAAAG
>JAOVYW010000054.1:7142568-7152958 GCA_025775045.1 Hiodon tergisus | reverse complement strand
ATATATATATATATATATTAATTTAAAAGTCAATGCTCCAGCATAAAATAAAAAGCGATTTCGGTTTTTAATATGATCTTTCTCTGAGCTAATTAAACTCAAAGTTTATCCAGCAAGTTCATCATCCAGCCACTCGTGCTGCGTAAGCAGAAACTGAGGTACGAAACTGTGCAACTGTGCGCAAGTTTCTGCACTTGTCAGAGCACCGCTCACAGCTCCATCTTGTGCTTTTATAGGTCAAAACAAGCGTCGTTTTCGTAGACAACTAATAAGACGACAATCGGAGGGAACGGAACACACAAGACAAGAGTTGTGGCACAGGACCGACAGTAATGACGAGAGGCGCTGGATCGGGACTCACGGCAATTGTTTTGATGGAGTTGTAGAACGCGTGCATCTAATAACCATGACAAAGGCACGTCGCTGCCTCCCGTGAGAAAAAAACGTGCAGGTGTCTCGATGCGCACCTGGGGAGTTTCCCCACGCTTCCCGAGTTACACTCAAACGAGCAGGAAACGCAGGCCTCGTCCTCAGCACTCTCGTTCCCAATCCAGGGCACCGCGCATCCACTTGTGGCCATACTGGGAACGAGTGGAGACTGAACTACTGTTGTCAAGACAAGAGGCCACTCGAGTTTCTCATTTAAGCAACTTTAAAATTAATAAAATCTAAATCAGCTTTGCTCAATACGTCTCTATCGGCATATGACAAATACTGAGGCTGACATCTAATTTAAAGCTCAAGGGCTGTGTACAAGCAAATAAACAGTAATTTACGTTCCACACGTCCCCCTCAATTTGTCTCTACCGTGGTCCATTGCATTTAAAAGGAAAGGGGGGTGTTCCAGCGCATGTCTTTATATTGACATCTCACTCGCAGGCGCTACCCTTAACCAAGAAGTGGCAAGCTGACAAGTTACTGCACAGACGGCCCATTTACATGCACCTTGATGTCGAAAAACTCGACACGCGGAGATGGCGCCGTTTCTCCGAGCGAAACTGGGGGACAAAAGAGGATAAACACAAAAGCGCCTCCATAGTCAGATGTCGTCGGTGCCGCGCTTCAAACCCCGGTGTCGGAAACTTTGAACTTCCCCGGCACCCTGACTACGAGATTCGTTTTGCTGGCGCGCTCGCCTGATCTCTGCGTCACCACGCCGCTGCCTCCAGGTAACGGGAAGATTAAACACGTAGAACTAGCGAGCTGTTCCGGCAAAACGGGGTTTAGCGAAAGACTTCTTAAACATTTTAAAACGGCAACAGTGAATATGGTGACATGTTGCTTAATGAAAATACAAATCTGACCTGAAAACTATTCCATTTATTTTGCTTATCAAAGAACGACATACTTGTGTTTAATAAGGCCGGAAAAACAGCACGATTTAGAACAAAATATATGCACTTTAAATCATTTTTTTTTCTTTAAATGTAATAACGGTAATAACATACCATTTACTTACCAGTTCGTTTTCATGTGTCGTAGCTCTATTAGTTTGACAGAATGTTTATGGGAAAATTGAAATATAATAAACCAAACATGACTAATAACCTAGGAAGGAAGGCATAAACAAAGACCGTTCCTTTTGATATTATCCATGCCAGTCTTAAATTCGCTTGCCATATTCACGCCTTGCAAAGAGTTGTGTAACCAGGGTTTAAAAAAAACCCAATGAGTATTAAAACCTTTTCTCGTTTTAGACCGTTATCTTTTTCAAAATGCTTGTTCTCCATATCTAGCTTATGCACGCGCACACCTACAATTAAAAAAAAATAAAAAAAATCATTAAGCAAATAATTTCTTCATAGCTTAAAACACAAAGGCACCCTGTCATTCCAAATTAAACTCTCCAGATAACAACCCTTATGCATAGAACGCTCTCCCCACAAGTGGGATTTATAATGGGGGCACTACCCAACACCATCGATTGAGAGTGACATCCCTTGAACCATTTTTGTGCTTACTCCACTGAAATATCTGCTTGTATTATAATAAGTCGAGCTTCTGGTCCGTTATGGAGTCCCTCAGACTTTGATGTGGACGAGAAGAAAGGAAATTATGCCACTGCATCACCCAGTTGAAGTAGCCTGTCAGTCTGGCGACGTCACGCCCAACAAAGTAGTCAAATGTGTATTGTACAGAATTATACAACTGGAATGACACAAAAACAAATATTTTCCGTGTGATCGTAGCGTTAAAACAACGAGGCATCAGTGATAACGCAGGATAAAGCCAGTTCTCTTCGTTTAATAAAAGAGCGAATTGAGATTGTGTGGCATGTCTGTACGCAGTCATAGCTGAGGGCCACAGACATTCATTTCAGCGAGCCCCGTGGTTCGTCAGCCTGAGAAGGGAGCGGGGGTGGCCGGCTCCTACGACATTCTAATGACTTATTTAATATTGTCAAAGAATGACCTCAGGTCCAAGTTGAGCGGTATTTCTCAAGACTGAAAACAGAAACAATGGAATTGTCTTAATCATGAAATTACAAGTACTTTCACAGAAGGGAACAGAGGGGAATTGATTAAAAGGATAAAGGTGGGTGACTTTGTGAAAGGTCACAGCACACTTACCTGGAGATTATTATTATTATTCTTTTTTTTTTTTTACTTTTTTTTTTTAAACCTCCCATGTGATTAAAGAGCCTCGCTTTTGGGAATATTTTCAGATGCCATTAGTGAAATAAGATGGTAATTTCCGGATGGGATGTATCAAGGCAGAAAATATGAAAGGAATGAAAATGTCTTGCTGGGGCTTGTAGGGGGTATGCCAGGCAGGACACTGTCTGGGTTAATTGAAAGGTTAACAGGGGGCTGCGTCAGCCAAAGGTCAGAGTACAAAATTACCCAGCAGGGGAGCTGTTTTGGCACTGGAGAACAGGTAACGCGTGCCCCTCCGAGCACCGGGCTGTGTTTCTGAGCAGTGAGGAAGCCTGCTCTATGGACGGCGGATCCGAGCCGGGCCTCGCTCTACCCCAGAGGTGCACCTCTGGGTTACATCGCTCTCCCAGCACAGGTCCACTTTTGACATCCCTAATGCGTACCTATTCCACAGATCACTGACGATCCTTTGGGGGGTGGGGTGACTTAGCGGTCTGTTGTAGGTCAAAATTCCAGATGGGCCATCGCTGTGATCTTAACCAAAATTTTCACAGCTCTGCGAATGGACAAATACTGGGTTTCCATAGTGAAAAATCACAAATACATTAGGGTGCCGCATTCTCAACCCTATTACCGTGGATACTGTATACATTAACGCTATTTCGTCAGCTTGGTGGGCTTTAAAAGCAACTGTTAACTGTATGTAACACAGCAGTGGTAAAGGAAATTAGCCTTTTTTTTCATGGCTAAACGCCCAGCTCTATAAAAGGGTACTCTACAAAATTAAGCGACGGCCATGGGAGCAGACCAGGATAATGATGCCTGATAAACACAGGACACACTGGTATCAGTGCTCTGGGGGTCACATCCACGGCACGGAGTCAAGCCAAGCAGCCCATGGCATAGGTCAGGAGTGCAAGACAGAGCCACACGCACGGGGATCTCTCTGGTCTCTCCACAGAGGGAAGACCCAACCACAACCACAGGAACTGCCTGAAGTACCATGGCTTGATACGTGAAACAAATCCACCTGTAATAGCAGGGCTTACCTTTCACCAAGCCCGTATCACAACGCTTCTCAACGGCAGCCAGGGTGAAGGACCACTCCCATACTGGCAAGCGATTTGTTTCACCAGTTACCTCCAGCAGCTGCTGCAGCCAAAAAGAATTCTCTCCCCTCCCTCCCTCACTCACTCCCCTCACCCCCCCTCTCCCTCTCCCACTCCCACTCTCCCTCCCTCCCTCACTCACTCCCACCCTCCCTCTCCCTCTCTCTCTCTCTTCCTCTCCTCCGTCCCTCTCTCTCTCTCTCCTCCTCACTCTTTCTCTCTCTCTCGGTGGGAGAGAAGCAGCGAGAGCAGTTTATACAACTCCTGTCCACCATCTGCAAAAGAACAAATAAAAAAATTATACTTTCTTATTTCTTTTATTCACAAAATAGTGTTCTGATTTACAGTTCAACCAAAGGGGAGAACTTTTACATACAGGCAGGAAAAGGCTGCAGAATTACAAATTTTAAGATCAAGTTAAATCAACAAAGTTACAGTATAAAATAAGATAAATACACAATCCTTTAGAAAATATATTCACATTATTTAAATTTATTTTGTCCGTATTTATGGCACAGTAGAAAAATATACACAGCGTTAACTACAACTAAGGGAATTGGAATGAACACAAGGCTTTTACCATCTAGGTGCATTTTTTAAACTGTCTTTTGTCAAGATATGACCTTTCAAAACTGCTTATACATGCACAGTATACAGGCATATTAGCAATAAAAATAAGACAGTATATAGTCTTTAAAATGTGAAAGGGCACTTCCGCACTTAAGCACCAATAATTAGTTCCTATTTAAGGCAATGTGACCTACATTTGGGAAATTCACAAGGCAGCCAGATGCACAACTGGGGGGACTCGGTGTGTACTTTAATGCCAATTTAATGAAAATTTTCTGCACCTTACGTTAAGATGAATTTCTACCCCCATCAAAACCAAATGTCTCTTATTTGCATGTTATAATGAATTTACTTGGAAGCTGAAATCTGCTCACTGTGTCCTGAGTGGTGGGTAATTAATAACACAGTCCGTCGTCCCAAAGAGTCCCTCATTGTCCAGTTTAAGTTTGCAATATTCCAAACACAAGCGTACAACCCTGAAAGCTCAGGACTTAATTCCTGCTTGGCTCGAGTCCGTACCAGGAGCAGTTAAGGAGATGCTACCAACAAAACACAGCTTCACTGTAAAAACACAGAGTTCTGTTTTTAATACTCAGCACGCCTCTAAATGTGGTCCGTGGCTATAGAGAACATTTCAAACAATTAGAACAGAAAATCGGCCAGTTTTGTAATATTTCCTAAGCAAACCGATTGTAAGACTGGCTGACCGGTTGACGTCTCGACACCTGTAGCTAACCAACCCCTTGTCAAAAGGGCATTACCATTTTGAGATGGATAGACTTTGGTCAATCGAATTGCATACATTGTAATCACTGTTAATATATATGGTTTTATAGATAGCGGTCTAACTGCAAACAAGTAAACAGTGGGTATACTGTGAAACTTTGTTATGTAAATTATTTTGACATTATTAAAACAGCTTGTTCAATTATTAAGCTCAAAATTAACCCAAAAATGAGCAAGCTACAGCAGAAAATGGTAAAATAAACCCATTACAACAAACTGTGCTTCTACAGTATACCCTCTTCTCAGCCTATACGGTAGAGACTCGCCAGACCCTATTTCTGATCGATCAGATGCGGCTTACAAGCACCAGTGGCCCAAGTGACTGCTTTAGAGGGGTTACAGCATCTCAAACGGACACGGGACACAGGGACACAGGGACACTTACACGGACACACTTTGTTTGGACCTGCTGTTTACCCCTCTGGGTTACAGAACCTGTGAAAGCAATAAGAGAGGCTCTATGGAAGCTCTCAGTGAGCCAAAGATGTAAAGGGTGAGGGTGAGGGTTAGGGTTAGGAAATGGTTGTGACGGCTGATTAAAAAACAATGCAGCTTCTGTGACACTTAAAGACTACAGTAATGGGTGGCACGCGAGGCCACACGGCAGCAGTGCGGCAGCTTTAAAGGGAACCCAACGCACAGTCGTGGCATGTCATGGCGCCGGGTATCAAAAGTCCTTCCTGGAACGTTGATTGGTCAGGTGAGATGGCGGAGCTTCAGACGGGAGGTGGTTCTCAGCGGCTAGCTGGGGAAGCAGATCCCGCAGCACTCCATGCAGAACTCCAGGCAGTCGGAGGATTCGCAGCAGACGTCCACGATGCCGCAGTCGCCGTCGCAGGGGCAGTCGCAGCCGTCGCCCAGGTCGTCCGCGCAGCAGCAGCAGCAGCAGCAGGCCTCTGAGGTGCAGCCACCGCAGAACGCCGGGGCCACCACCATATCGCACAGGCTGAGGAACTGGCAGAACAGGCAGGCCAGGATGCAGCGGACGCAGCAGTCTACGCCCGGGGGCCAGGGCCAAGCAAAACGCCAACACACAAAACAGAACAAAGGACCATTAAAAGCCTGTGGAAAAACCCCGGGAACACAGCTAATCGTTTCCATAGTAATCAGGGGTCCTAAGCATGGCCCAGCCCATAATAGGCCGCCAATCAGTCCTCCCAATTACTTCAGCGTGTTTCCTCATTTAACATTTAACAGTGTCCCTATATATTTATATCAGACTTAGCATACTTGACAGACGTTATTAAATTATATGTCATAAATAAATGTATTTATGTATATACTTTACTTTAAGCGACGTAAATGTTTAGAAGCAAGTGTCTTTCTGCCGCTTGTCTAAAAACAGAACCGTTATGTATGTAGGTGACAATCATGCGGTGTGGCTGTGACAGAACTGGGAAGGCCTGGCTGCTTCTCCCAGTGTGCAAACTGAGCGGAGTGAGACCTGACAGGGACGACCAGGGATGACCAGTGATGACCAGTGATGACCAGGGATGAACGTAGCGCATTTACAGAGGTATGGGTGGGGGGCTGAGACCCTGCACCGCACAATTTCCCATAGCACATTTTAGGATTACTGTTGGTTAGGGGGAGGGGGGTTAATGGGGAGCGCAGGAGAATCACCAGGAAGGAATTCCACTTGAGGGACTGATTAGCAGATCCTATAGTAATGACAGCATTATCATGCGAATGCACAAGCTGATCATGTAAAGCTGATTAGCAATGTCCAAATTTTACACCAGAAAATTGCAGCAGCAATGCGGACGTGTTTTTCCTTTATAAAACCTCTTTTCAGGCATTTTAGGGAATCTCGGCACAATTTCTGAATGTGCCATTGCTTTATTTTCTGGTACAATAAAAACGCCATATTCATCTTGTGTTACCATTGTCACATGTGAATCTTTTAAAGTCAATGTTGCGCGATATTGGAAATAAAAAACACACAACCCTATGATCAACATAGGCCGGATCACGCCGGGACGTAGCTGGCCCAGATCCCTCCTTACACCACTCTCCTCCAGGGCGGCCGTCCCACGGACGGCGGGGCTTTGGTACAGAAACGGTTACAGAGCCTGCACTCTGCGGTGCTTTGGCAGAACCGCCCCACGCTGTACAACTTGGCACGTTCTTTCTGAGGCCTTCCTTAAAACCGGGCATCCCGCACGGGTGGAAGACGGCTGGTCCCTCATGTCTGATTCATCAAAGGGCTACCAAGGCTACCGGGCTGCCTGACCGGCGGCAGGGCCGTGTAAATAAGATCAAACCACATTGTGCCAGACGTTTCAGTGTGCAAAAGTGCATTTGCCTTTGATGACCTGTGCCGTAGGATATCCATAATACAAGAACAAAAAATAGATACATGTTTAAATATATACGTTTAACAAGATTACATTTAAAATGGCAAGGTAGGCTATATTTAAAATACACAGGTTTATATGATTTAACAGCTACATAACGTTCGACAATGCACGTCTTTTTTTGTAATCACCTGTAGTTTCTATAAAAATATCATAGAAACTTCTTCAGCTGTGGTCCAAGCTTAATTATAATCTGGAAAAGTTGAATTAAGATTGAAATTCTGAAAACTTAAGAGCCTTTTGAGACTAAACTTTTTCAATATTTCATTTATACAACGAAATTTACATAAATATATAACATTACGTACATCAATTACTCAGTTATTCACTTAGATGTATAATTCATAAGCTGTGAGTAGTCAGGGCCTTGAAGACTGGTCAGCCAGGCTGTTTATACCAAAACGAACGCCTGATTTATGAAAGGAAAATACACTGCAAAACTGACGTTACTTCACTGAAAAGAACTGCAACACTAATCTTATTAAACGTCAGGCAACACTGCGATGTCCAGACTCTCTAAGGCCAAAAATCACAGGAGCGCCGAGGAAAAATTGCCCCAGACACTGGGAAGACTCAAAGGCCGACATCAAAAGAGGAGTGGGTTGACGTAAAGCAAGGCGGAATATATGTGTGCGCCAACGGACAGCAGAAAACCTCAGAGCCAATGCAGCCACCGCCTGCGGCGGCCCATAGCTCCACTGAAACGGGCCTTCCTTCCGCGTTCAGTCAGGCATCTCAACACAGGTAAAACACACAGCGGAAAATGTCCGCGTTCCCCTTGTGTTTACGAGCAAAAGAGGTTGAGATGAAAACTCAGACAAGCCGCGCAGAGCACGCACAACGCGGGCGTTTCCACCGGCGGGGCATCCGGGAGGGCACATTTACATAGAAATGTTTCAAATAACATGAAGGACCAGGTTACCAGAAGGGTGTCTTCACGGATGGTCTAACATAACTAATTGTACGCGTTTTGTCGCTGTCATTTTTGGGGTAAGAACAGCGTTTTCTGATTGAACAATTTGCTGGTATTTTTGGTAAACGCAACGCTAGCCAGAATTTTCAAAAAGCGCCAGTTCTTTGGTACCCTTTTCCGAATACGGCTGTAGAAAACCTGATATTTTGTTAGTTCACGTGTTAGAGAATTAGAGCGCCATTACTCCAGCAGGCTTTAATGTCGCGCGTGAGCATGGCTTCAGCAACAACAAGGTAAACGCCTTCACTTACAGGATGTGGACCTCCGTCACACCTTTACAAGGACTAGCCATAGTGGCAGAGCACGGCACACTCCACGCACATCTCCAGGCATTCGTCCGGCTCGCACCCCGACCCCAAGAGGGCTGTATGGCAGTGCAGGTCCTCAGCGGGAGACTCGCGGATGGCCACGCAGCAGCGGGCACAGCCCAGGCAGCAGGGGGCGCTGCAGGCCGGGCCCAGGCACCAGGTGCAGGCCTCCAGCAGTCCCGTGCAGAGCTGGGTGCCCCGGCAGAGGAGGCAGGCCAGGACCAGAGAAGGACAGCGCTCTGACACAGAGGAAACCCAAAAGAGAGGAGGGGCCACACATCGGAGTGGCATGGAGGCGCGGCCAGGGCCAGGGAAGAGAGAGGGGCAAACATTGAAAGGACAGGATATGTTTGTAAAGTTACATGCTTTTTGATTACACACAGAACTTACGCCATTCCTGCAAACGGTAGTTAATCACCATCCTGTATATTAATAGCTTAATTATGTCCTCATAACTGAACATACCATCATATGAGCAAAGAATGTATTTGAAAAGCAATTCCCCATTATACCAAAAGTATTTAATCAGGAACCTTTTCCGTACAGCCATTTCGTCCGATATAAAATGTGTCACCAGAACTATTCGTGATTTTTGTCCCCAACGTTCAGCATAACGGTAACGCTTATAAGCAAAGCGACCTCCACGGCCTGAAATTTCTACATTCAGCCTCACAGCTGGATATTTACTGGAGCAACGCAGGTTAAGTACCTTGCTCAAGGGTACAACAGCTGGGGTGGCACTTGAACCGGCAACCTTTCTGCTACAAGCCCGTCGCCCTTAACCACTACACCACCAGCATTAACCTGCATCCCCCAGCAACATAGCAGCCAACCACAGTTTTCTTAAAAGAAAAGAGAGGGGGGGGGGGTTAGTGTGGAAATGAACCGAGCCGGACGCGGTACCGAGGCCGACAGATGCTGAGACGGAAGAGCTGAAATGAAGGCGGAGATGTGCGAGGCCCAGCCCGGGGAATCCTGCTGTTAGCGAATGCTGTGAGAAGCGCCTGCACTCAGGGCGCACCCCGTTGTCTTCAGACTCATTAAAAGGTCACACCTTGGTGACCATCCATAATCACCTCGCGCTCGCTCTCATTATAATACGGACCTCATTATTACCCCGACCCCACGCTTTTTTCCACCACCTCCGAAAATAGACGGCGGAGTTTGCGTTTAAAGGACCCCCGTTTTCTTTCCCGGTTGTGCTGTGGCATCGTGTAAATAATCAGTGAACCAACTGAACACATCCATCAGTGACAGGACTGCAACAATGGAGGTCAGCGGTGCTTAAATGACATTTACTCCATATGTTTAAGTGCAGGTTTATGCAGCAGGGATACACCAGACCAAGTGGCGGAGGGATGCAGTTGACTGGTTCAGCAGATCCAGAAAACTACAGGCAAAGAGGGGGGGAAAGGGGAACGAGAGACACATCCGTGCACACACAGAGACAGACACACAGACACACGCACTCTCAGAGACAGCTGAGCACACACAGACACACATGGACAGACACACAAAAGCATTGCCAAAACCTAGATGTGCCGACACATCTGTGAGCACGCACACACAAACACAGACAGACACACATGCAGAGACGTACACACTCACAGGGAATCACACACGCAGAGGCGTACACAGACAGACACACATGCAGAGACGTACACACTCACAGGGAATCACACACGCAGAG
>JAOVYW010000054.1:7123320-7139834 GCA_025775045.1 Hiodon tergisus | reverse complement strand
AGAACCCAGTTAAAATAAACTACAGTGCAGAGACATTAAACCATTACACGTGTGTGTGTGTGTGTGTGTGTGTGTGTCCCATCCCACTGCACATAAACACAATGTTGTCATCATGTGGGGTAGGGGGGTTAAAATACAGGAAGAGGAGACAAATTTTGACTCAAAGGATCCTGGTTCACATCACATCACATCACAGGACGCAGAGCAACAAATAATGACAGTAGTAAGGCTTAAACTTGTAAAAACACTTAACTTAATAAACAAAATCGAGCCATTGGCAGCAATTTCATACAGATCCATAACACGTAAATAGCTACAGACTGTTTAGACCTCTCGGATACATAAACAAAACATCTCCTCAATAGCGCCGGCTTATGATCCTCCAGCGCTCACTAAAAAGGAATTTCACACCTAAGAATAGCCCTTTGAAGGTACATGTGGCATACCACGAGTACAGAAAATATGAACGCCATGTCAGGATAACGCAGTCATACATTTATTGAATTTATAGGCGGCTTATTATTTTCCCCTCTCCCCCGCCCCCAAAAAAAACATTGTAGACGAATGTCAACTATTAGCGCTGCGCTAACAGTCAATTTAGTTGCTCAGCCTTGTATTTCATTTACCTTTGTTTAGCCCTACGTCTCGCGATATCAACACTTCTTTTCCGCTTTGCCGCTCTATCAGCCTGGTTGAAATGTTAATTTGTGAATGTGCAATGACCTACAAGACGAATTTCCATTGTCCCCCCAAACAGCCTCGGGAGGTATTTTCCCCCTCATAACAAACAGCACCCTGCTGATTGCATGTCTCAGTTCAAAAGGGACATTGCTTTATTGGAAACTATATCTCAACCGCAGCATATATAGTAACCAAGCCATGGGAATTACATTAGAAAACATCACACAAACCGGGCATCTCCACGCAATTTCCCTTTCGCTCGTCAAAACTCATTTACTCGTTTGACCTTCCTAGTACATGACAAGGATTCTTTCTATTGAGCTTAAAAACTGGGGCTGGGTGAAGCAGCGTCGCCCCGGTGACAGATATCGCCCTGGTGACAATGGCTTAACATCGAAACAAGCCACCGCCGTGTGCTTGTCTGCACACCAGACGGAGGCAAAGTAATCTAAAAGGACGCAGCATAAACGGCGATTCAGATAATCGCCTGGAAGTCGGAGGGACCACAGACAGTTATAAAAGTGTTTGTTTATTTTTTTCCCCCTGTAAATGGAAATGCCCCTTGAAAAACCTGATACCCTGACCCAAAGTAAAGCCACAACAAACAGCGTGGCGTTTGCACACGCGCACCGGTACAGTTTTTCTCCTGCTTTCCTTCCAGTGGAAGTTGCTCCTAAGAGGCTTGAGCAATGATAGGCCGCTCATTGTCCCATCCGTAACCACGGACTGTACGGGGCCTGTATTTATTTTACGCCCCAGACTATGGGCCATCTGTGCATGTTGGTGGAACTAAATTGTCTTGTCTGATAAAAGCCCGTATCAGTACGAGTGACATGCTACGTGACAGAACTGTTTTGACTCCATTAACCCACCTGTTCTATTCTGATCACACTGTATAATATTTCATTTCAAAGAAATCCAGAGGTGCACGCCTTACTTCCCTCCCTTTTTGTCGGCGATAAATTGGCAAGTCAGTTTCACTCAGACGTTTGTGTGTCGTGGCACACTTTTAATTCTCTGTGACAATCATTTAAATTTGGTGCTTCAAATGAAACCTGCTGCAGAGATCTGACACTCGGAAAAAAGCGTTTAATATTCCCAGCCAGGCTCTTTCACCGGATAACAATGACAAAAGAATAGGGGGTGTCTAGAATTTACTAATTTCAGATTTGGTAATTTCACTACTGATTGAGTGGGGTAAAAAATAGCCCCTTTGGACTTGGCTGTTCAGGTTAATTACATTTTACAGTGGGAGAAGCTGACTAGCAGTACAGGGCTTGATTCGGTTGGCCAGAAAGCCTGTTTTCACAATTATTAATTGCGCTTTGATTTTAAAAGGTAACATTTGTCTGATTAATGAGTCTGACTGTTGTAAAATCAGATGAGATGTTTCCTTTAAAACAAAATTGCATTGCGGCAAAATAGTCCCAATCACTTTAGAAGGCAAAAAAAAAAACTAATTGTAGAGGCTCCCGAACCCAGGGGGACAAAAACGTAAACCTGTTAATAAACTAAGCACAGTGAATACACACTGAGGTTCTACATCCTTTATTACCTCAACTTTATGATTGAGGAGATCCAGCCAATCAGAATTAGGCCTCGCATTTCTTCACAGCCGCACGCGATAGGCTGGTGCCTAAATAAAACCTCCACTAAAACATGTAGCATTTCTTCCTTTAACCTCCTCTTGCGTTTTTTTTCTTCAATAAGTCAATAAGTGCACATCTTGCTCCGATTAAGTTCTCCAGAAGGATCGGTAATGACGTGCCTCGGTGCCTGTGCGGATTGGCAGTCTCCAAACTCGGAGTAAGCCCCGCCCTCCCTCCGACGGCAGAAAACAAAGTGTGGCGGCGGGGGGAGGAAGCGCCTTCAGTGACAAACGCATGGGTGACTAATACGTTCCACCTACTCCGAAGCAACGGCCCACGTCAGCTCTCCAGGGGAAACCCGTTTGCTCAAAAACTCAACCGCGTTGGGTAACGCTGAAAGGGAGTGTCCTCCGAACTCCAAACGAGCTACCCAGCTCATACGGGCTGTACTGACTGAAAAAAAAATAAAAAAAATAAACCAATATCCATCTCAACGTTAACAGGAGCTAATGTCACAGTTGACCTAAACCCCACAGCCTTGTCCAGTGGGGTCAGAGCAGTTCAGCGGCTCTCTGAGCGGTTTTAAGGAGATCGCGCCATTGATTTTTGCCCCGTCAGAGTGTCTGAAAGGAGCCAGCCTTTGCTCCCCTCCCAGTCACTCTCTGGTGATCAGGAAGGCCCGACAAACGACCTACCAGACAAGCAGTGAACCTGCAAACCCGGTGGAGCAGGGGGGCAACATCGCCAGAGATCTCCGTAATAGAAAGGGTTTTAACCTCAGTGTCAGAGCCAAATCCCGCCTGAGGTAGAGATTGGTGTGGGTTGGAGGGGGTGGAGATTCCCTTTGCGGGGCTTTCGTTTGAAGTGTTGTGTGTTTGGCTGGGCTTCGGATGTGAAAACCTGCATAGGGGGCATCGTTGCTCACTGAACGCGGGCCCTTTTGTAGTGAAGCAGACTCGGCACAATGGAGGATGCTACGCTAAGCAACCCGGCACAATCCCATGGCACGCTCACAGGTCCAATTGGTCCACAGGTCCCTGTGACATTAAACCACAGGCAAAGAACAATCATCATAAGGGAACTGACTTCAACCTGCTGTGGTGCTCTGGTTCAAATTAATCTGGGCATAATTTTTAATTAGAGTGTCTTGAATAGCCGTATGAGCCCGGCATCAGTTTACACAAAGTACATTTCGCAACGCAAACTCGATAATTTAATTTTAGCACCATATACAACCAGGTTTTCCTTACCATTCTGCCGCCGCACTGCTAGAAGTGGAGACCCAATCACCAGAGCTTCTTAGAGACCGCCCAGTTTTCATTCAAAGAGGTGCAGACACAAGGTGGCAACTGGTAGCTAAAATCAGCTGCTTTTCACACTGTGCCTAACCTCAAAGGCTTTATCACCGTCTGCAGTGTTAGGAAAAACATTATGACACCTGTGCTTATAAATAAATAATAGCCTGTATCAAAGCACATTTAAATCTAATTTCAGAAATTAATAAATACGCGCACACATTTGCCATCAAAACTAACTAGATAATTGGTGTGATATAACTTTCTTCAACCAAGTGTCCACATCCTTTTTATAACTTGATTAAGTTGCTATTATTAAGTATGCTATTATCTTAATTTTACAACTATTTCAGATGCGTCAGCCCTCTTGGTACCGTTGTGAACACAGCTACCTCTTCATACGAGAGCACAACCCAACTAATTTTTACACATCTATGTCTGCAAGACACTGCAGGATATAGCAGGATATAGCAGGATATAGCTTTATAGCCAGGTGGTGCTCCTTTCCTGGCAATTCCTGATTGTTGCAAGAAGGGGTGCAGAAGCACGGGTTCAAAAGCAAAAGACATGGACAGAAAAAGTGCAAACACACCAGAGACCAGTCTGAATCTACATTTTAGGACAGAAATCCCGGGCCAGGGCCACAGGTAACTTATCCAAATGGCCCGGAAACATTCTTCATCAATTCACTGGGGTTGGGTGGGGGGGGGGGTATTGATAGCTGATTTTCAATAGCACCAGTTATCACGCCCCAACCAGTGAGCTGAACTGATCCGCACTGTTACTTTGAACTTTTGCCTCCAACTTTCTGATCATGCCACGTAGACTCCAAGGTGGTTTAAAGCAATCTAACTCCGTCGTTTGAAAATATAAACTATATAAATATAAACTTATAAAATATATAAGCTTTAACCCCTTTATTAGATTAAAAAATATCCTTTATATTTACACCAATGACTGTACACAGCTAGGAAGAACTCCATATAACGCGTTGTTAGTTCTGTGACTCATGAAGCCCCACTCCCCCCCTTAATTCACTTCATAACATAAAAACATTTAGCGCAGGCTTGAGCATTTCTGAAGAAGTTAATAACATGAAAGGAAATTCTATTTGAAATGCATCCATCACAACACAGCTAAAAAAAAAAAAAACAGAAAATAATTACCAGAGAAGTAGGACCACAATAGCCATTTAATCAACCTCTGTACTCACATTTCACCCTATTTATACAGTTTACGATTCTATGGCCCGCCGCTAAGTAATCACTTGAAAAATTATTTCCTCTGTTTTTAATGGCCTCTCAGTTTTAACAGATGATTTCAGTGGAACCAGGGGTCTAGAGATTAAAATAAAGATTAAGTCCTACCATAACTACAATCAGACTCAATTCTATAATATGGAAAATTTGCATCAAAATTAAATCAAAAGAGAAAAGTTCCGGTATTTTCAGCATTCATTCATTGAAAGAAAAGAAAAAAGAAAAAAAGAAAAACACAGACACTTCAAAAGTTGAAAATAAAACCCTATAGTACTTACTCTTCAAACTAGCTTCAGAAATTACCAAAAAAAAACCAAAACTAAGATATTGGACGGGGATTTTATGAGAAAATAAATGCTATCTTTAGTGGATAAATTTACCAAGTAATAAGAATAGGCAAAGAGTGCAGAATCTTTCCACAACCACTACAACACAGCCTTGGTTTTCCTCCATTATCCTGCCATTTGCTCCCGGAGTTCAAGCAACACCTGGGTGGCTCTTGTCAGAAGTTTCTTACCATGGAATCATCGGCCATCACAGCAGAAGCTAAAGGGTCACACAACGTTCGTCACAAATGCGCTGGTGAACACGTTTTCCGTTTAAATGGAGACCAGTCAGATAATAACCTTGGAAAAAAATGGCATCACCTTCCACAGAAACCTCACACTCTCCCAGCCGAAAAGGTCATTCCTCAGCAAAGTGAGCAACCTTGAGATTTCAAAATTAAAGGCGCAATCTACGGCAGACGGTTTATTAGAAGGGCCAGGTTAATATCTTTAGCAAAGCGCCAGGCGACATTACTTGACCTTACTGCCTCACTTCAGAATTTCCCTAAGATAAAAATGCCTGTTCTTCACCAGAGTCTTCTTTATCCAGGAGAGCACTTTTAAAAAGTATTCAACATTTCAGTGAATAACGCGATTCTAAGATACCTAAACCGGCACCGTCCGCCCGCGGCAATTTACTATCGCTAACCCGTTGGTTGGAGTCCCATTGGCAGGAGATATGGGTTCATTAAAAAACCAAAGTAACGTCAGAGGGCCGATATTACATTCCCACCCAGCCTGTGACTTTTTAAAGCTAAAAATTAAAACAGGTAACTTTTTCCAAATTCCTGATCTCGCATTGTAAGTATTACAGGTCATTTTTTCTTTGTACGTTTCAAAATCTTGGCCAATCAAATCTTTGTTTGGACCATTACAACACCTGGTCACTGGGGGAATGTTACCATTACCACTATTGTCTTTTCTTTACATAAATAAATTGCAAACAATAGGCTTGAAAAATTCATAGCCAGTCATGAGCAAAGGAATACTGTACATACATTGTCTTAAAAATGTGCATGGTATTACAACGTGTTTCTCCTCGACTATATAACTTGTTACCATTTTGTTAGTGCATCATTATTTTCAACAAGCATGGCTCAGAAGGAGAAGCCAATCTGTATATGCTCCCACAGAACCATGAATGGCGGACTAGTGAGCTCTGAAGACTGGGTGAATTCCTACAACTCCAGTCCAAAGCAGGGTTTGTTTCAGCCGTCACCCGCGACCGCTTATCTCACAAATCAAAGCGTTTCCCACAGCTCGACCTGGCCCTGTTCCAATTATGTGCGGAGGAGTTACTGCAATTTTTATCACCATCATCTTTACCACCGTTGCCATTATTAACATGACTTTGATAAGCGCAAAGTCTTACATAGTAACATCACACACGTGATTCTGAGGAACAAGGATACAGACAGTTCTTTTTATCACCATCATCATCGTCGTCATAATAATAATAATAATAATAATAATAATCTATCGGAATGATATTTACATTTTTTATCATTTTAATAATAATCTAATATCGGAATCCATCAGGCAAGGTACAAGGGGAGACTGCAAGGTCTCAGAACAAATACCCACTCTGCACCGTTTTGGTTCTTACCTAATCAAATCGGCATTTCTGTTTTAAAGAAAATTGCAAAATGCATTGACCCTTTCCCCAGCAGCCTTTTGCCTCAGTAGGAACACATCAAACCTTTAAACTTGTACTCTACTGAAGGCCAACGAGTGACAAAGACCGTGAAGAGAAGGTTTCAGAGGAAGACCCTGCCAGTGTTGCTGCATTGAACCTTCCAACATCAATGCAACAAAAAAAAGAAGGGTGTCAATCTTAAGGTCTCAGTAATACTGAGAAGGCATTATCTGCTTTCAAATAGAAGCTTTTCAGGGCTAGATAAGTTTTCAAGCGATCAATGGTACACATTAAAAGTGAGCTTCCTGTAAATATCACAATGCATGCTCTGAGGTAGCTGAAGGTCTGTTGCCAGTAGTAATCATGACACTGATGAAGGGCCCTTTGAAAAGTTCAAAAGCCCAATTAGCGCCAACGCAGCCCGTGTCTCGAAAAATAAATAAATAAAAAGGAATTACCAGAACATCATCCCTTTAAAAAAAAAAAAAAAAAAGTTGCAATTTACAGATGAAAAACTTTCCGTAAATTCAGATACAAAGACAGTACAGGGGGAGGGGCAAAAAAAACCCCACTCAAGAACAACTTCATATTCACTTTTTTCTAGAAGTTTCTTTCCAACTGCCGGGCAAAACAGAGAAAGAATCGGTATCTTCTGACATAGCAATTTTCTGTAAGATCTGACGTAGCTATAGAGTATTAAAAACCCAATGTCTTGGAAGTAGGCTTAAAGTATACAACAGATAACAAAAACCATTTTATGACACTTAAGAGACAAGTCAAATCTGACGCCTAAGTGCAAATTGGGAGTAGCCTGACAGAGTAAAATATTTATGGCACTCGGTCAGATAAACTTTATACCATCTGATCTTTGAGCATAGATGCAGTTGTCCTGGTTTTAGCACACAAGAACCAGCTTTTCAAGTAGTCTGAACTCATTTCACACTGCAGTCTACAGAAAGCTTACATTCGTTTATATCAAGGAGCCGTTAACAGACGCACACATGAAGAGAATAATATTGCCGACACAACTGCCACTTACTTCTTATGAGGTCCCCTTTGGTGGAATTTCCCCCGACCACATGACCCAGAGCTTCCGGATATTCTTCACTGGGAACAGGGGCTTCTGTTGCTTCCTTTGGGCCTGGTGAAACGCTTGGACAGTCACAAGCATCTGGAAGCAAAAACAACAAAAGCACATTAAGACTGCAGAGCATGAAAGCAACCCCCCCCCCCATGATAAGCTGCTGATACAGATAGACCAGAATGAAAGGTGACAGGGGTGCCATCACACAGCGGTGAGTACATTTCTTACTGGACGATACACTAACCCCTACAAACTGCCATCCATTAAACTAAAACAAAGCATCTGGATACGTGGAATCAAACTGCAGCAGCATGACTGATCATTTAGCTAATCCATTAATCACCGTCAGTGGAATAAATCCCAACTCGTTCTCCCAAAGGCAGGCTCAGTAATTTCGTGGATTCTGCACTTATAAAAAATGCTCAGCATTTTGTTTGCATTTACAAAAACAATGGTACTTCAAAGTGGCTTCCCCCCCACGAACCTGGAGGCACGGCGCAATTTTCAAATAATACACATTGTTGAAAACTGGACGTAGAAGAAAGGCATTTTGGCTTTGTGGGGAGCTACAGACCTGGTTCAGAGGGAGTAGAAACGCAATCCGAGTGTATAAGGTATGAGCGATGCCAGATTTCTGGATTTAATTTTATTTCGCCTCAAGAATACTCTAAACCAGCCAAAGTCCTCAAAGCTATGCAGACAGTATTTGTCTAAATGAATGGAGTAGAGACAAACAGCTTGCATAGAAAACAACAAAAGAAAACAAAGCAGCACGTAAACTCTGGTCCTTCACAGATACCATACCGCTGCATGGAAACCACAGCTAGAGAACTTTTTTTGAGAACTTGTTTTTGCTGACAATGTTAAGTTATTCTGTACGATGCTGGCTACTCAACCCTCCAAGCTGTCTCCACAGAATGGTATAAAGTATGTTTTAGGATGGGTTACTTCTACCACGTGAGTGACTTAACACTTACCCGTCATATTGCAGTACTGCTGTTGGGAGAATTAAGGGCAAGGCAGGTGAAGAAACCCACATTCAACGTTTGTAGAAAACTACTCAAATCTGCGCCAACACCATGAACCAGATAAGGTCCCCTCAGAATTTACTAGTCTCAAATTACCATAGATTTGCAAGAAGAAAAAAAAATTATAACTCCGTCCTTTGTTCTTGTTTTTACATGACTGGTCACATGGACACCAAGACAGCCTGAGGTGACTTTGCCATTTATGAGACAAACATGAACATTTAAGTTCATAAAGGACCCAACGGAGAGTTGTCTTTCACCAGCTACCTCTACAAATGTCCTTCAGGTCCTAAACACACTCACGGATGAAGCCCTCACATACACAGCACACAGAGTCAGTCCTGCGACGGAGAGAAAGCTCTCCCAGGAAACTCAAACCTGTGCCCCTCGCCCCAAAGTGAGCGGAGGCACGGACCGTGAAGTGCAGGGCTGAACTCACACTCTTTCAACACCCACCCCCCCCCTCCCCGAAGTATTGAATGAAAAATTACCCATCTCACCACAAGCTTACCATTTTCTAGCAAAGATATTGTATTTGTAGCATTCGAGTGTGTTGATCCCTGTACTGCAAACAAGCAGTGATAAGAGAATGAGAAAGGACAGCTTATGATAGCTTGATGGATGGATAAGGCTTCACCTAGGGCCAGTGGCCATGTACAGTAAACCTCCATTGCCGCGGGACTGTACAAATCGATACGCATTTAATCCCCAACAGCAGTGTGATGCATCACGGTACTTAGTGATTACTGTTGAAAATAAATTGGTCTGTTCTAAAAACATTTACAGTCTTCTTGTGAAGGGAAAATCCACTCCCACCAAAGCACCTCAGAAGGTCCCACAAAAATCCATTCGCCAGCATCTCCGGTGATAGCTTACTTTGTTCAATTTTCGACAGTCCCGTAATGACGCTTAGTATAAATAGGATAGTTAACGGTACAGTGGCTGATTAGAAAATGAGGAACGTCTAATTTTACACGCGATAATCTTAAAGGCAACCAGAAAGTAAATTGGAAAAACTATAATTGGCTACGGTTACTGCTAATATTCACAAAAGATTTCCTTCAATTTCTATTTAGTAAATTAGAAAAATAAAATAAAAAAATCACATTATTACTACTTACGTTGGTTTAAGTATACCGAAGACTATAAAACCACATCATTTATCTTTCAGAGGAACCTGCAAAGGCACATCTAGTTTATTTTCCCTGTAGAATCTAATAATATGCAGATTTGTATATGTTTATAAACATAATGGAAGTTATTATTGAAATCGTATAATGACAAGCAATTAACACGAAGCATAACATAACATAATTAAAGTTCTAAACGAAGCATTCTACTAAACATTGATTATTTATACAGTATGTGTTGTGGTAACCCATTCGACCATTAAACCTCACAGTTACGATTTTATAGTGGACAGCAGTTTGTTTTAGTTTTTTTAGCCATATCCGTGTGAAATTATCAAACGAAAGTGTTGTATTTAACCATTTTCAGTATGTTTCACAATACAATAATCAAAACCTTATGTCATACAGCGTTGGTTGTTATTTAATAAAAACTGTAACGTTTTTTAAATATATTATAACAACAAAGTAAAATGTACCAATTGCACCGTGCGTGTTTTTTTTGGGTTAGTTTAAATCAACGTTACTCAAGTTGTCAAACAGAAGGCATTTTATCAATCTGTGGTTTGTGGCAAAATTTATTAAAAGGGAACGTCTCGTTGGCAAATTGATCTTGAACATAAAATTGAATCGGTTAGACAAACATTTTGAAATTTAGGAAATCTTACCTTTTGAATTTGAAAGAAGCTTATTTTCCCCCGGAGTTAAAAGGTTGCCCAGCCCTCCGCGGCCTTCCAAAGGCAAGCCCGTCTCCTTAGACATTAGCCTCCTACTTCGTAACTCGAAGAAAACCTCGAGCTACATCCACAATCCAACTCTATAATTTAATTAAATGTATGGCATTTATGCATATAACTTTGCAAACAAGGTAGGACACATATTCAAATAATAAAAGAATATAACTTATCTTTACTAAATATCAATATGAAGTCGCTACAAAGTGTACGTACAAAATACATCGTAGTGCAGACATACTACAATTTAAACCACAGTTAGTTGTACCTACCTTTCGAATAAGTCAGTGCCTCCAAATTCAAATCTGACTTTTCCCAAACCTTTCAACATCAGGGTGACTTCATTATGTGCCCGTTTACTAACACTGTAATGTCATCAGGATATGTCCTAATTAATGTGTCACTTCTGAACTTTCCCTTGACGGCGAGTCCCCGTTGTTGGCGATTTTGATAAATCAATACCTTAACCTCGTAACTTTTTCCCCCTCCTATTTTATAAGTAAAAAAATAAGTTTAGCGCTTCTCTCTGTAACATTTCTCATCATTTCCGGATTCCAAAAAACGGCTCTTGCCTGCCAGCTGTAGCTGAAGAGCGGAGTTTGCAGGGTCCTTGAGACCACGCGATGATCAATGGGAAGGGAAAACTGATTATTTCACATATGAAATTATTTTCTAATATGGGATTTTAAAAAATGGGATAGGGTATTCAAGTAAGGGTAGGGTATTCAAATTAAATAAAGCTGCGTTTCAGTTTTGCAAGTTTAACTATCTATTGACAGGTTCTGTTTTTGGAAAATTCCATACATCGCAGCTTTTTACGTAAATTAATTCCACTTCAATTTTATGACACTGGAGTGTGTACTACATTTATTGCGTTCATTAAATACTCTAGAAACAGTGCTCACTGATTTAAATGATCGAATTTAATCACAGCTTTTTTGTGTCACCTATGGAAACGTCTCATGTCATTAAAAAAAATTAATCCCAATCTCTTGTCATGAGTATGTTACCTATTCCCATGTGTCATTGCTTCTTCATATTATTTATATTGCATTATTTTTGGTACCCCATTTAAATTAAATAATAAATTCAAAACTGAAATTAAATGGGGGGGCACATTAAACACGGCAATCATATAAAATATACCCTATTCATTGAGTGGTTGAACTCTATCTTCTGTTTCTAAAGTAGAAATTACACAAGTCGAGGGCAGAATGATTTACAATAAATCTATGTCAGTGCTGGGACTGGAAGACCCTACATAATCGATCTTACAGATACCCTTCTTGCAAGAGGGAAAGGTCTGCACTCTCTGTTTATAAGTGTTGACTCTGTTACTGAACCCATTTGTAATCAGCCCCTTGTACCCTTCAGCCAATAATTACTGATAATTACTGCAGTACACCCTGACATGTGTACTGGGTATAATCGGGTGGAGATACAGGGCAAACACATCATCCAAAGAATAGGTCTAGACTCAAAGTCTGCCGACTCAAAGCACTTGTTCTGACAAAAAAAAAGAACATAAGTTCCTGTTTTCTATCTGCTATGGTACATAAACTTCAAAACTTAAAGCATGTACACCACGCACCCAAGTGAGTCTAAGTAAATCACTCCAACTAAGATAAAAGACTACAAGTCCCAGCTTTGACTTTATGGATCACTGGCAAATCACATTGTGTTATTATGCATTTCAAAGCTGTCTCCTTCTTCTTTGAGTGTCACAGAACACCTCTCCTAACTGCTGTAATGCTGCAATTTACTATACACTGCCTGTAAACGACTGTCATGGCCCAGCTGAGAAAAAAGCCAAAATAATATTTGATAAAAATGACTATTTTACCTATTTATTTGCCCTGCATAAGCGGTGCACAAAATTCTGGACCTGGTGCTAGTACTCACCAAATGAAATTACCTGATGAGAGCATGCTGTCAATAAAGAGAGCATGTGACCGTTAACGTTTCAGAAGCCCTCTGTCGCTCTGCTTAATATATTTCAGTGCCAAACAAATACACCTTTACGGAAAAAATATAACACATTGTTATTAACATTGTTATTCCAATGTGTAACAAACGTTGCTTTAAGGAAGTACAATGCAGGTGAGCCCACTCAAATGGGCAGGGTATCTCTAATTTAGTAACAACGCATGATGTAATGTTTTTCCTGACTTTGCCTAGCTACCAGTGACAAACAGAAGCTTCTCTCGTGAGAAGTTTCCCTGGTCAGACAAACACGTGTGCCACTCACTGTGCCGACATGTTCTGCCGCGGCTGGAATTCCTGCGGTCGCGTTTCAGAAGCCGTAGGCCAAAGTCTCGACTGGCCTCATCTGCTAATTTGGAGGCGTGCGTGATTGGCTGAGCTCTTCCCGAAGTAATCCCTGCACCATCTCCTCCAAGACTTCAGGCTTTGGAAGCATGTAACCCCTCTGTATGACATCAGGTTAAATCTAACCTACAGCTTAAAACCCCCTTATTGCAAATCAAGATCAATGATTCATTATAATGCAATGTGAATGACACAATGCCTGTTTCAGTTTTAATTTTGTTGAAAGTTGTTGAAATAATAAACATGCTGTGATGTGCTGTATATATGCGACATGTGGTTTCTCTCTCTCTCTCTCTCTCTCTCTCTCTCTCTCTCTCTCTCTCTCTCTCTCTCTCTCTCTCTCTCTCTCTCTCTGTCTCTCTCTGAATTGTAGTGAAATATTCTGATGTGGCATCTCGCAGGTCAGAACAGTCAATCTGCAAAGCAAAAGAATGGGAAACCTGTAATTAGTTCTAATGAGCTTATTCTTCAGCACTGTGACCAGAATAAAAATTGGGAACTTACACCTTCGGTCCTCATCTCAACATGGTCAGGGGGAAAAAAAAGGTGTCGCTTTGAACTGGAGCGGCAACACATGTCCGTAGCTGATCAGATCATCAAAGAGTTCTCACTGAAGTGGCAGCAGAAGAAGAGACTCTTAACTACCCAAGCTTTGAAGTAAAAAAATAAAATAAAACTCAAAGCCATGATTCTGGATGAACTCCAACATGTGAAGGTAAGAATTATTATTATGTTTACATTTTCTATTTTGGGTTGTCGCTGTGATCGCATCCAATGCTATGGAAAAGGCCCACTGAGTGTGTATGTATTTATGTCGTGACAAGGTGCATGATCCTGCTGGAAGTATCTGAGGGGGAACTTTAAACCTTACTTGGTTGGTATCGAGCGACCCAACGTGTGTGAAACATTCCCCATACCATTACACCACCCTATATCATTTATAACTAGCAGGATGGGCCCGTGGCAAGACGGAACAGGAAGCGGGATTCGGCGGAGGAGGCCATGTGTTTCCACCAGTGGCGCGTCCCGTAATGTCTTTCTGCCTGTTCGCGGCCTGCTTTTCTGCCAGCAGACTTCTTGCCATTCTCCTTCATCCTCTCTCATCCACGAGCTGCTTTCGCCCACAGGGCTGCCGGGGACTGGATACTTTCTGTTTGCCGCACCCCACTCACAGGAAACGCTGGACACTGTCATACACGAAAAGCGCAGGAGGACGGACTCTTCTGGGAACTGGAACCAGTGCGCTTGGAACCAACGATCACACCGCACGCTCTCAAAGTTGCTTTGGTCACTGGTTTTGCCCCATTGTAGCGTTCAATCGAGCAGGAACTGAAAGCCTCTGGGCCTTTCCGCTTGTTTATATAGCAAGCCACGCCCACTCGATAGGCCAATTCCATCTCCACTAGGATGGTCCTCTGAGGCCTGGTCATGTGGTCGCAAATTGAAATCATACCGTGCACTGTAAACTTTTTCACTATGCATAAACAAACAAGGCCTCTGCTAATTATTTGCGCGCAACCCAGAACATCTGCCAAGGGCAGCGCTCGCGCGATCTGATTAACAGGATCCTGAACTCCGGACGCCCCGAACACGTCCCGCGACATCTGACTGCCGGTCCTACGCCTGTGCGCCCCCCGTCCTCCAGCGGTGGAAGGAAACAGCAGTCGCTATATAAATGATTAAAAACCGCTGTGACTTCTCCCAGCCTCCCGCTGACTTTCTCGACGGCATCTTCGTTTTCACAGCTGTAGCGGGGAATGCAATGAACATGTCAAACCGCACCACGTTGCCGGGAACAAGTGACGGCATGCCAAATACATGTGATTCCGGGGAGAGAAATCCCATTAAAACAACATATTTGTTTGCCCTAGATCTCAAGTTAATTGCCCTCGTGTTTGCTGTGATGGATGTCTGAAAATCTCTGTAAATATTGTGGGATTCCTGTAGGTATAAACATGGCACAGTGTGTTATGCCAGACCGTGCTGTTTACAGGAATTGGGTAATTACTTTACAGGCTGAATTCTCAATGCTGAAAATTACATTTGGTTGGACCTCTTCTGGAGGGCACGTATCTTCTATTGATCACTTGTATTCCAGCCACGTGGGCTGAATTGAAAAAAAAATTATGAACCAGTTTTTAATGATGCAATTATCTTAAGAAACGTAATCCGTTTCAACTGATCTTTGTCTATCTGTCCATCAGATTAAACAGTTGTATACAATTTAAACAGATATCAAAGACCGTGCGAGGCTACGGTCTATGATTATTAAGAGCTAACCAGATAAGGATCTGACATCACCTTGGAACGAGGACCTGTAGCGTTGTGATAAATGGTCGCAGTCGGTGCGGTTTTGCCATTTTGGAGAGGCACGACAGCGCACCCCCTCCTCGTCCTGCTTTGAGCCTTCTCACATGGCGCGGGTACGTACCCAGGGGTCCTGTTAGCGTACCCCTTGGTAGCGTGAGGAATCGGTGAGGCTCCATGAAAAAGGGGTCCACATCACAGACACAATGGAAATAGCCATTCATTATTAAAGTGTTGATGGAGAATACAAAACATTCCTTTTTTTTTGTGCCAATTCTGATTAATTGAATGCCAGGCCGAGACGGGGATTAGGCCTTGACACAGGTTGTAATTAAATATTGAAATTGTTACGCAGCAGAATGTTTAATTTTTAAAATATGAGTTTTAATTTAACTCACATGGTTTTGGCACTAGTCACATGCAGAGAGGCAAACCATTCCGTAGCGCCTTGGGCACGATGCCTGCCTGGGACAGAGCAGACGGTTTAAATAAACTAATGCAATGTATTGAACAGCAGTCAAATATTTGTCCAACTGATGAAGCAGACCCTGACAATAATTAAAGATAAACCCGGCTAAAAGTGGGTTATCGCTTCATTTCTGAAACAATGTATCCAGGCAGCATAGTTGGATGGGAAGGCCCGTCAGTCCTGCCTGAGACTGTAAACGACTTGGGTCCGCTCGCTTACTGTTCCGGTCACCTCTGGTTTACCTCTTGCTTGGTGCCAGGCTGATCCGGATATTTATTTCGGTGTGGCAACTGCCAAAAGAACGCTCAACACCACGAATAGCCAGTCTCTTTTCTCCATCTCGTTTTTACTCTCTTGGTATCCTGACAGTGATACATCCCTGCTCCTTTTCTTGGTGTTTTTTTAAAATTATTTTTATTTTTACATTTGGAACCGCCTGCTATTTTTGTGTAATTGTGCTGATGCATCTTGGCTGAGCAGTCAGTCTTTAACCACCTTGGAGAAGCCCATCTCTCTACTCTACGCTGCACAGCCCCGAAGAGTTGGTTGGACTGGCGAACAACGATCTGTATAAGACCCGTGAGTTCCAGATAGGTTCCATAAGACCTGTGAGTTCCAGATAGGTTCCATAAGACCCGTGAGTTCCAGATA
>JAOVYW010000054.1:7108536-7120728 GCA_025775045.1 Hiodon tergisus | reverse complement strand
AGATAGGTTCCATAAGACCCGTGAGTTCCAGATAGGTTCCATAAGACCCGTGAGTTCCAGATAGGTTCCATAAGACCCGTGAGTTCCAGATAGGTTTCATAAGACCTTGTGAGTTCCAGATAGGTTCCATAAGACCCGTGAGTTCCAGATAGGATCCATAAGACCCGTGAGTTCCAGATAGGTTCCATAGGTTTCAAGGTGCAAAATGTGGAAAATGTCTCTGCTACAGGCTCATGTTTCTATCCTCTGAGCTCTGCCAACAGTAAGCAGGGTTTTACATTAAGAGGTAGGTGTGGTTTCACCTATATTCACCTGTGTCCTGAGAGGCAAGTTAGAGGCCACAGTCACGTCCACTGAGAAAGAATCACTTCCTTGTGTTTTGATGGTGTTTGAAGATATTACAAACGGGATTGGCTACGCACAGAGGAGGAAGCACACAGCCGGTGGGCCTTGAATTATCTGGATTGATGAGCGGTTCAGTCCAGTTCAGCACGCACTTCAAGCATTTCAAATGTCAGGTATGAGCCTGGGACTTCTCGGATGAACACAGTTGTGTTAGATTTCTGTGGGACAAGGTTGGTTTCTGAGAGGTTTTATAGAACTTCCAAATAACCTTGTTTAGCCAATGGTGTCAAATGAACCAAAGGGGTCAAATTACAGGGGCAGATTTGCATTTTCAATTTTAAATATGCCTAGAGTAATACATATAACCACAATATATATAAAAAATGCTTTCAGAACAATTGTTGAAACACCTGTGAAATATGTCTGTACTTATATGTATATCACCTTAGCAAAATAACAAATGAGGTGTTTATTGCTTGCAGTGTTACGAATTTTTTTTCTAAAATTAAGCAAAGTTGGTGTTTTAAATCATGGACTATATCTGGTTGGAGACCATGAAGGCAATTTGGAAACTTCCCCGATGATCACATCACCTCTGCCTGTTAAGAAGCTGCTGTTATTTGATTTCACCACAACCAGCTCAAATTCAGCAGAGCTTCTGTGCAGAAAACCACTTCCCATTCATCTCTGACATCCAGTGACACTGGAATGCAGGTTTGGCCGCACTGAAAGTTTAGACACTCCCCAGATCCATTGTAAAATTATGTAAAATTTCATCGGTCAAATTTGTAACGGAATTTTTGAAATTTTCAGGAATGTGTTTGAATACTGATAATTTGAATACAGGAATGTATTTGAAAATACGTTTAAAAAAATTGGAACTTTTAGAAAGAAAAAAAACTTTCATTTATAAAGAAATTTAATGAATGTGTATATTTTAGGGTATTCAAAAGTATTTGAAAATACATAAAATACTAAAATTATTTTCAGACAAAAACCCAAATACGTAATTGTGTATTTGTATTTGATCCAGGTCTGGTTTGATTACCACGGTTCTCATAGGGGCAATGGATCAAACAATAGAATTTGAAAAAGGAGCAAAACTAAAACCATAGTCCTCAGCATTGATTGGTTGATCCTAAACTAAGTTTACCCTCTAATGGAGACGGGATCTAATTTCCATACCGCAGAATCGGAGTGAATGTCTGACACATGGCCACAAGTCTCGTTGTTCCTGTTACTTCAGGTAGCTGAAGGTTAGGTAGTTAGATTCACAGCGAGACGTAATTAGTCAGAATGCAAATTTCCCTGTATGGGTTCCCAAGGTAATGTCAAAATCATTTTCTAATAATTATATTGTTATTTATTTCAGTAATACTATCCTAATTAAAAAATAAATTAATACATTGAAATGAGGGAATTATGATAATATCACAAATTTAATGACAATTAAATGAATTGCTGATTTAATATAATTGCTTTCCAACTATAGTACACATGCGATTTAACATATTTTATTTTGTGAAAATTTCTGGTGGTAATGATTGCAATGACATTTACCACGGCCAATGGTTGCCGGGGAAAGCAACACTTTATGTCATGTAAGCCTCTGGCACGAGCCTCATCAGACAACTCGGATGAAGGGCTCAGCGCCTGAAACTGGTTCCGGGGCCTTTGTGATTCTGCGCGGGCAGCCCGGGACCACTTGAATCACCTGCACCAAAACGAATTAAAGATAGGGCCCTACTTTGCCCCGCAGACCCAACACGTTTCTCCTCACACCACCAAACACACCGGTAAACTTGAGAAAGAACAAAACATTAGGTATTACATTCCATTTGCATGTCATTAGCATGACAGGGACCACTCCCTGTGGGTTATTCCCTCATGAATATATTTAAATAAATAAATCTAATGAATACATTAATTTATATTGCCCTCGCAGAGTCTTTAAAAGCATCCAGTCTTGCCGCCATTGTGCGGTGCTGCTCCATCTCACGGGAAATAGACTGACAAGCTGGCGGGCGTGTGTCTGGCTGGCAGGCGTGTGTCAGGCCGGTGGGCGTGTGTCAGGCAGGGATGTTTTCTAGCTTTTTTACCCATGTGCAACTCTCCAGCAAAAAAACCCAAAAAACACGGGGTGATTTACTCTTCTCACCCCCCCCCCCCCTTTTCACGGTCCACCGGAAGGTACGATTGCGCCTGGGTCCGGAGGCTGAATGTTGCTCGGGGCAGCAGACCGGATAGGAGCGCCGTGGGTCAGAGCAAGGCAGAACTTGGGAGCCCCCCGAGAACGAGACCAGGAGGAGCGAGGGACGAGACGGCCAACATCAATCAGAGACCAACAAATATCGCAAATCTTCACCAAAGCATCTTCTAATCCCTCAGATTGCTTTAAATATCTTTGTTTCTGCAGTCTGACTCCAGTGACGGTTCTCTGAGAAAAAACAGAACGTTGCCATGATAAAACTAAAAGTTCAACTTAGGTTTCATACACAAGCCATTAAAAGGAAAAACAAAACATAACACTAATCACTTATTTTAACATAGCTAGCAGAGGTAATAAAACTCTGTCACGTTCTGTTAAGCTGCAGATACTAAAACGGAGTGCACACCAGTAGAGAAAGCATCAAAAACAGCAAAGCGTCATGGGCCCCTGCGCTCAATAGGATGTACTGATCATCAGATTCCCAAGGCAGCTAATCTGCGGTCACCTCCAGTCAGGGTTAATATATAGTCATGGGCATTCCTCTGGTCATCAGACTGCAGTAAACCGCGTCCTCTGTTAATCCGCCCTGATGTATGAGACTAATATCCCACTACACTGTAACGGATTCAAAGCTTCCCTGAACCCAAAAATATCGCTACATGTAGAGTTCTGAGAGAGAAGGCGGCTGTCAGTTTATCAGTCGTTCTTTTGTCAGGTCGTCAAATTAAAGAGCCGGCGCAGAGGATCTGGGGCCGCCTTCCAGGGGGGAAAGGTCATGTGGAAGAGAGGACTGGGCACTCATTTGCCAGGCTCCTCTGCAGGATGGATACAGAGCGAGCTGCAGATTGGGTTCCTGCCAGGGGCACAGCGAAGGCGGGGACCGGTCTAGCCTGGCCCCCGAGTGAACCCAACACCCCCGCGCCGTCTGTCACTCAACACGTGTGGACCATCTGCCTGGCGCTACTTTAGAAACCAGCTCACTTGTTGCAGGCAGAAAGGGAGAGTAGGGAGATTCCATCTAGCCAATTAACAGGAGAATAATCTAAACAGATTTCAATTGATAAATCTTTAATGATTTGAGGGATTTTATACAAATGCACACTTGACAGTGCTAATTTAAAGCAAATACGAAGCTTGATTAAAAATTCCCCTGGCTGGAAAGATAAATGTTTGAATAATTCATCAGATTTAATTGACACGACTGATGTTGTAAACAGAAATGTTTTGATGTTCGTAATGCTTTTTGACGTAATGAATTTTTGGGGAGGATCCCAGAGTGCAAAAATGTACGTGCGATGGTGGGGGGTTCGGGGGCTCCGAGATTCTTAATCAAGCACGGAAGCTCTGAGTCAACTTTCAGTTCACTGTATTTACATATTATTTCAGATATGTATAGGCTCGGAAAACGCCACCGGGTATCTTATAATAACTAATTTGGGTGGGGAAAAAAAGGACAGGGAAGGAACTCAGCATGATGGACCGTGAAAATGTTGAGCAAACACGCGATACACGCCCTCGCAGCCAGCCCAAGGCGTTTCCACTTCATTCGGACCCTCCAGTGCTGACACTAAACAAGGATGTAAATACGGCGAGAAAAAAGATTCCCATTCCGGGCACATCTGCCACTCGTCACAGCAATGAGTCGAGGATAATAAAAAAGTGTCTCCGTCTGATGACACGTCAGCGCTCCGCAGAGCAATGTGCTTTGACCCCCCCCCCACCCTCTTGCTTAAACGCCACGCGTGGCCCAGCTTCACGAGGCGGGATTGCGAGCTGGCCCACCCGATCGGGCGGGTGGGGGGCGACAGGAAAGTCAGGGTTTTTGAGATTTGCACTGGGCATTCAATGGAGGTTGCATTGGATGCAAGTCAGCCACCATGCAAGTCAGCGCATTAACGAGCTTGTTTATTAACTTTCCCGCGGAACTGCTGTTCATCTACAACATTCCGCCTTCACATGCCTGGAGAAACCCTTACTGTTTTTGTCAACCTGGAATCATTTATGAATTTTCCAAAATAAAGTATAACGTAATTAATTCATGACAGAAGAAAAGAAAAAACATTTGGGCTGAATTAGGGAAGGTTTATGATGAACTTTGTCTCAGATTTATGAATGCATCTGATTAACGTTAGCAAAATGTTTTGGGTGGGAGACAAAAAGGAGATCAGGCAGCCTGGGATACAGAGCCCTGGAGCACTGAGCTGTCAGTCAGCTTCAAGGTGGGCGGGCATTCGCGTGCGTTTTAGCGCGTGGCGGAGAGGTATCAGCGTGTTGTTTATAGCGGTGACACAATTACGGCGGGGGGGCTCCGCTTCCACACAAGCCACCCCCCCTTTGAACGAAGCAGTGAAGTTGTCCCATGCTTTATTAACTTTCGATCGATAAACATGCAGCTTGCAAAGGTAATCAGGAAATGCCTCCAATTGGCTGACAATGTATCAAAGCTGGTGCTTCCAGGCAGCTGCAAACTCTAACAAGCAGTTTATTACCGGTAGCTGTTACTGACATTAGTCAAAACCAAGAAAGATAAAACAGAATAAGAAAAGCGATGTGGGGAGAGCCCTGGGCGTCATGTTCTCCTCTCTCTTTTGAAAACCGCACGCCTCCCTTTGATATGATAACAAATATAAATTGTTTAAAAACATCAAATACAAGGAAAACTGGAACCAGTCTGTCGTGGAGGTAATCTAGCCGAAAGTGGTGTGCCTGGAACTGAGCGACAGCCGCGGATAGCGGGATTCATTTTGGTGGAGCTGGATCACTGATCCGATTTAGCACTGCCGAAATGCAATGCTATTGTTTTTCTCTCTCTCTCTTCTCCCTCCCTCCAACGGCAGGCGCCGGCTCGTGGTTTTCGGGTCTTTCCGGAGAGAGCGCGTTTGCGCTCTTTGTCACAGCCCGCCGTCTTGCCTCCCACCTCCACCCCTACCGCTGCCCCGAGGTGCAGCAAAGGTGAAACAGGTAGATTAAAGTCTGTGCTGTTCTCATCTTTGACTTGTTTGTTTCGATCCCGGGCTTAATCGAATCAGAGGACTGTAAGGGGGTTTGGGGGGGGGGTTGGGTGCAGGGGAGAGAAGGTGGTGGGGGCTATTCGTCAGCCCCAGGTGGGACGAAAAGATGCTGAAAAAAAATCCCATCTGAATTATTTTCAGAGAGGAGGTTTCCCCCCATGGGCAGCAAAATGCTAATAAGAGATCAAAGGAATTTTGACCAGAAAAAGAAGGGGGAAAAAACATTGGCGTGAATATCATCAAACGCACAGATGCTGCTCAGGATCTCTGTGTGCAGGTAACAGGAGGGGGCCAGTTGCTCTCCTCCTCTCCCTGCCTCCCTGTTAAGCAGTGCAGCTGGGAGACAGATGGCGGGTGGACCTCTCCCGTCCAGGCAGTCAGGACACACCGCAGCTTCCCCTGCTCGCGGTCAACGGCCCACTCGCCGGAGAAATCCTTTCAAACCCTCCCCACAAATGGCAGGATTGTGCCACTTTGTGCCCACGCGGGCGGGCGAGCGAGCGCCGGTGGGCAGGCCTTCCGGAAGAGCAACGGAGCCCCGCAAAACCTGCCCCCGTACAACCCGCCGCCCCGGGTCACCCAAAATCCAATCAATCAATCTTTTAGAAGGGCCGAACGGCACAAATACTGCCTCGCTCAACACTTTAACAAATCCCAGAGGCCCCAGCACGAGAGCAACACCTGGGGATCTGGTTAACGAGACAGTCCGCCGTGACTGTGGCTGAGAGCGGACGGCTGCACAAACACACTTTTACAATCACAGCGCATTCCGAACATAAAGGCCTTGTCAATTAAAACCTTATACGTCCCCTGGTAATGGCCGCCTTGTGTTCCCCACGCTCAACAAAAGGAGGGTCACGGAATCAAATTTCTCCATGAGAAATGATAGAATATAGCCCCTAGATGGAAGTTTTCAATGTCCAATAATACAGATCTCACAATTATAGAAAAAAAACCCGTTGTTCATAAGAATCAAATATTATTATTCATATAAAACATGAATACATTTTTTTTTTTTAAACAAAAAAAACAAACAGAACTCAACCCTGGATCCCCTCAGCTACTTCCCGTGACATCACCAGACTACAGTGAGGAACATCCTTCAGTAGGCACTTATTGACTGGGGCAGGTGAAATTTGCAGTGTTAACAGGAGACTTTTCCCAGATTAATCAACCATGGTACAGTGACGCTAACAGAACTGACTTTATAAGGATCTTGAGGGCCCTGTATTTTTTTCTATCCATTTTAATTTGGGGCTGTATTTACTTCAAATCGGTGGCTGGAATATGTTATAACAGTGACGGTTAATTTCTATGGTTAAAGGCGCACCTGTGTGATTACACATAAGCAACTAAAACAAACAAAAATACAGTGGGTGCATATTTAGACATTTATAAAATGCCTGGTAGTTCATTTTCCCCATGATGACATTCCCTTTAATCTCCTTTTGTAACAGTCCTGCCCTTTAAAAGCCTACAGTCATTATTCCAAAGACCACTGCCAATAACGCACGGCGCAAGCAGCCCGGGCTTAGCGCGGGGGTTCTCACATCTGGATTAAAAGAACGCAGATGTCTTGGCTGTAAAATACCCCGTCTAAATAAAAGTATGCTTTCTGGTTGGTCAGAAGCCTGTGAGAATTGCCTCCAATCTCACTCACGGCCGGTGTTTCTTGTTCCTGGACCGAAGAGGGATTCTCCTTTTAATAAGCCTTAATCCTGTTCTTTTCTTCCCCCATCCCTCGTTTTTGTCCCACCGCCCACCACCCCCTCCCGCCGCCTGACCGCTCGCACCTATTCTCCCGCTCATTATTGCCAATCATTTGATTTTCAGAGCGCGATGTCACCTGCATTGTAATCTGATTACTTTACGGAGAAATTAGTATGTATATTTAATGTGGAGGCTTTTTTTTTTTCTCTCATGATGAAAATAATCTTGAGGAACAGAGATAGGACCTCTCATGTTTCTGGCGGATATGCCAGTAACGCGCTAATAAATGACAGCTGATTTATGCATGTGTATTCTTTTATTTATAAAAATAGCAAGTGGACTGATTTTTGGTATGAATAATACAAGTGGATCCACTTTGATTAGACTTCTGTGGAGGGCCGTGCATATTCCGCATTACAATTAAATCTTCTGATGTGAAATGGAGATGACATGCTAATGAGGCAAGCCAGTGAGCTTGAACCAAGACTGTCCAACATCATTACAGGATATCTCAGATGAAGAGTAATTATACGAGGAACACTGAAATGTCATTAAAAATCTTCAGTAAGTGATTTAACCTACTATTTCTCACTAATGCAGGATTTTTAGAGGCTAACCGAACAGAAAGTTGCTTCTCAGAAGTTACAAAATTTTTTTTTTTTTTAAACCCCTTTTAAACATGCCTGGATTAAAAGGCAGAGATACAATCAAGCGTCCTAATTTAATTTGGTGCATCAAATTCAATGGTGGTATGTAACTGAAATCTCGTTTTAATAAATTCAGATGAATTGGCAATTAGTTCTTGATCTGGTTCCCATGAAATGGTTGAAAATTGATACTGGAGGTCCTTGGGACATTATATTCCAGCCACTTAAACCTTATCTAACTCAAACGGTGGTGTGGGGAAACCGTCGGGTGAGCAGAAGCTTGATTAGCACAGATTTTGCTTGTTTTTCTCCATTTGCCGTTCCCAGTGGGGATACATAGTGCCGTTTCGCGCGAAAGAGCTGCAGGGCGGCGAGGAACCTGATCTTATTTTGACATTGACGAGGGTACCTGCAATTCAAGCTCTCAGAGGCTGACCCCAGATTAAAAAAAATGTTTCTGTGCCTGTCCAACGGAAATGCCACATTTAAGACAGAAGCATTCTTAGGCTGTGCCTCCGTTTCAGTTTGTTGTGTCTGCTGTGTCGCAGTCAACTGCCACAGTTGCTTACATGCATGTCACGGTGATTCATAAGTACAGGTAAGAGTCTCGTCTGTGCTCTCCACACAGAACTATGTATGCATTGCAGCTAGACACCATTTATCTGCTGTGTTGTATATAAGCAACCACCCTAGCCGTCTATCGGTATTCGCGCGTCGCACATATAAAGGACACATGGGAGTGATTCTCATCTGTGTTACAAGCGAATTAAGCCCAATAACTGTGAGGAATGGCTGATGGAATGCAGTCGTTTCCAATAACGCGTCCCAAAAGAAGAATGCGCACCTGCGTTGACTACAGCCGTGAATTTACACATGGCAAAACTGGTTATAAAAAAACAAAACAACAAACAAAAAACGACATTTCCATTACTCAAAATCCCATCGTGCCTCAGAGCCTTGCAATTATTTTGCAGCAGCGTCAAACTTGAACCCAAGACCAATGCAATTTATTTAAGATGCACTTTTCAGGGGCTGCAATTATAGTAATGACGATCTCAATTAACTTGGCCATTTCCTCAGACTATTTAGAGGCCAATTTCACAGCCCAGGGGGAGGTAGTTTTGGACAATTGACAACCATTGTCAGGTGAACAGGAGCACGTACTTCAATGAATAAACAATAAAAGTGAATGTGTTATTCACTGAAACAATTAAATATCAGTTTATTGTTCATAATGACATCCAAAGAAAGTGAATTCCTAGATAATAACCCAAGATTTTAAAAGTATTTAATGCAGTTATTAACAAGCAATATGGTTTCATGCGATAAACATGAACCCTCATTAAATTTCACCCTTTACCTCAGACATAATGTAACCGTCAGGCACATGGACCCTGCAGAAATGTCAGTCAATGTGTGCCTGCTGGTGACCTGGCAACTCGCTTTATAAGAAAGTCAGGCAATCATCAGTTCTCTGAACTTGCCTGCCCCACTCCACTTGGGTGTGTGTGTGTGTGTGTGTGTCCTTCTTCATTCAGAAACCGCAAAGGCAATACACAGAGGCAATTTTTATTAAATTAAAGTGATCTGTTCTCCGGAGGAAATAATAAATATGAAAACATTTTAAGGACATGAGAATTTTAATTTTACATTTAAAATAACGCATCGGTCGTGATCCAGAGGCCGTGTGTGCAGATTGATTCTACTCTTTCGAAGGGTCAGTTTGACACCACGACGAACTGAAAATAGGGGCGTATTTCATACTGTATTTTCCCAACTACTAAAAACTGTGACAAAATAAAATACTGTCCTAAAGTAGAACCTCATTGTCTAATCGTGTTGTGGTTCAATTGAATCTGTTGAACTTTTCCCCAAACCACCATCATTGCATTTTTTCTCTGTGTCAAAGCAGAGCCATAGCCAGGAATGCTTTTTTTGGTAAAATAACTAATTAAACTCTGTGTTAATTTGGTGGACCCACAACTGTGGCTACACCACTGCTAGCAAGTCATATATCATATAATATTTTAACTTTTTCATTTTTCAAGGTCAATATTTTTGGTAACCGCTCTTCCAGTACAGTAAAATTTTGTTGATCTTTTATCACTTTGTGAAAAGGCTAACTGTGTATTCCGTGACCCCCCTGCTCATGATTATTTAATGGCCCCTGAAAGTGGGGAGTGTAAAATTGTTTGTGAGCTGTCTGACAGTGTGTACGACATTGTGTTTCTGTTTGTGCTCCATATGGTCTCCCTCCACTTGAATGCACAAACGGACTGACAGTCAAGCGTACTGTAACACGCTACTGTAGTACTGCCGCGACACTCACATCAAGGTGTTAGACATTCAGAGGCTGCTGTTTGGAAAAGGCATCATCAGTGCTTTGTTTATAACACTGTCATTCATCATAAATTTAAAGCTTCTAACTGGAGGCAGAAGCTAATTGCAAGTTCTCTGTAAGAAGGAGGTATTTAAGTATCAAATAAAAATATATATATATTTTTTTTTTTAGATGTATCGAATACTCACACAGTAGTTAAACTTGAAAAGACTAATTGAGAAACGCACCAACCTAACATTATCCCAGGGACCATTATCTTCAGAGTACAACACAGGCTGCCCTTTAAATAAAACATTGAATGTACAAGTGTCCATATTACCACCTCTGCTCCGTGAACAGGGTAATCTACTGAGAGAAACATACAACCTACCAACTATGTTTTAGTCCCAGCTTGATTGTGAGAACACGCTGCTCTACTCCCCACAATAAAAAAATACACTTCACAGTTCTTGTTGTATGTGAATAAGGCTACACACGCACATATGAGAGAATCTAATACATTTTCACAGTGTGAAGATGAGACGGTTCATGTGTAATTTTCTTATAGGAGTAATGGAGAAGTGTAACAGCTACAATGGAGAGCTGCTGCCAATACTGTCCAGCATAAAATTTCAACACTGAATCCATTAAACTACAAACTGGTGTGCAAAAGCACAGGAGCAGGACAGGGGAAAGCCCTTCCTCTCTCAGTCTTCCTCCTTCCGTTTCAGTTCACTGAAAGAAGTCAATGAGATTCTGACCGCTACATGAAAGCGTCATTTGTATACTGTAGTAGCTAACCTTAGGGGAGGAAAAACTACAATCGCTATGGCAGATAAAATGGAATTCCATACATCAGAAGAACAGACGTCCTGCACTCATGTATGCATGGGTGGCAAAAACTTATTTTTCCATAACATGAATTCCACGGTCTACCCTCGGACATTTGCTCGGTAAACGCACACCGGAAAAGCCATTTAGCGCCCGGGAACCGCAGCCGGTCCGGGCTTCAGAGGTAACGCAACGGAGCTGGAGTTTGGACCACTTTTCTGGCAAGGGCGACCAGTCGCAACGTAAGATAGCCTTTCAAGTAACTTCTGGGCCGCGGCGCTTCTGATCAAAGGCCCGCCTGAACCCGAGGACTCAGCCCATTACAGACCCAGTGGGTCAGATTCCTTCCCTAAGTCCCAGTCATCTCAACAGAACTCAAGGTAGTGGTGGTTCGAACAAAGGGTTGTAACATAGCCATGCAATTTTAATCGCTCCCCCCCCCCCTCAAACACTAAAGCCCTGAACGAGTTCCTCTACATTACATAAATGTGTAATGCCCACTACATTTTCATGGTTGTGGCTCTGTAGAAAAAATATATATCTACACAAAACTTAGAGCTCCCTGATGTTGGAGGTAGACAGTTTCTTTTCCAATTCATAGTTTTGGTCCTTTATTTTATTCAGCAGTGAAAAGCCATGAATACAGAACAAATAACAGCTGTTACAATTCTCAACCATGACTTCTAAATGTCAGAGAATTCAAGGTATGGACACAGTACACAGTAATGAAAAGTATCAAAAAATTTGTTTTCCGTCAATAAAAGATAAATAAACCAAAAAAAAATAATTAAAAAAGGTATCCACCAAATACATAAACAGATGTTATTTTTTTTTGCTACAGTTAAAATTTGACTGTATACAAATGAATGTGGAAAGGGTACAGGACTCTGCCAGACATTATGCTTCATAGGGTATGCACAGAACTACAAGCAATAAATACACATATTAGTTTAAGCCTTACAACAGCTACGCAAAGCAGATGCAGAAAACGCAAGTTTGCTATTCTTAGCAAGCAATGACAGAAGAGAAGAACTCATGAAAAGCAGAAAAGCAACGTTTGTTTTTTTCCGTTTTTTTTCCTTTCTTTCATTAAAAAAAACCCCCTCAAAAAACTCCCCC
>JAOVYW010000054.1:7068870-7080737 GCA_025775045.1 Hiodon tergisus | reverse complement strand
CTGTGGCGCTCGGATTCAGACTGTAGCTTCTCACTGTTCTTTTGCTGCTTAGCAGCTCACTAAATTATTTTTCTCTTTCAATCCGAACTTTGACTGATGACTTTGTGAAAGGTTTTTTTTTCTCTTCTATTAAATGTGAATCATTATGTCCTGAGGGCGTCAAAACGAGCAACCACCCTTTACGCTTCATACGAGAAGTTAGGGGCACGCAAAAAACTCAAATCAGACACGCCAGGACTGGCTCTTGTGTTCCCAAACGGAAAAGAATGCACATCTGCTCGTAACCCAGATAACACGACTAACACTGCTAAGTGCTTGTCTAAAAAGTGCCTGTTTAAGAAACACACAATTAAAATAAAAGTATGTCATTCCTTAAACCGAAAATGAGAGAAAGACTTTTTACAGCTAAAATTGCTGGAGACAATATAAACAGGGACAAACAAAGCAATGTCAAATCCAGCCTGGACAGACTGATGCTACCATCAAACAGTACCAGAGAGCTTAGTCGAAATTTCAGCAGGATTTGTATTATCAATTCTTTCAGATACTCCTTTTTTTGGGGGGTTTTTTGCAACCGAGTAAGTTTGTTCCTCGGTGGGCCATGCATGTGGTCTCCTGTGGTCTATTAGTAAACCGGGATGTAGCCCTCACAGCAATGCCCCGTTAGCTTCCCCCGCTCTCCTGTCGGAATACATTAAAACCCGAGAATTCGCTCAAGACGAAGAAGTGGCCTATTACGGGGGCTGGGGGGGGAGAGTCTAACTTCCACTTTTGCGAGGAATCACAAGACAAAGTGGAGTTCTTAAGACTCGAGAGGATATGGCAAAGGCAGTCACACTTCAGAACAAGACAAGCGGCAGTGGAAGACCTTTACTTTCGGTGTTTTTTTGGGGAGGGGGGGTGGCGAAAAGGCAAAAACTTGTGATGCGCTCACTGGAAAACAGACTGCATAATGGAGCCAGTCATGTGGATTGCCCGACGTCTCTAGAGAAATAAGGGAGCAATTTCTATTCCATATTTGATGGCTGCCTGAAATTCTATTCACAAAATCCAAACAGAGACCAAACCTCAGGAGGTCAGCGCCGCTTCCTGTAGGCTTGCATAATGGGCCGCTTGAAGAGAGAGAGCCCCTGATACCTGCTGATCAATTTAACTGCTTCCACGTGTTTTGTTTAGACTGCGTGCGTGTCTGACGCCGCTCTCCGACAAAAACGCCAGCCAGCCCCGTGGAAGGCCGCCTGTCAGCTTGATTTATGGGTATGTCAAAACTGCAACTTTCTGCTCGCCGGCTCAAACCTACGCCGTTTCTTCATTAATCAGGGACCTGTGACTTTGAGCCGAACGCTCAGGCGGGGTCCTTAACATTAGGCTAAATTTGCCGCCGAGTAGGGAATGGAGTATGGGGGGGGGGCTGCTAACGGCGGGAGATAACCGCTGCATTGTCCATCGCTCCGACACGCTCCCTTTGCGGGAAGTTCATTAGAGGCGGTTAGAACGCTCCGGTTCCTGTGCAAACCTTGGGGCAGCTGGGGTTCCGCACCCGTCTCACCGGATCTCAGCGCAATCACAGAACAATGGAAGCCAGACGGACAGACCTCTGTAAGGGCGTGAGCCACCCCCCTTCCCATACAAGAGTTCAGAGTGAGTACCTCCTTCACCTGCTTCCCTGGGTGCTGCTGTTGAAGAAGTTGAAGGTGCAGTTGCTCCTGCTGTTTCTTGTAGAACTCCTGCAGATGTTGCTGGAGAAAAAGAGGGGGCGGGGTGGGGAGATGCCATTCAGAACACTGCGTGGTATTCGTTTAGTCCGCGCTCTGTAAACAGCGCAGGCAAACACCACTTTGTTCCATGTATAACGCGCTGTGCCTCGCTAGGCCTTCAAATCCTAGCGGATGACCAGACATATGAACGGTGGGTTTTCAGCTGAAGTTTATTTTCCGTCCTCTTCTCCGGCGCGCGCCTCTGCCGCATGTGTGCGAGTGCTCGGTATAATGCCGCCTATTCCCTATTGCCACGAATCAAAACAAATTACATGCCATGCATAGCACAGGAGTGAGGTCTTAGGTTTCGCAGAGACAAAACATGATTGTCCATTTCTAAGTGAAAGTTAATTAATCTGTCAATCTGTTGTGCTAGGTGCCAAAATCACAATTTCAAGTGACTGGATTATCAAGAGCATTAATACAAAGGCCTTGAATACAAATACGACTCTGACCAAGTCACTGTAATTAAACCACTCATATGGTTATCATACTTTTTTTTTAAATTAGAAAAGGAAAAACCAAACAAATAAAATAAACTTTCATTATTAAGCAAATTTTCTAAGTAGTACTCAAGTATCAATACAATTATTTCAGACTTGGAAAGTGTGGAAAACCATAGAATTCAAGCAGGATGTGTGTATATGTATAAATTTTCATTGAGTGGCATAAATAATCTTCACTGTCCATGTGACACATGTACAGCACTAACCCCCATTACTTTTCCGTATGGGTTTTAAATGGTCCAGCACATTACTGGCGGGGGAACAATTAATCACATTAACTATATATTTTCTGCCTAATGCCATGACAAGGAACACAATTTTAGAGTGAACACAACCACACTCAAAGAACCAGAAGCATCATTTGGCCCTAATGCGTTTAACACTTACTGTCTATTAACGCTATTTAAAAAAGAAAGAAAGGGGAAAACAGTCACATGGCAAAAGGTGGGTTAGTAAATAGCGAATTCCAGTTTCCCTGAGTCTGTCCGGGTAGCATTGGCCGCACGGAGGGTAATTAATGTACGGGGGAGTGCTTTCACGGGAAAAACAAACGTTTGGGAATGTCCGCGATGTTTAAAAATGCGCCGACGCTAACCATTAGCACCCAGACGTGAATGGACGTTTTCCCTCACGCTGCGCTACACCGAAGCACGGAGCAGGTTCAACACGTGATCCGTCTTGTTTTGAAACGGCGGCGTCTTATCACTTTTCCACCAAGAATGACGACTCTCCTCGCTTCGGTTTTTTTTATTATTATGTTCCTTTATCTCTCGCTCCCAATGTCTCTTTGCACTGTCCGTCTCTGAAAAGACGCTCCGGTGGAAACGGTTAATTGGATGTGAAGTGGCTTTGTTCCTAAGTGTGTCAAGGGCAGACGAGGTGGCTGGGGGTGGCGTTGGGTACCTGCTGCAACATGACGGCCTGCTGTTGCTGGAGGAGGGCTTGGAGCTGCTGTGGAGACAGGACCTGCTGCTGAAGGAGCTGTTGCATCTGCTGAGGGGTGATCACCTGGGGACTCATCATGGCCACTGACACAGGCACCTGCTCGGAGACAGACAGGCTCGCGTCAGGAGCTAGCCGGGAGTAACTGGGTAACCCACGGCTGGACGCCTGTGAACTCATGAAAGGATGCCGTGCTTTAGACTATTTTCTGCCCTCCTTCGGTGGAATCATCTGAAAGGGAGACGGGGAGGATTTAAATAGAGGGAGACCTTAATTAGCCGAACCCATGAACTCCCCCAGGCTTTACCATCAGTGGTATCATAAAACAGAATGGGAAGGATTAAACCGCTGACTTACTTGTTGTACTGTTACCCATCTGCTGATATGTGAAAAGTTTTACTGTTTGCAGAGTTGCACGAGCCCACTCAGGAACCAATTTAAGTCTTAAGTCTTAGCTCTAGATGGACAGGTTTGCTCTTAATAAAACCGTCCAATAGTTTTCAGAGTCTTCTCCAATCTAAGCACACCTTTTTCAGTAAACGACAGAGACAGTGGCATTCTAAGGAACCTCAGAGCAAATGTTTACTGTTCTGAATTATTGTTTGATTTAACACATGTACAATATATTTATAACCGGTGGTTAAACAGGACTAATAATTTAAGGTTAAACTGGGTAGTTGTGTGGGCACCACCTTTGTTTTGAGAAAGCCCAAGAGAGGCTAACCCTTCCCAGACTGAGCCACACCTTTGTGAACGATTGCCATTTTAGAGACAGGACGTACCAGTTGCAGTCTACCTTACATCGCAAAGAGGGTTTCCAGTCCTGCCAAGAAAAAATAAATTCCTCTCCAGCAAGTTTAAATAATTAATATCGTTTTACGGGTTTAAAACTAAATTATTACACTACAAGCTGTCAAACTGCAAGAAAACTTTGTCAAAATAAAACAAAAGAAAATGTTTTTCTGCAAGGCTACAGTGGCTTCCAAACAGCAGATCAATAAAGCAACTTTCATGGAATTTCACTTTGATTGTCTGCGCACGTCATCTGGGGAGTGCACACGTTAAGGTCTTCATTACTTCTATTAAATACTTCATTCATGGTTAAAAATTAAACAATAGCAGAAAACAATCACTCTGCAGTGGGTTCTTAAAAAACGGTATGCTCTTCTCCAATTGGTCGAAGGCATATCTCATTTACGAGTACTGCCAAGCTATATCTTCTATGTAATAAGACACAGATAAATAAATAATATAAAGCCTATTTTAGATGCTTTATATTGCAATTAAAGAAACATGGTTGGTTTATGGATTTTACCATGACTTGAGTCAAACATATCCAATGTGATTACACTCCAGTTTTGGAGGTCAGTTACTGATTATTTGGGAGCAGTGTAAAAGCCCTAGTGGGGATCGCGTTAGCACACTTCGCACATGGTGTTAGAGGGCGCGTGTCCAGTCAGTGAGTTAGGCTCGGACCAGGGGCAAGCCATGGGGAACAGTGCCACAGAAACGTTAAGCCTGCGGTAAGACGGGGAATTAAATCGGCATCCTTCAATTGTGGCTCCGCACCACCGCCCACCCTGGTCCACCTTTACCTGTTGCCTTCACCAGGCCTGTTGGAGTACAATGGGTTTTAACATAAAAAATACAGATATTTAAAAAAAGCCCAATTGAACTGAGTAATAAGAATACACATAACAAATACAATACGATATATGAAATATGTAGACATGCCTGTAAAACACGTTCACTGCATTAACATTTTAGATCATTATTTTTTATTTTTTTAAATAAACAAATGCTTTGCCACATGATCTCTAGCATCTGAACCGCTGAACCACCTGAAGTCCATTTGTGTTAAAAACATCTGAGACAGGGCTCTGTTCCCCGGTTGCTGAATGATATGGCCTTTAATACAATTCTACAATGCTTTCCCACAGCCGCTCTATCCCAGCAAGCAGCACTTTAGGCCTTGACACGTCCTTGTTTTTCTCTCCTCTCGGAGCTAAAGTTCTCCTCTTTGATTAACTGAAACATTTGCATGGTCACTACACATTTTTCATTTTATAAGTCATTATGCATTAGCGGTCTTGATCGCCCAGCTTGACTAATCCTGATGAACTCAAATCTCAGCTGAAGGTCAAACCCCCAGCCCGCTGCACATTCATATTCAAACAAATCTGCACCATTGTTCCTAAGACTGAAAAAAAAGCCAGTCAATGCATGTCACTCAAAGAACATATCCCGCACCTATTACAAGGAACGCCAGTGATTCAAAACAGCAAACAAACAAACCCCCCCCCCCCCCCCCAACATGCTCAATTTATGCCTGAAATGTTCGTTTTTAATCAAACAACACATTTAAGCCACATTTATCTGGTTCATGATGGGATTAAAAGAAAAGACGGTTATATTAAAATACAGACTGTGTTAATTTGATGTCTCATCAACCATATCCAAGCAGAGCACTTGTACACCATCAACTCATGTATGTACATAAAATGTGCTCATTACTTATTCTATTTTCAGTAATTAAGCATTCATATTTTATAATATAAGCATTACCACTGCCCCTTTCACTGTTTTTTTTCTAGACTGTGCATAATCACAAATTCAAAAACGGGCGCATAGAGCGTTGTAAATTATGAACATAATATTTATTTCAACAAAAAGGAGTCTCTACTGACAAAGAAAGACAGAAAATCCAAAACAAATGTAGGAAGGAGGTGTCCTTCGTGCTTTCATTTGCTCCCTTTTTTTTTTAGCAGATTGATGGATGATAATCATCTTTATTTCATTACTCTTGCAAACAAAAAGGCAGAAAAGGCTGGGAGAGGCACTGCTCTATTCATTCTAAGACCTGCACAATGCTAATTCCAGCATTTAACTGCACGCGTTTTTTCTGCTTGATGTATCAGGGTTTGAAAAATGAAAGCAGATAAGTAATTGCTCTCCTGGTTCTTATTCTTCGCTGACAACCCATAAATTTAATTTCACACACACATTCATTTACATTTTCAAGTATATGACATGATAATTGCCGGAATATAACACCTCCATTCCAAGGGGTGCAGCAAGAGGTTGATTGACAGGTGTGGTGAATAGAGAGGAATGGAGGTTGAATTGCGTCTCTCTCTCTCTCTCTCTTCAGAATGATTGTACCAAGAAGGGCCGAGATTAATAAGCATTTATGAAGCAGCATTTATACCGCCTAGCAGTAAACATTCACAGTCAATGAACAGCCTTTTCACTGGGGCTTCAAATCTCCTTTTGATATCCAACAAAACAATCTAATCCGTAATCCAACTGACACATGCACATTGCCAAATAATTTATTACGAAATGCTTTATGCCGTTTTTTGTTAGGCAGTTTGAAATTTAGTACAATTGATGGGGAACACTACAGACGTTAATTAAAGAAATAGAGCCTCCCCCCTTTCCTCGTTTCATACGTTCGCATATGTCAAAGCAAAGCATGTGCACAGTGAACCACCTATGATAATAATAACAAATACCTGATATCTGTGTTCAAACAAACTCCAGCAAAAAATTTTTAATACACAACGGATTGTTGGCCCCCGGAAACGAGGGCGGGGCTTGACTCGCCGTGCAGCTGGAAAGTTTGAGAGCAGAACAAAGCCCTCCAATTGAGGAAGACACCGGCGGCCTGTCGGACGAGCCGCAGATCATTAAGGGCCTCTGGATGCAGCCGGGGGGCTGACTTCGACTGACAGAGGTCTGCAGGCGAAAGGTTGGCTTTCTGAAGGCCTGAGAGCAGTGGTTTGTATTGGAGTGGGGTGGAGTGGAGTGGGGTGGGGTGGGGTGGGCGATGCAAGGCACAAATGTCAAGCAAGGGACTGCTTCTAACCATCACTACTGATTACTTCACAGCTTGTCCTACAATGGAAGCCCAGATGTTTCTGTATGATCACTAATTCATCTCCACAGAATTTAGCCCGATTATCTAGGACTGCAGAGTACTGTCATTCTACAGCTCAAAAAATAGCTGTAGGTTTACAGAGTACTCTCATTGTACAGCTCAAGATAAGTTATTCAAACTCAGCACCCCCCCCCCCCCCTCCATTTAATAAAGCAGTCATGGATTAAACGTGTTGGATAAACAGGCAGGATGCAGTATGGAGTGAATAATGTCCCCACTTCACCCCAAACCGTTTCATTGCCACAGATAGAGTAAAGACAAATAAAAGGGGGGACTGGAGGAAAAGGCCCTAATCAGCTCTGCGCCTGGGCCGTGTGCTTCAGTGTTAATCAAGGTGTAAGACCATTCTGCCAGAGAAGTGAGAATTGAATTCCTTCACTGTCCCGCTAATTCATCTCAGTCCCTGGCTACCCCCGGGGCACTGCGCCCCTGCACAGAACACACTCAGTACCCACGCTGTGCGCCTCTCCCCGGTCTCGTTCGGGTCGACGGCGCTAATTAACTGGCCAATTAACGGCACTGGCCCGGGCTGCTTTTACTGATCTGGCCCCTGCTCCGGTGAGGCGGAGGCGGAGGGACCACCGGGACTCGTCTGCCACCTGGCCACACACAGATTGACCAGATCAGGGAAATCCAGGCTCCAGAGTATCGGAGACAGGGACAGGTAGACGACCGAGCTCAGTTATCACGCTCACATGACTATAATCTCAACCCAGTTTACAAAGCTGGAAAATAAAAATACTAAAACTGAATAATGGGCCATAGATAATTATCACCATATGCATACTGATAAAACTGTGGAGGTGGAAGAGGGAGTATATGGGGGTAGGAATTATTTTGTGTACAGGAAAGGAGCAGTAACAAAGAATTCAGGTTACCTACTCAGAAATGTACGCACAGAAAAATAGGTTCTTCAGATTCTACACACCTTTTCATTGTTTTTATCTTTTAAACTGTAAAGTAAGGCCACAGAAAAAACACAACAAAATGAATGGGTATGAAAAGGCGTGAAATATCTTACCCCGGCTGCACAGTCCTTCTCTGTGGCTGCGACTGTCACTGAGAGGGTTACAGGTAACATCACAGCAGATTCTTCATCGTCTGACATGCAGTAAATTACCAGCGCTTCCAGCAGTTTCGACGAATTACAGTTCATCGTTTGGAAAAAGCCTTCCCCACTACCGAGATGCACATATCTGATCTGTCAGTTAGGATTCAATTAACACGGCGGGCAGAATAATCAGATTGCTTGTGTGTAGGAGCGGTGTACTTGGTTTATTGCTTTCATGCATCTTCTGTCTGTAGGTAAATGTACCGCTGCGACACCAAAGCTCTGTATCACCTGTTCACTTGCCTCAGGGTAATATTTCAACTCCCTTGCAATGATGAACCTCACCTGTCTCGGCAATTTAGCAATCTTGTCCTGTAGTCCTGTATAGCTGAAAAATGGTGGGCTGGCCTGCAACAACACTAAATACAAAGCAGCCTAAGGAAAACGGACAAGTGTCTTTTTTTTAGGGTATGTGAAATCAGATTTTCTACAGAGTAGAAAATCGCTGGCCCAATATCTATCAATACCTCCACCGTAAAACATACACTGACTATCAAAGTATGGTTGCCTTCTGACAAGTGGAACACATCTGGAGAAGGAGAAATATATTACTAGTATTATGAGACAAAATAAATATTGAAGAGAAAAGGAGAATAGACCCCCATTAAAGCACATCAATAATACTATAACTGAATGGATGGCTTAGAGTCAACACCTTAACAAAATATCCAGCTTGAAAACTACATCTTACAGCTCATGTATGCGTATTAAACTCGTCTTAGACAAACATGAATACAAATTCCAATTTAAATATTCAAAGGGTGATGTTCCTATCAGGTTGTCAGCCTGTTATTTCCCTTGCATGTTTGTTTGTTTCCATTTCACAGGCTTGGAACTTGATAAAACGGTAATCCGTTTGTGTGTGGAATTTTGCAACACGTCGCCAGGAAAAGTTTAGTACGAGAGTAAGAAGCTCACAATAGCAGACTCAGTTTCCTTTGTTGGGAATAAGAGAATATACGACAAAATTATTACTGAGGTTCAGCATTATGCTGGATCTACAAGAGCTTTATAAAATTACTGAGTGAGATAACTAAACCGCACTAAGGAAAAAACAACAACAAAAACGCCATTCTCCACACATGAAGCAAAGTAGTTCTCATCTATTTACAGGTAAAATGACAAGGCTGTGCTGAAAGCAGGTTAACATTTAATAAACAGGATAATTACATGCATCTTGTGATTTCTTTTTTTCTTTACGGAAGGTTACGCAAATTGTCTGAAGCCGACACTCTGGGAATATTACCGGAGCAGCAGAAGCCACAGAGAACCAAGTGGCAGACCTAGGCGGTGTAAACAAACAAAGCACGTCCCATTATCCTTTTTTCAAATTTCATACTGCAACAGCGGCAAAAACCAATTACTGGATCACATTACAACAAACACAGTTATGTACTGTGAACAGGAGAACAGCGGGGACATGGACCATTCTATTACACAATGGAATTGTGAAGTGTACAACACGTTCCAAGGTGCTGACACGGTGATACGCCACCATGTACTGTAAACAATCTGAAGCTGAGTGACGCGGAAATGTCGCAGGATATCAGCTTTAATTTAGCGGGCGAAGCACCTGAAGTTCCTGACAGGTTTTAGGTAACAGAATATTTGGGGTAAAGGTATATGCACGAGTCTGTATTGATTCGGGACACACCGCCATAACATGCTCTCTGATTTAAACGGGACAGAATCCTAGAATATAGAGGTTCAGAGCACATTAGCATTATTTTCTGAAAGACATTTCAGATAAGCTCCGACAGATGTGTGGTAAATGTTTATACAGTTCCGTTAAATACCTTTTATTTTGTCCGTCTCGGTTGTGTTGGGGGACCTGGGGAAATTCACGTATCGGTTCAAAGCCCAGTACTGGTGTACAGACATCTGAGATCTGCCCAGCACTGTGCATTTCCTTTTCTGTTCGTGCTAATAAGATACTGAGATAACGTAAAGCAAAAATCACTAGCTCTCGTTAGAGTATGCATATCCTTTTAAAAAACCTTGAAAAAGCACAAGGAAAACCATTAACCAAAACGCAGCCCTGTGCACTACCGCTCTAAGTTTCAGTTCCAATCGAGAGGCTGGACTGACTATATCCAATGGGAAAGGGTTTACCGTACTCTTTTTGCAATGTTGTCACATAATAATTGAATAATGTCGACAATTGGTTCCATTAGGGTAGTCATTAGCCTCAGCTGTTTACGTGGTTATATGTAAATTTCCGTCCTTTGTTCATAGCTTCTAGAGTACTGGGAACAAAACAAAAAAACTGCACTTCTTTACTTAATGTGCTTCAGGAGAGATCTCCAAAAACGTACGGTTTTGACAAGCTTTCTTTCAAACCCACACATAACATCTTCATCCCAATAGTTCTCCACCGGCCTAACACACTGGCAAACATTTTCAGCAGCACAGTTTCAGAGGCCCTAAACTAGTACTAAACATAAAACCACACTGAAAGGACAACAAAAAATACAAAAAAACACGGTATTCCAACAGATAAGCCAGTTTTGCGGTTTTGGCAATTAAGCACATCATGCAATACAATAATTCATGAGCCTCCTAACTTAAAAAATAAGCCGCAACCCCCCCCACCCCCACCCAATACTGCATCCAATATGTAACCAAAGTCTCCCAAACTGGGCAAATAATTATTGTACGAGTATAACGCAGTAGGCCCTGAAATCCCATTCCCCGTCGCCACCCGTCGGGGTCCCTATGCTGAAACTGTTTTTTATTTTATTTTCCATCCCTTATTTGTATTTTAAATGTCAATGTATAAAGCATCTGAGATATTGCCACAATGAAAGAGTAACAGAGACGAGGCTGTTGTGCGCCTTGGGAAATCCTTGTAAGCAGCGTGCGACGGCAAAGGGATTTACAGGGGAGAAATAGGTGTTTATTGAGTGCTCCCATGGGTTTATTGTGTAATAATAGACCTGTCACATTACGCAAATGTGGAAAACAGCCTGTGCATGCATCAACACCACCACAAGATGAAATTAGTAAAGTAAAAGCCTTTGGATGCTAATGCTCACAGTAATTAAAGCAGCAACCCGAGGCGATTAAATGCTTGTGTGTCAAGCAATTTATGTGGCTACTTTCATTTTCTCTCGTGCAATGGAGCAAAGTAACTGGTTATTGCTATCTAGTGCTTCGCACGAGCCGCTAAATAAACGGCAAGAGGTTTTCACAAGCCTTGTCCAACGTGTAGCAGTAACCAGGCTGAAGTTCTCATGGAGTTCACCGCATAACCCGTTTAGAAAAAACGCATATATGACAGGTAAACACGTATCTCACTAGATGCACAACATTGTTCTGCCAGATTGAAAAGTCTTTGGGAGCCATCATCTCCCGTTTAATCAATGCATTTAATTGAATAGACTGTTAATGAGACACTGAGCCAGCATGAGACAAATGATGGTTTGTAAGGACAGTCTGTAACTACCTTTGTCCGCTCGTCTCTCCACATCGCCTGCTGAATCGTATAGAGCTAAATAACAGGCACTGCACATGTTTCAGCCCCCCGAACGAATTAGCAGAACCACAACCGTGCAACAACAAAGACAAAAAAGTGCCGGCGATCACACCCAGCCCAACTTCTGCACGCGACA
>JAOVYW010000054.1:7017036-7028909 GCA_025775045.1 Hiodon tergisus | reverse complement strand
AAAAAAGACTGTTTTGAAAGTACGTCCACTAAATAGGCCTCTAAGGCAGGTGAGTTTAACATGTCGCGCATACACGTTGTGCAGCTATTGAATAAAACAACTGAATGGAGAAAAAATTACCCAGAAAACTTAAAACAAATGCTGAAAATAATCTAAAATTCAGGAAAATAATGCCCAAGAATAGTAACCAAAGAAAATTTCAATTTTTTAATTTCAAAAAAATTTTAATAAAATTTCAAAAGGGCCAAACAACCATTCCAAATGAAACTCAGTGCTAATTTTCATGAGGCATACATAGTTAAATTCGAAGGTGCGATTTTCGTGGGTCCGTCTAAGTGATATGAAGTAAATATTGTCACAGGGAAAGGCAGGTTGGATTAAAGCTGGGAAGGTACATTGAGAAGAACAGTAAAAAAGGGCAGAAATTTCAACAATGGTTGGGAAAAAATGGGAGGGCAGTATCATGAGGTTCAATGTGCGCAATAATGAATACATGCCAGATTACAAATCCCATTCCATCATTTACATAATGTAAAACACTTTTTCCCCCCCGCCATTCACGCAATGAATGAGAAAACTATCACAGCGTTGAAAAATTGGACAAAAGGCAGAGTCTGGAATTCGGACAGACCGTGTGCTTCCAACAATGCAGATACAGCTGAAAACACATTTTTTGAGTGGCTGACTGAAAAAGACCTTGAAGAATAATTATTGAGCACAATGCAAATGTATTACCATGTCACCCATACCACTTTAGAAACCCAGTGAAATAATATCAACCACCAGAGATTTTGCACAATTCCTGGGATGAAATGGGAGGTTTATAAATGGTCTTTAAAATGTGGCCTTAACTCTATAAGAGGAGGTTTTACACTCTCCGTGGCTGAAAATGAACCCAGTGTTCATATAATGTCAAGCCACTATTTAAGAATAAAACACATTCAGCACTACTGACTGATCAGATTGCAGACATATTCACAGGTACTGGAGTAAAGTCAAAACTACCTCACACCATCATCCCTTATTCAGAGAATGCATTAATTCCATTTCCATATAAATCAGAATGTGAAGGTATGGATTGGAAGGGACCTTTTTCACTGGACAAGTGTCTAGGATCAAATCAAAACCAATTCAGCAGAAAAAAAAGTGTTTAAAGGACGCTAACCTCAAAGCTCCTCGCCTGTTGTTCCAGTCTACCCCCCATCTGGGTACCAAGATTGTCAATGACACTACGACTGTAAGCAATAACACATCATTTGAATGTGATATGTATTGCATGCATGTAACGGCTAATGTTAAGCATAGCATATTGTGCCATGAGAAAATTCCACAGAATCTACAGCCAAAAAGCACAGAGGAGAGATGTATGAATGGACTCAAAATATGTTCTCAAGTTAACACGGTTTGTTTCTGCATGGCTAGTATCACATAAAAATATGCATGCTTTAAAAAAAAAAAAAAAAATGTGCACTAAGAATCTTAAAGCATGACCAGCTATAAAAATGCCTATCACAGACACACACACACACACACAGTGCGGATCAGTGTTGTGCCTCTTCACTGGGTTTTTTTTTTTTTTTTTTTTTAAACTGGCAGATCATTCCATTCTATTCCAGAGAATTCTCATATGGCAACCTATTTTATTTACTTTATCTTCAATAAAATGGTTCAGTGAGCATTAGCAACTCAGAGACACAAGTTCCAATGAGCCCTCTGGCAAAGGCGTCAATCTGCATTAAAGCTGCTGTCCTGCGGGCTGACAGAGGAGCGGCGCGGTGAGACACGGAGGGCTGTGAGTGAGTGAGCAGGCTGCAATAAAGCAGCGGAGGGGAGAGAGACTGCGCTCCCTGGACACCACACAATACCCCTTGTACAATAAACACAGGTGAACAGCTCGCCGCCCCTGCGCCTCCTTTTCCACCATGACTGACAGCCGAGAGCTCGCAGAGGCTTAAGTTTTATTTGACGCGACACCAGCAGAAGGACTCACTTCGCTGGCGAGTAACTAAGCGCCTTGCGTTTAAAAGGGAGAGGAAAAAAAACATTCCTCCTGGCAGGAGTGCCCCAGCCGTGAAACACTGGGAGCTGGAGTGGAGGAATACGCAGGAACCAGATTCTTTCCAAAAGAAGCCTCTCCGTAAGGCTCTAGGAATGTCAAAGACATTTGTGTGTTTGTATGCATGAACTTGCAACGCAGAGAGAGAGAGAGAGAAGTATCCGAGTTGACCGGCAGAGTTTATTGAAAACACTTTCACAGATGTCACCAGTGGCTTTCCTAGAATCTGTGACTTCCCCCACCCCACTGACATCTAATTCAATTTATTTACAGGAGGTTAAATGTATTTATTTTTTACCAGGGATCAGTCAAGATCATACAATCACTTTTGCTGGGTTTTCTTTGGCAGCCAGATTTAGGTGAAAGATGATAAGGGCTGCCTTTAAATAGCTACGGATGAGTAAACGTTACACGTGCGTGTATAACAATGTACACATTCAGCAATTTAAAGACCCTGTTGTCGGGACGGCGAAGAGAACGTGATTTTGGCCGCTCAAAAGTACTTTATCAATCGCTCAATCCTTGAGCAAGTGGGAAAGAGGTTACCATCCTGCGGTAACATGTTCCCTCTGTTTTGGTTGACGTGCCTCTGACATAAATTCATTGTAGCAGGCGGGTGACACAGGCACGGAGAACACTAGCCCAGTAAATGTACCTAAGGCAAAACCGATGAGCCCACACTCAGGTGCTACAGGAGAGAGAAAGCAGGGGCGTAGTCATGGAGTCAACATTGGGGGGGAAATATTTATATTTATATTTTGTTATATCACTATACTGGGAGGGGAAATTTTGAGCACATTTTAGTATTGGGGGCGATATGCCCCCCTCAATATATATTATAATTACGGCCCTGAGAGAAAGAGATTGGAATGATGAGCGATGAGCGCCCAAACTCGTTCAAATCCGTTTTCCTGCAGTCTATTGCTGTTGCATGTCAGACTGAAAAATCTTATGGCGGGGGGGACATAAATAAATAAAAACGTCCTTTTCTCACTGCGTCCAGTCTGTGTGTTCTCGCCGCTGTGCATCTGCACAACAATGGTCAACGGGAGGCATAGCCGGCCGCTACACCCTCCCGGCTGCCTCTCTCCCCGAATCCACTTTCACCGGCATGCCAGTTGTTTTTACTCTCCTTCGTTCTGCGACAGGGGATTTATCAGCCGAAGCCAGTCACCGGTCGCACACGCAGACGCGAGTGTCTTACAGCGGTGTGCCCCGCGCGCGGCGCTCTAAACCCGACGGAGCACGATGTCGGGCGAATCCGCTGAAGCGGAGGGCACAGCCTTGAGACGTGGAAAAGATTGAGTGCGAACACACCTCTTCATGGCTCTATGATAGGGAGGGGGAATAAAAAAACCAAATGCGTGCGGCGTAATTGAAAAGTGCATTCGGTGTCGGGTCCCGGTTTGTCAACGTACACAGACACTTTCCAGTACCTGCCAAACCTTCCATCTGATTTCCCCACCTTGTCTTCTCAACGACGTGAAGAATGTTTGGGGCCCTTCTATTTCTCAGGCCAACATGGTAAGACAAAAGGGAGGAATGCCAAACAGATTAAACTGGTTTGTCCGTTACGGAGAAGCAAAAACAAAAAACAAACTAACTGGATACATTAGCTATCCAACCACGACTGCATGGCCCTATAAGATGCAGCGCAAGTTAAGGTGGTCTTAAGAAAAAGGCCCCCCTGGTGTTGCGAGTGCTCTGTATTGGCAGGTCTCAAACTGACACAAATTAGCAAGTTTTTTAAATCTCAAAAACAAGGCTTATGATCTTGATCCATTTTTCATCAAAAAAAAAAAAATCTGACATTTTGTTTTTTTTCTAGCCAACCTTTAACTTTAAGGCCTCTCAAAATGTCAGCTACAACAAAGAACACAATTCATGATCACAGAATAATGCTTCCAACAATACAAAAAAGGCCTAGATGCTAAAATAATACAGCCGAAAATGTAAATGTAAATGTAATGAAATATTGTTTTTCATGCGTCTTCAGTTAAGCTTGGAGCGAAACTACCACACTTGGAATTTAGAATGACAGCATAAGAAAGAAGTTACTCATTCTGAACAAGACTTGTCAAGCTAATACGATATAATTTCAGACTGAGTGGATAACAAATATATACATTCATGGGATGTTGAACTAAACTAATTTGCATCTGTATGAATCTTTTCAGTGGCCAATAAGTCCCATAATCTTGTAACTCACCAGGTGGCCAAAAACATTTAAACTCAATTGAACTTCTGAGGCAAAAAGTTTTATTTTTATTTTATTTTTTTAAATCAATGATTTTTCAGAATCGGAAACAGCCTCAAAATTGAATTTATAACACTTAAATTAAAATAGTGATCATTATCACACCGCTAAGCAGGATTGATCAAAAGTAAATTTTCTCGCAGAACATGGATCTAGAACGGAGATCTCAAATAGAAACTGAGGATCCGATGAGTCCGGTTAAAATTTATGAGGAGTCAAGCCATATATAGCCTATATATAATAATAACTCTTTTGAGTTTCACGTAATTAATAGGAGCAAAATATAGCCCCCCATTCATTTCCTTCATAAAGAGTCCTAAACTGGGACACTGCAGTTCTTCAATTTAAATCTTCGTTACTGGGCAAAGGTATTTTGTGCAGGCAGGCAGGTTGGTAGCCGTTTCACATCGCACAAGGACAGCGGAATGATCTGTGCTCGAGCCAACCGGGGCTGATGGGAGCTACTGATCTGAAGCACCTCTGGCCATTGATGTGGTTAATTAGCATAGCGTCTATTCAGATCAATAATCTTATTGAGTCTGTTCAGCAACAAAACCAGAGACAGTGGTTTCCCTGGCAATCGGTCCTCCCATAAAAAACTATCCTCCCTCAGTCTCCGCCTCCTCGTGACCCTCTTGCCACACAAGAATGCTTTCTGCTACCGTCTCATCCACCATGGATTAAAACCTAAGAAAGTTTTACAAGCCCTTCTGCGATCAAATATAAAAGGCTGGTTTTTACGTCAACGGTGTGACAAGCTACATAGGTAACAAATATAAGAGTTTAAAAGCACCTGTCGATATGTTTTCTTTTTTCTGACCATTTCCCTTTGAAAAAGGTTTTGAAACACGGCTTCCAGTTGCACCACCGTGGGAAAGGGCTGGAATGGACACGTCAGAAGGCCGACATGAGAAATGCTAGGCCGCCCAAGAACCACTCCGGATTGTGTGCGCAGTGCAACAGCAGCCCCGGTGCCTGGTGCTGATCCAAAGACATTCTGAAGATATGGCGAGGCGCGTGCTGGGAGCACGGTAAACCTTTAATGACAGAGAATTCTGCTCCAAAGGCTTAACTTTTTTAAAATATTCTGGAGGGGCGCGAAAGGGAATGGACTGACTCACCTGATCCCTGGGCGACCACTGTGCGCTGGGGCTAATGGGGGATTAAGATTAAAACAGACCCTTCCTTGATCTTCTCCCCAGTCCACCTTGCCTTAAAAACCCCAATCAAGCGGACCGGGATATACAAAAATGGGTACAGCAGCCGGCCACTTCTGATTCCACTCCTCCTTGACTATTCATAAAGTTCTGGGTAAAAGCCCAGTGGATAAGCGACCGCCACTTCTGGATTGAAGGCTACTGGGGGGGGGGAATCGCTTGGGGGAGGAAAAGGCAGCGACCATATAAGAATTCATTTCAAATTGAATTTCAGCAAAGCCATCCATCAGGACTTCTTTCTAAAACTTAACAAGATATGTGTAATTGCTATAGAATTCATATATGTATATTTAAAGTCTGAAGGCTGGGTAATTATACCCCCCCGTACTGATTAGAAGACTCGTTTGAGAACAGATATACTTAGGAGTCCATCTTTGAAGATTTAACTGGATACTTGACAGATTAAAAACGTATATAGGAATCTCTTTTAGGCGGAAGTGAGGATCTGAAACTTGCGGCTCCAGGGATATTAGATTCGGCCAACAGCCAGGCAATACCACCTTTCAGTTCAAGCCTAAAATGTAATCAGGCCCAGACTTTGAAGGCATCGTTGTCAAAATATGGAACTTAAAAGACATTGCTCCCTGGCCTGGAACACGGTTACGGTCGGTGATGGTCACATCACAAAGCAATAAGAAAACACACCAATAGCGTCTACATGGTTTGTGGGTCTACACACGGATGAGTTTGTTAGAACAAAGTTAAAACCCTGTTGGGTTCTCCTTGAAGATGCTTTGATATTTAGAAACGTTATATTATTCCACAAAAATCATTCCAGAATTTCTTATTATTTCTATAATCAGGGTTTATTTGCCATTATAAAAATTTAGAAATATAAAAAATGTTTTTAAACACCCTTACTCAAGAACTCCTATTACAGTTAATTTCTCTCATCAAGCCACTTTTCTGAATCAACCACAAGTTATGTGAATTTAAAAACTACATGACAATCTGCTTGACAAAACAAACAGGAGCAAGCGACATTGCTGGATGTGATTTACAAACCCACATTCAACCGCGGTTCCAGTATCCCAACAATCCATCCTTATCTTTCACCTGCGGTCAAAGCTGACGTCGTCATCCAGTCTCGTTTCTTTTAAAGGACTATGTCAAGTGTATGCACAAAATTAGACAACCAAGCGTTTGGGTTTTGTGACTGGTGGGTCCAGATCGCGTTACGAAGGAGACGGCCGACGGCGTATGTCTGCCACGTCGATAGGCAGGCACACCTCGCAAAGGGCTGACGCGAGTAGAAACTTCAAAGGGTATAAAAACCAACAGCAAGAAATGAAGAAAGGAAAGAGTCAACAAAAACAATGGTGTCCGTCTGGTAACCCTAATTGGTTTTGCTCGTACCTGAGCGACTCTAGGGGAACCGTGCCTTTGATCTGGCATCGTTCCCAATGTGATGGGTAGATTCACAAGCACTGCATTTTGTCATCGCTAACAGCTAGCTTTGCGCGCTTCCCCGGGTCATCACACATGTTTCTGGTCAGCCTAAAGAGCCACAAACCCCCCCCCCCCCCCAACAACATTCTGTGTGACTGACTTGTGTTGATCAAATTAATCTGATCTTCCACCGAGTTGTTTTTTGCATCAGGTCACATTATAAATAAAAGTCAGCGACGGTCTTATAATCAACGCTACACATTTCCTTTGCAGAGATTTGTTTTGCACCGTGCAGTGACCGAATACTTCCGTCATCACCGACATCTCAGTAAGAAGTCTGAGGTGCAGATGGCATGCAGGGGGCAGGAACACAGGTTCTGCACAGACTTTGGTTCTGTAACACAGACTGTGCAGTCTGCTCACAATAGCTGCTGACCGCTGAGATCTTTCATTTCTCATTTTGAAATACAGGAAGTGACAACCTTAATACTCGGTCTACAACACACATTAAGCACAATAGGAACAAGCTTCTTGTTTTATTTTTTTGCAGATTATATACTGTGATTATATGTGGTGCAGTCTAAAATTCTTCAAATATACTGACAGACAGATGTCACCAACGCACTCTCCGTCACCTCAACTCCCTCAGTCAGGGCTTTGTCATTTTCTGCAGTCTCTTAAATCTTTCCATCAAAAGTCGACTTCACTTTAAAGCTAAAAATGCTATTAAAAAATTAAAATAAAAACAGCCTTCCCCACTCCTGGAAGGAGCAACCAGAATTAAATCACTTTGATCATCATCCTGGGCAAATTCCCAGACCAGAGACCGAGAAAACAACCGGCACAAATTGTTTCGGTCGTTCTAAAACCTACGGACCAAGCGCACCGAGTAGACATGAGAAGGAGCTTTTCCGAGCAACGTTTACTCACCACTTTCGCTGGGCTTCTGACCGTGGGAGACGCGTTTCTTCAGATTTGCGTTACTGTAGCAGCCGTCCCATAATTCCTCCTGCAAGAAAGACGACAAGACGGTGCGCCAAGTTAAACTCTGTATATTTCCCCGACCTCAATTTGGCATTACGAGGGTGTGAAATCTCCACAGTGTCCAAATTTGTGTTTAAGTGCTAGAGCTGGACCTGCTGTAAGAAGATGTAGGCATTCAGTCTTCGTTCATCGAATTCCTTATTCGTTCATTCATTCATTCCGTGTTTCACTTTCTCCAGTCATCTTTATATTTTTACCACAGAACCTCAACTACGTGCACAAATGCTATTTAATATGCTACACTTTGCACTAGCCAAGTCGCAACAGTGTAAAAACTGTGATCATATAATGTTCTTTTATGACAAAAATACATCCAGTGGAAATATTAACTTGTAATGCAATTTTTCTATCCCTAAAATACACCATATTAACTTCTGGAACACAGAACAGCTAAGATGGCCGGGGTTTAGACAGCTGTCTCCTGTAACGTTGCACCATTTCAAGGCGGCGCTGAGACATTTAATTGTGTTTCTCTGGATAACTGGATTCGGCCTTACCCTCAAGTTCTAAAACCTGTGTTCCAAACACCGGACATACTTTTCACTCCCACGCTGCAAGCGGTGAATAACCATACTAGCTATTCTCTGTGCCCCCCCACCCCCTCTCTGTCTAGGTAACTGATAATCGAGAAGGTCATCTTGCAATGAACGATGTGGACAAAATGATTATGTCTGGCCAAGCTCTCTTTAAAAGCTTCAGGACCTAAATGTTCACCATTACAATTCATTACCTTGCACAGGACTTCGACAACATCACGTGGCTCGGCGCCGTAGAGTGCAATGAGCCAAGTCAGGGCCGGCTCATTTGACTGCTGGCCGTTTCTGTTGCGCGAGTTGGTCCACGGTTCAGCTTGAGTGGGTTTAAATTAGACGGAGAGTAGCCGGCCATTGCATCCTCTCAGTGTCGGCGCACTCACTCAGGAGTGAACTGCCTCAGTCTGACGCTCGACCTCTGACCCCTGACCTCCGAAGTCACAGGGCTAAGGGAAGGGCTTGTTTGCTGGAGAGTGTAAGCTTTTAACGCAACGCACATTTTTTTTAACGTGTGCTCATGGCATATATTACAGGTTTCAAATTGTCCCCCATCTTCTCAAAAAATAAAGTAGGTTTACAGCTGTCCCTGATATTTGCAATGCTCTTTCCCACCTTCACCTAACCCCGCTCTGGAAAATCTGTTCCTCACATTTAGGTTTTTACTTTGGTATATTGCAACATGTTCCACATTTAGGTAACTCAAACTGAACAGTCAAATTTTACAGAACGCTTTTTGCTCAGAAACATTCAGGGCTGGATTCAAACACCTTTTCTGTGCCCACACACTCCTCAGAGGAGGGACATCATATTTTAACTCCTCGGCCGACGCACACCATTTTATCAAAACATGGTCCAGTAGTACTTTTAAGCCAGCAATTGACTACGGCTGATTGAAAAGTTTTCGTGTGCTACTGGCACAATCAAGAGGCTGATTGCTCCTTCAGTGGAAAAGAAATTCTATTACGGGCGCCGTGTGAAGATTTGTGCTGCTCTAGAAGAACTGAGGCTCAGCGGGGCAGGCGACATGTGACAGTTCTGAAACGGACGAAACAATACCAAAGCCCCACAAGCAGAACAGCGTCGGCGCTTATGATACCGAGGGCGTAGAGAAACGATACCATCTCGAGTCGTGTTCCGTTCTGATCCCAATTCGGGTTCACATTTTTATATTGAAAGAATTAAACGCTGTTAACGTTAAACCTGATTAAGGGGTGCTTTGCACACTTACCCAGACAGCAGAAGTGAAGAAGTGAATGTAGGTCTGAGGAAGAGGTCCAAGTCTCCGAGATGAAGAAAATCTATTTAAAAAAAACAACAACAAAAACAATTAAAAACACTTTTCCTACAGTCCCCACAGATGGAAACAGGAAAGGAACAAGGGTAATGTATTTTTTAACTCGAGACCCATAATCTTCCGAGAACATTTATCATCTTTGGGTTTTTTTTCTGGGTGAGAAGGCCGTCTTCACTACGCTGAAAGATGAAAACTAGTAAAACCATGAATAAACACAGAGATGCCATGGATATTTACAGGAAGCAGCAGAACCAGAACAAGATTCATTAAATAATGTGCAATAATCCCAAGTCTGGTATGCCAATACTCGGAACGCAAAACATTTTGAGAACACTGACACAGAAGAGCAAGCGTGGTGTTTACGTAACATTTAGATACAAAACTCACTTAATGCTTGGCGCTATGTAATAGATCTCTCTTTAGTTTGAAACAGCAGGCAATCTGACAAAAAGCGTCTGCTACATATTATAAATTACATACTTTCTCGTCATAACATTCTGTGCCGATTGTGAGTAATACGTTTGTAATTAATAAGTTGATGATGAATATATTCAGAACTGGTTTCTTTACTAAGACCTCCAAGTCACCGAAGGTCATCCAGCATTTAATTACCATTAGGAGTACACAGACACAATTCAAGATGATTGAAAGCGTCCAAATTACAGTCAACATTTTTATTTGGAATTTTGCTCTGTTTTTTTCCCTCTCTCCCCAATTTGAAATCTCTAATTGTCCTAATGGAGCTCAACTTGTAGATACAGATGCCAACACTCAGGGGGATGATGAGTAAATACAACTGGTCTCCTCCAATCCTAGTCGCCTTTAAGCCACCTTTACCCTTTATATTCAGTAGGCTACACAGCCACCATGAGAGGTTAAGCGCTGGTTAGAGGAGAAGCACTTCCCTCTCAATGGCACTGCCGGTCTGTAGGGGCCAGGGAAGTCCACAGATTATTTCACCCACCCCAGCGCAGGTGGAGCTCTGACCATTGTTTAATGCCACTGTGCCCAAATGGTCACCAATAGACTGAACCACTCAGGAGACCAACAAGAGCTGGAAAAACACATCCATCTGAAATTTAAATTGAAGTGAAGTCACAAATTGTCAGTACAAGTAAAGCAAAATACTAGTAGTTAACGTAAAATTTATACAAACAGAGTCTACTTATTATCAAACTTCTTTATGCAGGTCTCCAGACAAACATGCATCTCAGAGTGACCCTTTGAGACCACTGGATATTCAGTGGATTGAGAGGAGAACACATGCATCTCAGAGTTACCCTTTGAGACCGCTGGATATTCAGTGAATTGAGAGGAGAACATAAGCATCTCAGAGTGACCCTTTGAGACTGCTGGATATTCAGTGGATTGAGAGGAGAGCACATGCTCGAAAGTGGCTGGCAGTCCTTTAACCTGCATCTCAAATCGGAAATTCCTGATCCCGTTCTCCACGCTGCCACCGTCTCTGTGTAACCCCGAGGAATCGCAAACCTGTGGCACTGGAACCCTCGGCCTACAACCCGCTAGTGTACCCATGGTGGATTCATTCTGATGTACAGCCGAGGATGAAAGACAATTCAGGGTTACCTGCAGTGACACAAAGCGGCTTTAGAACACACAACCTACTTTAACGTTCCAAATAACCGGTTTAGGATTAGCCAGAGTTCCAGACGTGATCTTTAATTACTTGTTAGGTTGCAAATAATCCCTCCAGCCCTTCGCTTCTCCACCACCATCAAATCATAAATAAGGCTAATGACTGGAGAACTAACTTCTCAACAACGTTAAAATAAAAGGCATGCCACTCCTCTCTGCCTTTGATCCACATGTCAGGCTAATCTCAATACTGAAAAATATTCTTATAATGTATGCATTTACAATGCAATTTCCACAAGGCACCTGATGTCGTAAATCAAACTGCTTCGTACGGATAGTAATAAAGTATAATATAAAGTTATAGATCAGTTAAGTGAATTGTGGGAAAGTGCGATTAGGATTTTGGACAGAAATTGTGAGGTTCGAAAGATATACAGTTTTATCCACTGGGTCTGCACATTTCAGCCATATAAGAGACTGCCAAAGA
>JAOVYW010000054.1:6984915-7013146 GCA_025775045.1 Hiodon tergisus | reverse complement strand
CCCGCCTCTAACAATTAATCTTTATGAAGAACATGGCCATGCTTCAAAATTTCCAGGCTTATTTAATCGCCTTTCACAACTTCCATAACAAAGAGCACGTACTGCTTTCGGGCTCAGATCAAGGTGAGTTTACCCGCCAGGAAAGTGATAGCGATTGCCAAACCATGGACATTCACAAAATGACCTTCTCACAGTGTTAGAGTTCTTTCACAGATACTTCGACTTAAATATGGATATTTTTGCTAATTGACAGCAAAATTTTTCCACTTCAAGTCAATCAACGTCAAAAAATTGTATAGGATAAAAAAAGAATGCACAATCTCTCAAATGTATTAACATTAGATTTGTAGCACACAACTAATAGTCCACCTTAAAAACTTAATTATAGTAATCAAAGTGTCCTGGTTTTACAGAACATTTTGTTCTATTAAGTAACATTTACGATTTACTTGATATTAGCCTATAAATTATGAATAGTTTTCTGAAGCCGTTAAAATAAAAGAATTATTAAGTTACCAATTCATACCCTCGGTACTAACCCAATGCTATAGACTGCAGCCAAAGAAAGCAACATTTATTGATTAAGGCAGACAACGGGCTGGTGTGAAAGGTCTAGGCATTCAATGCATTGTTGTGTTACAGATCCAGTGCTTTAATGTCAAAATGAAAAGTAAAATCTCTCAGGTTCTGGGTTTGAACCAGAGGCGTTACGGTGTTTTTCAGACAACCAAGTGGTGACACTGCACTCCCCTCTGACACAAGTCAACAAAAGCACGGGTTTCGGCCTTCGCTCTTCTCCTTTGTCCTTCTCCCTGTTTATTTAGAGGAGTCAGACGGACGGACTGACCCTGCCAGAGAGCTGTAACTTGCTCCACAGCTCTGCCAGCAGAAGGTAGCACCATATGCCCAAGCCTCGAGCTCGATGCTCTTTCCACAGTCTAATGTGCTTGTCAAAGGACGTTATCGTCACAAATCTGTCCCCCCCCCCGCCAAATCTTTTTTTCCCCCCATTTGTAACACAGAAGATGTAAATAACATTTATTCTTTTATTCTTTTCTTTTACAGGAATCCGCTCTAAAATACCAGTGAAATGCAGGAAAAATGCAATCTTCTCAACGACATTGAAACAAGAGAGACAACAATTGTAACGTTCAAGGCAAAAAAATATATATTTTTTTTTTCAATCTCTTAAAGCTCAGTCCTAATATTAGCTTCACAAAACATCTGCGTCCATCCACATCTGAAACGTTCAATGAAAGCCATGTTTTATCGCCCCCCACACACACACTTTGTGTGACTACTGACTTTGAAAAATTCACAACGGAACTTAGAAAAAATAAAAAAATAAAATATATATATAATTTTCAACGTAGCAAAGCAAAGACATACCCTCTTTCGCAGGAGCCTCTCAATAATCCATATCTGGACCCTAAAGGTGAGTGTCCGTGATGACGGCCCCCATCACCACTAAATCTGAATGATGGGACAAGTTAAAAAAGAGCAGCCCACCACATTTCACACAATGAAATACTGCAGTTGGGTACTGCATACTGAAACGCTTCCAACTCTTCAGAAGGTCACAGTGATTTGCTTTTTTTGATGCGAGTGCATATATTCGACAAGACATATAAACGTCCTCAGCGACTGAAACGAGGCGCATTAACCGAGACCCATAAAACCCAACGCTGGTCCCTGTTCTTAAAATCCAAGTAGCCAATTTAATTTGAACGCGTTTTTTTGGAAATTTTCTGACCGTCCTAAATGGACTAATGTAGTAGGGTTTTATCACCCATTCAACTGGAAATCGAGTTGTTACAACTCTTTCTCATTGCTAAAAAATTTATTTAATGAGACTTAAATATCTTGGTTAAAAGGACCCTATTAGGGGTGGTGGGGAGAAAAAAAAACCTCTTTCTGATATCATCATCCACAGACAGCCTAAGATGACAGCTGGGATACCCAGAAGACCCTTAAAGAGAAAAGCTGTCTTTTTTTGAGGGGGGGGGGGTTCTCATTTCCTTCTGTGGTTTTTCGTGTGGAACTGTAGTCTCTGTTGGTAACAGAATAAATTCAGTGGCTCCACCACAGTGCACCAGGACATTCGCATGCTGGTATACACGTATAGAATTTTTTCTCTTGCTTAATCAGGGTAATAGTCAAGGATTTTTAAAAAGATAGAATAGATAAAATAGATTTTGATTTCATCTAGCTGGCCCTGCCTGTGTTCAATCAAATAATCTTTCAATAGTCCCTTAGTGCTGTCCTGACAGAGAGACAAGCAAAACAAAGCAAACACAACCAATATTTGAACTCCGTCACAAATTGTAATCTGTTGTTAGCATAAACGTGAGAGCTGTAATGAAGCTGTAAAGAAGGTTTGTAAACTACACTGAAGAGTCAGCCCTTACCAACAGGAACCAGGTGATCAGTTTCACCTCTGCGATCTTGTTGAAGTTGAACATACCTTGTTGTGTTTGCGTCAGGCACTGAAAGTCCAGCCCATTACGTCTAGCGGTTAGAATCGGACCCGTTCCAGCGAGTCGAGCCCACGTGACCAAAAATACTGCTTTTATAAAAAGTACTCCCCGTGTATCATAAACGTGGTCCAACGTGTGTGAAGTAAGGGAAGACACAAAACAATTAAACAGCGAGAAAGTGGGAATGAACCGGGCGGTATCCCGTTGCGCTTAAGGATGCACTGAAAAACTCACAGATGACTTATACGCAAATTAGTTGTTAGTCAACTGCTATGCAACCAGAACACAATTTTAAAAAAAATCAATTTCTGCTAAATATTAATGTGTCTTTTGGAATGAGAAAAAAAAAAAACACTACTTATCTCGGGGGGGAAAAACACACAGAAGAACACACAAACTCCCGTTTGGGGAAAAGCCGTCAGACCAGACGCTTGCCGGATTAAATCCCAGCACTGCTGTGCAAGGTAGCCTACTTGGCCTGCATTGCTTCAGTAAATGACAGCTGTATAGATGGATCAAATGTCAAATTTACAGCTAGAAGAGTCACTCTGACGATATCTTCTTCACAATAAATAAATACATCCTTAAATAAATAAATAATAATAATAATAATAATAATAATAATAATAATAATGATGATAAATTGGGCCTCAACTTAAAATACACACTCATGCCTGTAAATTTAAAATTTTATTTTTTGAATAGAAAAACACATCTGGAGGCCATTTCCCCACTGAGTGATGTGGGTCAGTGTTTACAGCATACACTTGACTGCTGGCGATTTTGGTTCAAGTGACCATGACCTTGCCGTTCCCAACAAATGACACTAAGCTTGTGGTACCCGAGGAGAACCAATGAGTTCTCTCATAATCACACTGGAGTTGACTGGTTTGTCCCCAGCCATAAAGCCAAGACAAAGTAAACGGGTCTTTTAACTTAGTTAACCTAGTTTGTCGTTTTAACGGTTTTAAATAAACAGGGTCAAACCATGTCTAACCTGAATTTTGCAGAGCATTACAGAGGTTTTTCTTAAGCAGGGACATACCAACAAAGGGCACATTGTGGGTATTAGAGTTGTTTCTGTATTAATATGCACATTTGTATAAAACATATCCCCAAAGCCCAGGAAAATCAATCGTTAAAACTGCAATCACACTACATTTCCCAGAGTGCCCCCCTTGTACAACTCCAACTAAATTAATTACAGACAGGAAAAAAAACTCTTTAATGACCAGACGGCCAGTATTAAGAATAACAGTTAAGGGAGATATGCTCCATCTGGTATAAACCCTGGAAGTCAAACTGGATAGACAAGAGTATTTTATTTAACATTTTCTATGAATATAATTATTGTACACATACCATGGTCAATTGACAACATCTCAAATCTGTGGCTTTAAATAGTCTAATAGCCTGAGTAATTCCTTAGATTACTAAAGAGACCGCGTAAATGTTTTAATTAAAATTTTCCAATATACCTAGGTCTCTAAAAAGTGTGTGTTTAACAATAATTCTTATTTCCATGAACTTTTCAGCTAGAATGTCTGACACCAATCAACTGCAATTGCAATATCTGTTATACGAACTCGGATACATTGACTTCCATTTCTTGTAGCATGACGCTAGCCAAAATATGTACAGCTAGCAAACTAAAACAATTTTCTGATAAAAACCAACTATGCACTGACACTTAACCACTGCCATAGACACATTTCAACCAAAGCAGGAGCAGAGACTGGCCTTTTGGAAGTCACTGCCAGGCAGCCAGGCACAGCACAATTAATGTTACTCTTGCTTGTCATTGCCAAACGCTCTCCTTTCCTGTGTGTGCCAATAGTAAAGACCGATCATTTGTGCGAGACCGGCAGGTGTAGGAGGACGGGATATGCAAATAATAGACTGGCTGTCATTGGTGCATTAAAATCTAAATCACACCCACCCAAAACCAAAAACAAGCAGCAAGTTTGGTCAAATTTTCAAAACCGTTTTAACATTTAGGGACGGAAATCGTACTTTTCAATATTTCACAGTTTTGCTCCGCTCTCACAGTGATGGTAATAAATAATAAATTAAAAAAACAGGAAAATCATGTTTTTTCCTACATGGCTCCTTTAATATTCCTCTTCAATGCATACAGCCGCACATCAAATGACAGCTGACGTCTCGGGCACTAATCTCAATTTCATACCATGTCAGGATAATCCCAATTAAATAAAAGTAACTTAAAGAGCTCAAGGTCTTTCTCTCCCCGTGACACGGTGTGCTGCACTACCCAACCGACAGCGCTGTGACCGGCAGCATAATCTGTTGAATTAAGCGTGTGGATGCCCTCCCAACTACAACCATTTAATTAAGAACTCGTAATGTTAAAAAATCTCTACAATCAAATGCCTAAGTAAGCATATATATGTCTACTTAATAAAAGAGACTCAATATTTTTTTTTTTTAAGTGTCTGCTGAGAGGCACCTAGGGTTCTCTCAAAAGTAAGAGCCGGGGTTTGGTTGGACATACCAAGCAAATAAACCAATCACAAGTCTTATTCTACATGTTGGTAAAACGGGATAGTTATGGTGAACCGTTGATCGTTTTAATGAATTTTGAATTATATTTAAAATACTTTACTCCACTGGGAATCAGTGTCTTTGTATGATCTCCATTGTTTTGTGGACGATGCAAGTAATGGCATTGTATGCCATTCCCATTAAGGATATATTGTAGTTAGCAACCTAGCTATGGCAAAATGCCGATGGCAAAATTTTGATGCAGAAGAATCCCATCCGAGCCAGCCAAGATTTCTGGATTTAAAAAAAAGACAAGCAAAGCAGACACGTGTCACGGATAACACCACATGCAATGAATCGCCTTAAAGGTTAAGTTATGAGGGAAAGCACAGACGCTGGTCCGTGCGTGATGTTAGAGGCGGATAAAGTCCCAGGACAGAGTCTGTGTTTACTTGTACCCCTCCAATAATGAAGGACATCTCAGCATAGAGGAGAGTGAACGAGAAGTAGAGAATCTCCAAACCAGTCGCTTTCACAGATGTGAGCTTTCACAGTCTGTTTTTCAAAATTGAGTAACGCAAGTACCGAAAGTTTGATAAATCTTGGCTCTTGGAATCAAATCGCTTTGTTTTATGCCAACTAATAAAAAATAAACTGCATTCTTATAGTTAGAAACACGCACATTGATATTATCATAAACAGAAACACACTCAAATACTACAAATAAGCACTTGACGCAGACGTCAAATTTTCCCTACCACAACAACCAAATTTTGCTTTATATACTATAAATTAAACTCAATATAAAAACGTGATGAAACACCGCTGGCTGCACTGTCCTACACACTTTTCTCACAGAATTCTACATGCAAATCCCACTGACTAAAACTCAACGTAGCTGTTTTTCAAAAGCTGACTACATAGCACAACTTAAACTAAGTAATGTGGAATGCAATATAGCCCACTGGTTACCGAAGACTTTAAAGGCAACAGTGACCAAAAGACCTACAGTGGCCCAAAGCTAGATTCCACATCAGCACCATTCTACCTTTACATCCTATATAAACCACAACCAGTGGGGTGTCAGCTCAACAACAGATATACAACCAGGCCCACAAATCACCAGCGTGAAATCAAGTACTGCTGTAAGTCTGATCTCAACATCACCTATAGAGGCAAGACTTGCAATATGTATTGCACAGTAAGAAAACTTCACACAAAAAGAAAAAAATAAATCACAGTGTTTCTATTGGGTGGGTAAAGGCTTAAGAGGTGACCCAGAGTGTATATAAAAGTCTGAATACTCGTCACTCTCAATGCACTGAGGCACTGGAAACACCATTACGGAGATGTGGATAATTAAAGTGTAGGAGCCTCTTAAGCATGTAATAAAGTCTTTTATCAAAAGAAGTAAATCTCTCCTGGACTGACAGCTAGCAGCACATGATTCGGTAAACAAATACTTTCACGAGGTAGAAAAAGTGCCATGAAAGGCCAAAACTGTCAACACAAATTCCATTCTTGCTGGAGGAAAAAAAAAAAAAAAAAAACCTAAACTGTTGATCACCTCGGGTTGCCTTAACTGGCATGGAGGTTGTCATGGAAACATTTCTATGGCGTTCACAGTGATAAAAACAGAAACATTTCCAGTTTAATTGCCATTAGGCTAGTGCCGGAGTTTATTTGCACTTGAAGCCCCATAACATTAAAACAGAGGCAGGCTGCATGGAGCAGTGTCTTGACACAGGAAACTGTGGTACACTAGCTTTTTGTTTTTCTTTTCTTTTCTCCCACAACACAGAAACACCTCTGAGGTTAAACAAGCAATCTAATGCATAAAAAAAAAATGTTATGGGTGGTAATAATGAATAAAGATATCTGGAGTTCAATGGATGACAAGGCTTTAGCCCTGAGGAGCAGCATTGAACACAATTTTCATTTAGAAACCAAATAGGGCCAGTTATCCTAAACAAAAGAAATTTCACGCAACAGAAAAAGGTGCTTCTTTTGAACGGAACCAACACCGTCCACACCAACAGACTGCTAGGCTGGGCTGTTAGATGAACTCCTCTAGCATGGTAAACAGACATATCTCAGTTTTCCTTCAAGTATAAGGAAATGGTATGCCTTCTTCCTTCAGAGGGACAACTTGACCTTTGCTAGCTTTGCTACAACGCACAAAGCTTCCCTCATCAACATGCATCTTATATGAAGTCATGTCGTAACACCAATAAAAAACACTGCAGAACAAATTTTGATAAAAAATATTAAACAATGCAAGCATCACGATTACGTTTTAGTAAGACATCCATAGCAGATTGGCAGTTGTTTGTCTAAACGATGTCTGTTTTATGAAGTAAAATACATTTGCCACAGAGAACTAGCTGAAGTGTTGTGATCCAGGACACCTGGTCAGGTCTGTCAGAGCCAATGCAGATAAAACTCTGACCTGCCGAAAGACTTAAAATAGGACCACGGAAGTAGACACTAAAGGTGTTTTATAGCTTAACCAGACTTCTTTTTTTTATCCACACAATTTGCGATTAAATGGTGCTCGCCACACCTGCATTTCATGAAACTCAGGAAAAACTGTAAAACTTAGGTATAACACCATGATTTAGCCTTGATCGTTTAAAGATGAAAACTTATCAGCGATTAACTCTGGGAGACCACTTCAGAGAACCTCATAAACTGCCTATATTTAACTCTGGTTGCTACTGAAGCCCTTAGAGAATGCATTTCAAATTAAAATTACAGTGCCAACATACTGCAAATGACAAGCTAAAATTTCTAGTAAATGAACTAAATTAAATCATCAAGAATATGAAAAAGGAACTGCCAACAATGGTAAGTTTATTTGCATTACTCATAACCATCTATGATATTGTTATTATTATTATTATTATTATTGTTATGTTTATTACTATGACTATGGTTGTAGTAACAATTTTGGTATTAATAGTTTGCACATAATTACAAAAAAATTCAATGAATCCGAAATTTATCTTATAAAATAAAATACATCGAAGGGCTGGATTGCATTGAATATAGATAATATTCGTGTAAAATGTAAACCATGCAATACTTCACTAGACTGGTGAAATTGCTTATCGGTTCACTCAATGCTGTTATCAATCAACTATAAATTGTAACTCCCAAGTTTTAAAACAAACAATGGACTTTCACCTCCATTTTAGAGATTAATTAATCAGGTTAAATTAATAAATAAAATTCAATACAAAAAATTAAAACCCTAAAATACATTCAACAATAACGGCATATTTGTAGCAATCGTTACGTAGGCTGACTGTGAACGCAAAACGTAGCTCGCTCGTAGGTTTTAAATAAAATACAAAATAAAAATAGAAGGCAATTATTATATATAAAACCCTAAGGTAACTTCCATTTGATAACATTTATTGTGTACATCTGGACCGCCCACCGCCAACTAACATAATAAAATGTTCTTCTAATAAGGTTTATAATAACTCGTATTCAAATATAATATCAAATCACATGACAAAAATAGTTCATTGCTGAGATAAACGATCTTATCTTATACACCCAGAAGCATTTCACACTTGTAATACTATTAGGCAATAATATAAACTGTTCGTATCAGCGGCTAGTTAAGTATTTTATCTCAGTATAAAACAGACAAAAAAAAAATCCACATATATTGTAGAGAAAAACAGTATTGGTGAATATTACACCCCTGCTAAAATAAAATCAGCAAATGCTATCCGTCTTACGTAGTGAAATTATCGAGCTAGGTTTCGAAGAGTTACTGGTCATCTTAAAACTGGACGTCACCTCCATCCTAGTTAAGTACGTTTTTGATGCCGGACTGAGTTGCTTGTAGGTCGTTAAATAGGAGCTAGCTAAGTACAAATCAGAAACGTGTCAGCAACATACATATACATATATACATACATATATGTCCTTTAGCCTGGACCTTAAGTATAACAATCTAGTTCAGCACAAAACATAGTTATGTTTACTTAACTAAAAGTCAGTATTTGATGATAGTGCTCTAGTCTGTTTTGCAAGACACCTCCGTTCAAATGTACCTTTTCGAATATAAAAAAAATAAATAACCTTGTGGCTAGCGTTAATTCTACACCTATATTTTTAAACACCCGAATTGGTACTGACAAAACAAATATCAGGTCATGCATGGTGCGCCCATTTATGAATCTTTTTTTCGCACTGTTAAAAGTAATGAAGAAGAGTACATTCGCAAAACTTATCAACACTCACTCGCCTTGTGTGCAGTAGAAATACGAAATACTGCATCCGATATGTACTACCGCAAAAGTGTTATTACAGCGGAGCACATACTTAGAACAGTGCATCGCATTTCAGATGCGCACCTAACGATCCAGTGAAGTTTGTCAGGAAGCAACGCATCAATAACTAGAAGAGTGAAAGTATATTTAAAAAAAATAAACAACGAAGAAAAAAACTTACCGAAATCCGGGTCTATTTCCTTTTTTAAATAAAAAAAGCCACAATATGGGGATGAGTTGTTGTGACTTTCTGAGTTAAGGAAGCCTCACACGTGAGTATGTGCTAATCATAAAATAGAAAATGAACAACAAGCCGAAGAATAAATAACAACTAGGATATTCCTCCGCTGGCGCTGGGCTCGGAGATGCACGCGTTGTCTCGCGCTCTCTTCCTCAGCCACTGGTGCTGTTATTATTAATGCAACAGAAAAAAAACTATACACTAACTCCTGTTAGATTGCTCTCACATGACTCACTGTAAGAAGATGTAGCATGTTTTTTCATTAGGGTTCAATATATCAAAATGTATTCAACGAAGTATTTGGGACTAGCTTATTATAATACAGCCCCAGGGGAGGCACTCTCGCGGAGTTGGATATTGTTATTTTTTGGAGTAATGTGACCCAAGATTACGTCACGTCCACCTGCTATGTAAACAAAAAAAACTCTTTGCGAGTTGTTTGTTTTTCCCCTTTTCCTCTAAAGTTAATGTCACTCAAACTTCGCCATCTATTTTGTGGGGCGGTGGTTACAGCTGTAGCTCTTTGCAGCCTCGAAAAAGAAAATCTAGTTCTTTGTCTTCCACAGAAGTTGACCCACTGCCTAAGACTAGTGGCAAATACAACAATCGTGGTAAAAGCAGAAATAAAGGGGCAGCACCCAAGTGCACATTCGAAAGGAGAGACCTCGGTCATTTATCTACTAAATAAGTTTAGTGTATTTCACCATACAACACTTGCCAGACTTATGAATTTTAAGAAGTACTATGCGCGCTTCATCGAAGTGACCACGTTTTTCGAAAGTGTGGACACCCTGTACGGTTTTTAACTCGTCTCTACTTTTGCTAAGACTTGTAAATACTCAGTCATATGCTGTTATTTATCAGTAGGTTACAAATTTCACAAAAGTAACACCTTGATAACAAATAACAATTTGGGTAAAATGTAACATATTTAAAAGTTAAAATTCCAGCAGATTATATTTGTAGACTTATTTTATTACGCATTTCAACAGTAAATAGTATCCTTAATGTTTAGCACAGTATGCTGAATGTTGACCAACAGTCACAGAAATCCACGAGCAACTTTGTAACTGTTTGTGGAAATTTGTTCGCCGTAGTTGTTACACGGATGTCTCATACTGATAGCTTGCGCTTTCCGAAAGTCAAGAAAGAAACAAAGTGGCAAAAGTAGAACTAAACAATTACATTTAAGACACAGCATGCCCAGCTTGACGAACTATCTGATGTTTGTCACAATTAACACGGAAACCGGTCAAAAGAGTTCGGTCCAAAAACAAAACCTTGTTTATGAAATGTTATTTATATATATTTTTGTCATAGCAATAGGACTTCTGTTTGTTTAATCTCCCAATTTCACTTTCATTTAAACGTTTCAAATACTATTTCGGCTATTGGATGGACAATAATCTATTTTTAAAGTGCACTTAAATTTGATGTGAAAGTGCCAAGTCGGGAATGTGCAAAGACAGTGAGGCACTCTTTTCAAAAGTGACCGGTTTTCTCCAGCGTCTACAACAGCGTGGATTGGTTCAAAAGGTGAAAGTTCACTAGAAGGACACAGGTTTGTGGTCTGTTGTGTTTTGTTTTAATACTTTATGCTGAAATTATAAATTAAGTGTTCCATGTAATAGGCTACAGTAAACAAGCATTGGGAAATTATCACGAAAGGGTCCACGAAATAGTAACTGTCTAGATTTGGTTTATTTAACCGGCCAGCACGTTTTAAAACATAATGCACAGCATTTAGAAATTGAATAAATAATTTTCCAAATAATTTAACTGCAATTAATATGCCTGTATCGCCGAATGTGCTTGGTGTTTCGTTTTGTTTTATATCTTATTTTAGTGATTTTTAGGTTTGGTTCCAGTTTTAGCTTTTTGTATGGATGTGTGTTTTGTCAAGTTGTGTTTTGTGTTTTAGCCGTATTTTTATCTTTTATTTTATTTTTGATCATTTAGTATCATTAATAAAATATGTAAAATATATATTTAATTAGTTAAAAAACGTAATATATTTTATAAATACGATTTACATGCGTTTTAATAAACCATAATAATTTCTACAGTACTTGAATACAAAAAAAATAGGGGAGAAACATAAAATGAACACATCCATGGATGTTTTTCATCGCTGTTTTTCGTTTGTTACATTTAGAGAAAATACGATAAATATGTCAGGACTGATTTTCAAATGCACGGAAATACGTTAAGTGGGTTTTGACTTACGCTACAAATTTGTACATTCCGACGCTGTCAGACTTGCAAACGGAAAACGGGGAACACTTAAAGAATATCGAAGAAAAATACGTGGCGATTATCATCGATTAATGCGCACTATCATGGTTATATACCTCCATCTTGTGGTATATTTAGGAAATTCACATCCGCTTTTTCCCAGTTTCCCAGTAATTTGCTGGTATTACTTACATTAGTTTTTTTTTTTTTTAAACCATATTACGCAAGATAACCTTTCGGTTGTTTCTAATCAATTATGGGCACGATTACTGAGTGAACATCATTGGTAAGATTAACCTTTTTAAAAATACAATTTCCAGAATTCTGCCATTTTCGTACCATTAACATGAATGCACACTTAATTCCTAAAAAAACTAAAAAGTATTAAAAAGAATGGTTAATGTATGCGAAAGAGTTGTCAACCCTACCACTGGGGCATCGAACGTTCCAAGGCCTTAACTTGTTCGGAATTTTTACGATTCCAAATTTTTTGAATTCTTTTGACAACAATTTTTTTTATTTGTTCATGTAGTATTAATTTGCAATTGTTTTTCTATTTAGACATTTTCGACATTCGACAATGGGTACAGAAAGGAGGAACATTCTTTCACGATTTGCAGGTTACAAAAATTAAGTAGGCGCTATAAATGAGCATCTGTCTCCACCTTGTGTTCAATTGTTGCATTCTGGGGATTCTGTTGTAACGAGGTGTTTAAAGAAATATATAGAAGACCAGTCTACCTCCAAATGTAATTTAATCTTGGGGTTCAAAAATCTCCACTTTCATAAGTGATAGAGATTTATAGTTAGTGGTATGATTTAAAGATATATTTTAGGGTCAATAGCAAGTAATTTATTTATTTAGGTATTTATTTGACTCGTGTTGGTTTAGAATGCCCCTAGAAAAACAGATGTAAGCCTGGATCCTCAAGAGATTCATTATCTACAGGATACAACGGGGCCAAAGATGTAATTGGTATAGTTTGCAATCTCAGATTTGTACTATATATTAGATGCTAATTATTAACAGGTGTTACGAGGAGCTGAGGTTTGAGGGGCTTGTAGAGTATATATTTTAGGGCTTCATTTCCCTTCTGGATTTCTGTTGCTGTCTTCACGTAATCCCTGTGATGATGATTATTATCCTAGTAGGTATGCATACCATGAATTTGTGTCAGATTGCATAAACACCTTGTCCTCATATGACCCTGTAGAAGAAAAAACAACAAATAATCTGCCATCCCCTGATGAGTAAAGAGAGTTATTTATTTTATGGTAAGCAGCTGGAAAAGTTTTGATAGTGTGTCATATAATGCTGTCAAAATGACCAGTTCGGATTTCTATGAGATTGAGAGATTAGTTCAGTCACAATAAATACTTTCCTTATTCCATGGGACCAACAGCAGGTGTCAAAGCAGTCATGGGAAACATGAGATATGTCAATGCCAGCATTCTCCTTTTTTTTCTTCTTTTTTTTTCCATCCGAACCCTGTGCGGCACCTTCATAACAGGGAACGAATCACCCGTGAGCGCTGTGTAGCCGATGGCCAGAGGCGAAAGTGCCTGCCAATTGAAATGTTCGGAAGTCACCGAGGCTGTGGGGGAAAGTGTTGGGATCTGAGTGATCAGTGTCATTACTGTGCTTTTAATCTTGTGGGGACTCTACTTCAACATGGTGTGGGATCTGGATTTCTAAACTCGATGTAATTGTGTTGAATTTGTACTTTTACAATGTTAGCAGGCAGGGTTAGAGCCAGAGGTGGTGCGTGTGGGGTTACTTCGGCAATAAGAAGAAAAAACTCCTATAAAACACTAAGGGGGCCAAATGACCAATGAGGTTATCCAGAAGGTGTCTATGTAGAAACCCATATCAACAGTTCTGCATGACAAATGCTGTCTTATATGGTGCTATACTGACAATTTTGGTAGCTGAGGCCAATTTACATTTGTAGTTGATTGATTTCTCTGCTGTTTGTTTGCATTTTAAATATAATTATAAGTAAACTCTGTCCACAGAATGCCTATAATTGGTCATACAAAACATCGATGTCGCTATTCACAATTATTATTAGCTGAGGCACTAAGCTGATTTAAATTCTTACAAGGAAAAATGAATCGATGAAAATAGATTTCCTATAACAAATGAGGGAATCCCCAAAGTCCTTAAAACAGCGAGCCTCTGTAGGTTATCCTTCGAGAAAATAGAGTGAGAAAAGGTTGCTGGCTTTCAATCATTAGGTAATTTCTTTATTGATGTAAAGGCATTACAAACTAAATGTAAATAATGATACATATTTATGGCAGCTTTGAATTTAACAACATAAGAATATACAGTCTTTGGACATCAAGCTAAAGTTTTTCATTTGTCATTGGTTTGGAGTCGTTTTAAGAAGAAGAGGAAAAAAAACATTTATAAATTTAAGTAACCTATGAAATGTAGTTCCAGGTTACTGAAACGGGAACAAACAGATCAAATCCTTCTTGGTCTCATTATTGGTTTTGACCAGCAACTGCAATGGCAGACGACCACCCTTGAAAGCCTCGCTGCCCGGCAACCAACGTAATTGATTGTTGTTAGGGCCATCACAGCAAAAGGCTTTTATGTCTGATTGGAGGCCCGAGGGTGTGTTACAGGCCCTCTGTGGACGGCCCACGAGACCAGTATTATATGACATTAGACTCAGTCAGTCACCAAGAGGGGTCTAACCTGCAGAGGTCTGTAAGGCTTGATTGGATTGTGCACGTTACGTGCACTAGATGTGGAGTCCGGGCTGCAGGCAACTCCCTCTATTCGCCAAGAGTGGGCACTTAAGAGGAGCTGTTAACAGTGATTTGGAGGTCGATTTGTGAGGTTATGCCCAGCTGAAAGCAGCTACAAATAAGTTGTTTGTCACAACAATTACTTGATTCCAAATCACAGGATATGCAGAACACATATGCATTACATTTAAGGTGTCTATAATCACAATGAATACAAATGAGTTATCCAGTTGGATATGCCACAGTTTGCAGTCAAGCGTTTCTGAACCACGTATAAGGGTAAAGAGTGTCCGTGAACACTGGAAGACCACACTCCCAGTCATAAAAGGAGTGCAGAGGTGGGGGTCTCACATACAGGCCATGAAACGGCTCCCTCATCCTGCTCGGTGTGGCGTCGGGGGACCCCAGAGCGACCAGCCTACAGGCGGGGTGCTCGCAGTAAAGTGTCCCAGCTGAGCAGCTCATACCCAGGCCGGGAGAGATGGCCTGGGGTTGAGAGGGCCACTGGCGCCAGCCCACCCAGCCTGGCTCTGTCCTTGCCCTCTCCAGGAGCTCCCTATGGAGCTGGGTCCTGCTGGCCTTGCGGTGCTGCCGGAAGTCGCCCCGCAGGAAGTCTCCCAGGTGGGCCGGGTGGACACCCCAGTAGTTCCCCTTCCCGTCCTCGCAACGGCCCAGCTTCACGAAGCAGTCGTTCAGGGACAGGTTGTGGCGCACGCTGTTCTTCCACCCCTGGCTCCGTCCCCTGAAGTAGGGGAAGCGCCCCTCGATGTCTTCGTAAATGGAGGCCAGGCTGAGTCTGTGCGAGGGGGAGGAGAGGATAGCTTTGGCTATCAGCGCGATGTAGGACAGAGCAGGCTTGGTTGCTGTGTCTCCACTGCTCCCTGAAGGGACAACAGGCTGCTGCTCGCCCCACTCCTGTCCACTCTCACTGAGGCCGGCAGGTTGACCCTTTTCTCCGTCTCCCATCGCTTGGGTGTGCGTCTCTTTCTCCCACTGCGTCCAGCTATCAGCACAGAAACACTAACAAACTCTGCTCTCCCGTCTCTTCTGAGCCATTCTAGTAATCCTGACCCTCAGTCCCACCGGTCTGAAAGGCTCTGTCACTACTCAATCCTCTCTTATATAACCCTCTCGTTCAATCGTGTTTACAGGTGGACTGCTCATATTGACAAAGGTTTTTGATGGGGGAATGTTAAACATTGCAAAGAATTGCTGCAAGAGTTTGCTTTTGAAGAAACACAAACAGTCTGGGCTACTGAATATATTGTGATAAGGTATTGATAACATCCTTTGCCTGATAAGGCTCAGACTTGTCTGGTACACCTGAGCTGCTCCACCCGATGTTCAGCTCAAAATACTTCACCGGTCAATTGTGAATTTAGCTTTGCCAAACATGCAAACATATACTGAAAGACTGGCCTTTTTTGTGTTTTTTGTCCAGTATGATAATATAAATATATAATAATTATTATTTTTATTTACACGCACACACAGACACACATCACTTGGAAGCTTAGAAAAGATGTATTGTGTAAGAGGTCTGGTGAGCCAAAACTGTACTAGTCTGCATGCTATTTATAGGCCTTACTCTCTCCACAATGTCAGCTGTAACTCAATTCCATCTGTTCAGCCCCAGTGTCTCAAATATCACTGGGACAGGAGTGTAGGGTCTCTCTTCCACTTTGTCACAGACAGCCCGATGGAGTCCGTGGGAAAACCAAGACACGGCAGGGCCTCGAACGTCTTAGAGGTTCCGGACTCTTGGGAGGAAGACGGGAGGATGGAGGAGGATGGACTCATACCCACGTTGGTGCCCCTTCTCGGGCGGAGGAGCCCCCCCGCGTCAGACGACTCTGAGCCCGAACCCCCGGCCACCGTGGCAAGGAAGGTGTCCTTCGCCGACACCTTCGGCCTGAATCTCGTGTCAGTGAAAGAGTTTGACCACTGGGACGTGCCGATCCCGCTGGTGCCAGAGCCCTCCGAGAGTGACCCCAGAGACCCCGAGGAATACTTCCTGTCGTGCCTATTTGAGGTTCCCTCCTCGGCAGACGAGCTTGCACGAAGGCTGGATGAGCAAAAGATCGAGCTGGAATGCGTTGAGCTGCTTCCAGGAACCACCTGCCTGAGGGGAACTGTTCGGGTTCGAAACCTATGCTTTGGCAAGATGGTGTACATCCGGATCACCCTCGACCGTTGGACCACCCACTTCGACCTGCTGGCCGACTTTGTCCCCGGCTCCAGCGACGGGGTGACAGATCGATTTACGTTCCGGCTCACCTTGGTACCGCCGTTTGAGAGCGAGGGGGCCAGAGTCGAGTTCTGCATCCGGTACGAGACGGAGCTGGGCACTTTCTGGGTCAACAACGGTGGGGCTAACTACGTGTTGTTCTGTAACAAAAGGAAGCGTGCTGAGGTGAAAGAGAAGCAAGGAGAGAGCAGGAACAAGAAAGGCTGTCTGAAAACTAACAGGTGAAGTTTCCACACACTGTTATCTCCGGTGAAAATTCTTATCACGATCATCTACACTTTTCTTAAGGTGACCTTTGTATAGTGATATTACTGATAAAGTAAGTACACTTACAAGCAGTCAGACGATTTTAATCTCTTGCAACCTCTTAAAATGCTAATAGGTCACACATATAATATTGTGCCTGTGGAATAAGTTATCAGTCTATTGAATTATTGTATTAATAATTATAATCACACTTAATGCTATCTGTGCGTATCCAGATATCTATTATTTATTTATAAATGTCTATGTAACTGATATCAGGGCTACAATGTGATTCACTTATTTAACCAGGGTCTACCTATATAAATCTATGGATATACTATATCGGTACTTTGTAGGAACAAGATCCATATGCAAGATCAGGTCCCGTGATAAATAACCCTACCCATAATAATCGTACATGTTTTGTCTAAGGTTGTGCGATAAAACTCAAGACCTTCGTTAATCAGGTAATCACAGAGAGAGACATCAGGGTCTCTCCCTCACTCTCACTCTGGGGCTAAAGAAAGAGTGGTAGGACGGGTCCATGATGGAAAACCCTGTTTTCTTTCGGTGTGACCTTGCTCTGGTGTCTGGGCCAGCATAAAACAGAGTTTTTAAGATGACACAGCGCCAGAACTTTCAGGCTTCAGTTTCGGCTATCAATTCTTAACAGGAAGGACCCAGGGAAATCCATTCGGACATTTTTACCTTAATTGGCTTTCTTAATTTTTTCCCAGCAAGAATCATTCCACAGAGGCCAGTGCATTCGCGCTCCCTACAGAAACTCCAGGTATGCCCTTTTCAATGGCCTTTGCATTTTGCAGCTTTATCTCATTGTTCTCCGCGTGCTGAAGGACAAATTACATCTTACAGATCAACCAGAACATAGCAAAGGAGTTGTTGTCGGACAAACCTTGGACAGCCCAGTCGCAAAAGAAGAGATACAACGCGAAGACAACCGTCAAACCTCGTTGGTGAGGTCAATTTCACGGCAAAGTGAAACATCCCATTATGTGTGTAAATGGAGAATTTAATGCATGAGGAAATCATTAGCCAAGCAGCACTTATTTCAGAATCGTAGATGTTACAGAACATGAATAAATGTATATTTTCACCTAACATTTTTTCCCCCTCACCATCACAACTATTACATTACATACACTACTGTGACAATATTTTACTTAGATTAAAATGCGCCATGAGGTTAAATAAAACTGCATTCTGAAATACACAAAAACACAAAAATGTCACTGCATGTTGTCTGATTGTTTTCTGTTTGAACTAAAAAAGGGAGAAAAATGTGAATTATTATTCTTAACATTAAAGTTTTTATTATTTATTTGATATTAATATTAAGTATGATTTCTAGGACTTCTGAACTCCTTCTCTGTAGCATTATGCAATCTGAGAGAGGGAATGGGCTCACGCATCTGAATTGGAATTGGCCGTCTTAATGTCAAGCCCAAAGTTAGACAGCTGAGCCTTGTCGGCTGACAGAAATGCGAGTAAGGGATGCTTTGAACCCTGGTGCTCTTTCTGACGGAATGCCGCGTGACCCACGGTGTGCCGGTCCCTGGTGAACTGTACTGGCGGGTTGGAGACCCGGTTTGCATGACACCGGAGACAGCAGGCTGCTGATTCCGCTGACGACCGCCCCGCCCCGCCCTGCGATTGATATGTGTACAGTTCCCCGTCAATAGTGATTCTGAACACGATCGACAATCAACTCTGATTTCTGTGTCATTGCATTATAAGTAGGTTTCTCCAAAGCAATGAAGTCCATTACTGAAACTGCAGAGCTAAGGGTATTAGACAACTGGAGCCCCTCCACTCTTGTACAGTGTGATTAATTCTTATTGTAGAGGACAAACTCTTTAATATTTAAAACGCTGTATTGCCTAAAATGCTTTTGTTCCAAGATTAAATATGTGTATAACATAATTGAATAAATTGTTTATTTTGTGTGGTAACATTTAATCATTTTACTCTAAGCATAGGTTCCTTAAATGAGTAAGAAGTATGCTGTGTTTATTTAGTTAAATTACTTTCCCCTCCTTTTTGATTGACAGGTGGATGGTAACCGGATCCAATCTAGGAGGAGCAGGCGGCGGGAGGCCCGTCTGGCTCGTATACGCCACCACTATGCTCAGAGAGAAGTGGAGGAGAAGAGGGTAGATGTCTTAGCTGAGGTGATGGGGAACAAAAACACAGGCGCTTCGAGGGTATTGTCCGAAATTAGCTCACCTCCGTCGTGCGTGTCCAGTCCCCCAAGAACGCGGGATAGAAGTCAGACAGACATCCAGGGGCAAATGGCGACTTATGGTAGCGATTCTCATCCAGAGCCTAACAAAGACGACACACTTCCCCTGAGACTGGATGTCAATGACACCCCAGTCTCCCCACAGAAAGAGGACACACTTCCGCTGAGACTGGATGCCAATGACGCCCCAGTCTCCCCACAGAAAGAGGACACACTTCCCCTGAGACTGGATGTCAATGACACCCCAGTCTCCCCACAGAAAGAGGACACACTTCCATTGAGACTGGATGTCAATGACGCCCCAGTCTCCCCACAGAAAGAGGACACACTTCCCCTGAGACTGGATGTCAATGACGCCCCAGTCTCCCCGCAGAAAGAGGACACCCTTCCCCTGAGACTGGATGTCAATGACGCCCCAGTCTCCCCGCAGAAAGAGGGCACACTTCCCCTGAGACTGGATGTCAATGACGCCCCAGTCTCCCCGCAGAAAGAGGACACACTTCCCCTGAGACTGGATGTCAATGACGCCCCAGTCGAGGAGAGTAGGAGTCATTTGAGCTCAGGGGGCGTCACCCCGACAGCAGCACTGGAGGTGAGTGACCTCGGGAGCTGCCTCCGTGATTCGGGCGCCTCTCTTGTGGAAACCGGGCACGGCCCGTGCGACGCAATCAGCGGACTCCCGTCTCCACCTGGAAACACAGGCCAGGAGCTGCCGAGTGAGCGGGACCCGCCCAGGCACAGCGACGCCAACCAGGAGAGGGAGCCAGCGGTTAACGACACGAGCTACAGGGAGGCCGGCCCCAGTGTTGGCCCCGTCAGTCATGGCTGTGTCTTTACATTTCAGACTTTTGTGGCTCCCCTGTACCAGGAGGCTTCCCGCAGAGACGTCCCGACTTTGCAGGATCAGGACATTGTTCAAGGAGGCGAAGAGGACGATGAGGAGATGGACGATGATGGTGAGACAAGCTGCATAGGTGGCGCTGTTGCTGGAACTCTCCAGGTCTGCACTGAGGGCCTAAATGAGTTGCTCGTTAACCGACCCCTGAGCGCAGGAACAAGAGAGCCCAATGACCAAGATCCTATTGATAATAAAAACAAAACCGCAACTCTTAGCGTTCAACCTGAGGCAGAAAGGATTTTGAAGGCCAATATTGACAGGACTGAATATGACAGAAATCATGAAGTGGGAAATGGAGAGGACCCTCTCACCACCCAAGCTGCAGAGCTGCAAGCAGACTTCTGTGAAGCAGACACTCAAATTGAAGATCTGACAGCCGCAGTAGAACCTCTATATACCACTGCGGGACATGAAAGTGTGCGAGGAACAGAGACCTATGATATTACCTTTGGAGAGATACCAAAAGAAAAGAATAAAGATTCCAATCAGGAAGAAAAAGACACAGCAGAAGAAATGGAAGATCTCCATGGGGACAGACCAGAGGCCGAGGAGGAAGAAACTGAAGAAACCTCCAAGACAGAAGGGGAGGTTCTAATAACAACAGACGAGGCCATCACCGAAGAGAAAGAGTTAAATATTTTCGGAGAGATTGGAGAAATCTTCAATCGAGATAATAAACTGGACGTATCAATGCGAATGGTATGTCCTGATGAAGAACACACATTGCTGGGACAAGAAAAAGAGTCAGAAGAAGAGAAGAAAGGGAAAGATGACGCACTGATGGGATGGGACACTCTCAGTGAAAGCGAGAAAGAGAGAGTCAGAGAAAAGGATACAGAACTCCAAGAAGAAAAGAAAAGGAAGGAAAAAGATGAAGGTATCAGTGAGATAAAGGAGATGTCCTTGGAGGGGCTGGCGTGTCTTAATGAAGTGGAAAAGGAAGAAAAAGATTTATTCAGGGTGACAAAAGTCCATCTCCATGGAACTGTAAAGACGTTCAGTCGAGGAAGAAACGAAGAGGACAAGGACAACAAAGAAGAAGTGCTCGGCGAAATGGAGATACTTTCACATGGAGGAGAGGAAACTACCCACCTAGTGGAGGCAGAAGACCTCGCGGAAAGAAAGTTTGTTTTCAGGGAAGAGAAATATCGAAATAAAGAGGGGAAAGAGGATACAGTACATATTTTACGAGAGGAGGGGGTCTATTTCCGTGAAGAACAGGAAGCGTTCGGTGGAGAAAGAAGTAACGACAAAAATGAAGGTTTTTTCAGGGTAAAGCAGGAACTCCTCAATGTAGCGCAGAAAGAAGATACAGGAGATGTTCTTCATGAAAAGGTGGTTCATGAACATGAAAACAAGGCGATGTCCACCAAAGAAATACATGGTCTAAATGGAGAAAATGTTAAGGAAAATGAAGAATGTGTCAAAAAAGAGGAAGAAGAGTCTGACGATGTGCTCAGGGAAAAGAAGATCCATCAACATGAAAGAGCAGGAAGCATCCACGTAGAAAGAGGTGAAGATACCAACATGAGACAACACATCTCCATGGAAAAGAACCAATATCTAATTAAAGAAGGGGATGAAGATGGAGGAGATACGCTCGGAGAGAACAAGCCCAATTTTTCCATTTCCCAAGGACAGGAAACATTACATGGAGAGAGAGGAGAACGCATCGACGAAGGACAACAACCAGTCAGGGCGGAGGAAGAGGAAGGATTGGTCTGGGAGGAGAAAGGAGCCAGCGAAGACGAAGAGCCCGACACCACTTCCACCGACTCTGTCACAGATGACGAAATGGAGGCCTACGTTCTAACCGTGAAGTCTCTCCAAGGCTTCAGTACAGCGGGAATCCACAGGGACCAGTCAGCGTCCCCCACCAAAAGACCCTCAATAAGCAGGGGTCCACCGGCGTCCTTGTCGTCGATAAGAGAGTCCCTGAATGAGGAGGGCGTCGCTGAGAGCAAGACCGTTCCACCTCTGACCGCCCCGGCCCCTCCAGGAGAATCGGGGAATTCCACCGAGGTCAGGCTGTCGGTCGCCGAGAAAGTAGAAAACGTCACAGAGGGTGACTCGTCGTGGTGGAAAGATTCGTTCACCTTTGAGCATGTTTCCAGAGTACTCCTGTACGGTTTCCTGTTGGCTGTTTTCTTTCTAACAGCATACTATTATGATTTCCTGGCATGTTTTGCACTTTACCTGTTTTCTGTTTATTGGCTGTTTTGTCACGGAGACAAACAGCGATTGGAAGGAAGTGATAGAATTCAATAGAAGAGAACCTTGAAAATGGTGTGTTGTACTATTTTCATTTAGGATTCAGGATTTCATTTCAGTTCTATGGAGTGTTTCCCGGGTGAATTTGCCTAACTGACAACCAAGTTTATATTCAACGCTCAGGCCTAATTTAATTATTTATATATTTATATGCGTTGGGGTAGGGGGAGAATGTAGAATTTATTGTTATCATGCACGGCATCTGTGATATATATAGTGAAGTAGCCATGATTTAAACAGACCATAATTAAAAGACAGATCCAGAAACTCAAGCAAAACTATTTTTCAAAAACGTCTGCTTTATGCTTGTCCAGTTGTCAAAACTAAACTCATTATTTCTATATTTGTGTTTATATCTCTTTTATCAGCCCTAATTAATCACTAGAAGATATTTAAAATAATAAAGATGCAGTGGCCTGACTGACTGATGTGAGATGATTGTTTAGGTAAATATGTTCACTAAGGAAAGATTGTTTTCATTGTTCATTTCAAACAGGTAGCTATTTTGAAACCAAAAGTTGTGTCAGGGAGAACTCATTTTCACATTTTCAAAGGACCATTAGCTGGATTGATCATCGCAGCGAATGAAAGTGATTTTGATGAACTCGTAATTGCTTTGCAATGGACTTCAGCTCATTTGTTCATGTCAATGGCTTGTACGTTTTGTCTATGTTTTTACATCATCTTTTTCATCAATAAAATTAGTATGAGCTTAAAAGTGTTATTTTTATATTATTTTTTTATAGCAAAATTTGTATTTTGCCACTGAGCCTTTATTTAGGTTTAAAATCTTTGGATTTTTCTTGAAATCCTGAAAATGGGTTTTTATGGTTTACATAACGTCAGGTTTTAGTTTAATTTCATTTAATAGACTCAGTTAAAATGTCAGTTTACACAGCGTGAGACGTGGTCATCATCCTGCCCAGTATACCGGTGGAAATGGAAAAGTAGGGCTTGTTCTCTCGTAACCAGGGCACTGGAGACATCACATGCCTTAGCCTCACTCCTAATCCGTCGGCAACGTTGACCTTTAACTGTAAATCATTGAGGCGGATTGTCGTGAGCTGACAGGGTCTGTATTTTTAAAGAGGCACATTCAATTTCAGAATCTCTCTTATCTGCGCCTCACCTCCGTTTTTAAGGCTAGGTTTTATTATAGCAAAGCGAAACGCGCGTGTTCGCATTGTGTCAAAGTGGACAGAACGGATGCACATATTTACCGATCATATATTTTGCCGGATGTTGCCGATCTTTACCGATATTATCGATATTTAATGGGAAGCTTGAGATGGCTGTGGGAACTGTTCAAGAACTTGTTCCCCGGTACATGCCCGAGTTGTTCAACGGCAGACGTAATAATAGTATGTAGGCACTCAGGAAGTTTAAACAATTGACATGAGTGCAGTTGATTTGATTGACATGGATTACTGCCTGGTATTTACATGATGGACAATTGTTTCATGCCAGCAACGTTACGCACAACAGCTGTCGCTTTGGATTTACTTCCTGTTGGCATCAACAAGCTAAAGTACAACTGTACAACATGTCAGCGCTTCAACGAATGAGTGTCCATTATCCAGTTAATATCCATGGTTTATATTATGGTAATAGTTGGATCTGTAAATTGTTATCGTTATTAATTTGTCATTGAGCTGATGCTTTTATCCATGCTTTCACTTACAATTAATCAATTTTAATGGCAGGATATTGAAACAATCATTGTTAATTGCTTGCTTGAGGACACCATCCACTGCAGTGCAGACATTAGAACCGACAACTTTCTGTCGAAACTTTAAGGGGCAAATGCCTTAACCACTAACCCAGACTGCATGAATGATTAAACGTGTAAGAAGAGTACACTGTTTTGAATAAAGGGGACCTAATCAGCAAATATCCGCCAAGGTATTTATTTAATTATCTTTTATTTGCATTCAGTCCAATGTGATTCACAGATAAGGATAAAATACATTCTTTAAAACACTTGACAATGAAAACTATTCCAGCAAATTTTCTTCTGCTATGAAAGGCAGATAACTTTTTTTGTTTTTAAAGGCAGGCCTATAATTTTCAGTTTATACAGTTTCTTCATGGTGTACTACATCAACTCAGAGTTGGACAAACAATGATAGAGACGTACAAACAAGGAAACAATGGCAATGAAGGGCTTGCTTGAGGGACAATGGCTCGTAACAAACGCCACAGAGCGAGCCTGAACTCTATTCAGACTAATGCCACTGTTAGGCTGGGTTTATTGTCAGAACCATGGGAACTCGCAGTGAACCCTGTTCCTCTTATCTCCGACCGATAATGAGAACCCGCTCTAAAGGCGCGTGTACATACATGTCATAGCAATAGCGCAGCTAATGTTAGCTTTTCGTTGCTGTTGAAACTTTCTGTTTATACAGGCTGCCTTGGCGTCCATTGTGTTCCACAATAAAGTATGCCTTGCTTTAGACCTGCACATAGATTGTGATTGTGGAGGTGCGGCACTAAATAGTTCTGTGGACTCAGGTGTCTCATGTTTCTCCAAGACATTATAAACACTGCAAACAGACAGCTAGTAAACACAGACCTTTCCTGCAGAATTAATCCATATGCATATATTAATCCAAGTCAAATTCAAAGATTGTATTCAAAGATTTATCTGCATGACAACAATAACGGGGCTACAGTGTGCCGGTTCAGTGTGGTTGCTGTAACGGAAATAGCACTGAGGGCCAACGTGACAGGTCCCCTGCAGCTTGCCCGAGACGCAGCTGTCGGTCGTGACAAACTGCCGGGCCACGCAATCCGTCCTGCCAAACAGCGCCGTTTCCCGGCTGCCTTTGAAACTCTGCTGGGAGGGAGCGCCACTTTCTCAGAACCGGCCCTTTCCTCAGCCAAGCTTGTCTCAGTACATGGCAGGGACGGTCTCTCTCCGGTCTCCCTCTGGTCTCTCGCTGTCTGTAAGCTAACCGCTATTGGGCATTGGCAGAAATAGATAACCTTGAGGTAGCAGGGCTCTCTGTGACGCACGTCAGCAAAGAGCAATATCCCATGATGCAACCCACATCACACGACATGACTCCCGTGTCACATTAGAGCGGAGCAGCTGTAACAGTGGCTGCGTCGCCGCATGCAGTGTCTGTGCTGCGTCAGTGACCTTTAGCTGCTGACGGCGGACCCCAGGCAGGGGCCGCGGCAGCTGGGCCTGCCTGTCAGGCGCGCTGGGGAATTCCAGACCCCGAGGGTCAGCCACAGAGTGGGACCTCAACATCCGCATCACCTGCAGGTTATGGCATATCCATCATGCTCAACAGCAGCCCACTCCTGGTCTGCATTTATAAGGATAAGGAATCTTCATGTATTTCTCCCGTCAACGGGCTTGCCAGATCTGCTTTCTGACAGCATTATCTGCAGGATAACTGAGTTTCACAGACACACAGAACCCTTATATCCCTTATAAGTACAAATATACAAATACAAATACAAATGGGTTTCGGAGTTGGTGAGGCCACCTGGGAAGTCCTTAAAAATTAATAGTGAGGCTAAGGTTCCTTTTAGGCTAAATGTGGTACTGCTGGTAAAGACTAATGACTAGTAGACTAAAGAATCCCATTCAGATGTATTCCGTTCTATTACGTTTCGCACAAATCGCAAGAATCCTCCTTTTTGTTTGAACTGGTAGAACGTTCTGTGAGCAAAAAGAAGAAGGATGCGGTGGTTCCGGACTCTTGTTTAACATCAGTAATCTCCGGACCTCAGAAGTAGGGCGGGGCGACCTATAAATAAGGCTGGGTAAATAACTGTCTCCATGTGATCGAATGCCTGTGAAATTCCCCGCTGACCCAGTATCTCTGTGTTCACAGCACACGCTTTCGCTGGATTAGCTGCAACAAACTTTATCGGAATATAATACACGGTTTGCGAAGCTTGTGACTAAATCGCTTTCAATTTTCCAACGCCATGTTGCTTCACAACACTTGTGTGCCTCTGTAAGCTAACAGGATGCCTTTCGTAACATAAAGTGTGATTTTCCTATAAATAATTTGACAGTTTATGTACACATTTATTATGGTATCGTATTGCATGAAACACAATTTATTTTAAATGACAGGCCTAGAGTGTATTCTCCACAAAATTTGTGACTGCATATTACTCATAGCTTGCTAAAAGAAAGCTGCGTGTCACCGCCTGTCATTGCCTCTTTGATTGAAAGTTCGATTGAATTTAGGACAGCAGGTGGCACTGTTGTACAGGTTTTAAATTCTCTCTGAACGATTTAAGTTGGCAACCACCTGGACTTCTTTCCTATGGCGTCGACTCTGGCCTTGTGACTCAGCAGGCAGAAGCTTCTCAGCAGGCAGAGGCTTCTCAGCAGACATTTCATGTAGATATCAGGAACACTCTGATGAGGCATGGAAAATAAGGCCATCTCTAGCTTTTAAGTCTAAGATACAAAATCCATTCTGTGCACTGTTTTGTTTATTATTACTGACATATATTTTTTTAATCTATGTTTTAAGATTCTTTTAGTTTCTGTTCCTGTTTTTTCACTCGCGATAATAAGTGGTGCAATACTGTAATAAACTTGATGCTAAATGATTTACAAGAAGGCCAAGACATGTGCTGTACTGTTCACTCAACTAGTCTCTTTATTTTGGTTACAGCTCCTCAGTAAATACTGGGACGTCCATGTTCAAAATGCCTTTTTGAAAGAGGCCTGCTGTACCGTGGTGATGTTCCCTCTCAGCTTCCCTGGCCTCCGACGGTCGCCCTCCCGGGGGGTGGGGGGGGGGCTGCCTGTGACGCGGTGGTGGCTGAAACGCCAGAGTCACCGTAAGCTGGCGCTCAAGCTGAGATGGCAATCTGCTCCCGTGGAGCATGGAAGCTATGTTGCGTTTCTATCAGTGCCTGTTCGGCCGCTACCGTGAACGGCCCTGCTTCATCAGTGAGGCATCCGGTGTCTGGATGTGTCACAGATTTTTATTTGTGAAATGCTGCTGAATGGCAAAAAAATAAATAAAAAACTCTGCCGCAGATGCCGGGAGAAATTGGCGTGCAATGTCCACTCGATGTCCGTTCTTCCAGATATGACATTAGTCTTCGCAGGATCACGCGACCGTATATAAAATGCTCAGAGTTTCATAGCTTTGTTCTCCATACCAAAGCTGCTGAATATTCTCATCTGGTTGTGGGGCTAAGTGTTATTCTGTGCAGGAGTGTGCGTGCAGGTTTGCAGCTGTGACGCACACATACTACACAATGTTCTCCGATGCCTGGTTGAGATTAACAACACAATCCAGGTTTTCTTTTGCTAGTTGCAACCTAAATTGCTCAATAATGGTGAAATTGGTCCTTGCGCCATTTGTTGCATATAGATTACATTTTGTTCTGACAAACAATGCGATTTTCTTTGCCTGAGATATCCATCCTCTTTAGTCTAATGCAATGCTTCACAAAGAAAATCAGTAGTGTAGACTAAATATGAGCAGAAATATGCCTTTTCCAGATTTAATACTGATTTTATGTTTTTAAAAGTTATATATGAATATATGAATGCATATATGAATTGAAAGCAGGGTGGCCAAAACACCCCTGAAAGTTGTACTCTTCCTGATGCAAAGAGACTGTCCTGTCCATCACACAGAGCAATGACAAAAATAAGGAGGAGGAGGAGCTGGTACTTCTGCAGAGAACAGAATATTCCACATGGTTCCCTCCTACAGGCGACCCTGTCTTCTGTGGCTGCGAGGAGGTGTTGTCCATCAGCCTGTACGCGGCAAAAGCGCCAGACAGTTGTTTTGGGGAGAGGGGGCGAGGGG
>JAOVYW010000054.1:6967676-6984815 GCA_025775045.1 Hiodon tergisus | reverse complement strand
GTGTGTGTGTGTGTGTGTGTGTGTGTGTGTGTGTGTGTGTGTGTGTGTGTGTGTGTGTGTGTGTGTGTATTTGTGTGGTTGGGAATGTTGACAAAGAAAATTTCGCCTGTATTGCGCCAAATGCCTGCCTTGTCGGATTCTATATGTATGTGTAACTGTTAATAAGTACTAAAAGTAACTGATCTGACTATATTTACAACCCACAATGTCAGCGCAAATTCAGTGTTTTCGGAAATATCTCATAAAAGACAGAGTGAACAGAATTTCAACGACCAATTTCTCCCTTCTGGGTGGTTCTCCATATACTCTACTACAACTGTGGACGAAAGCAAGTGACCGTGTATGCTGTGACTGTTCACATCAACTTTGTTTGGTGCTTAATAGCACAGGTCTCAAACAGTCAAAATCTCCACAAACTTTCAAATTCACCTGAAAGTCTTCTTTGGTCGGGAAATTCCCTGAGCCGATACTGTACAAATGAAAACTTTAAAAGATATGCAGTATGATTCTCATTCACACAACCCTGAGCTCAGTAAGTATCAGCAGCGCAATCAGTAGCACCATTCATTTCACAAATCGACAGCCACTGACCGTTTGAGTGCAGAGGATTCTGAGCCTCAGAACTGATATCCTCACAGATCAGCCTGTTCAAACCCTTCCCTCCTTCGTTAAGAAGCGCTGTAATGTCGGAGTGGGCTACAGTGAGCGCTGCAGTAAGCAGCGCCTCTCAGGAAAATGGCCCGATTACGATTTCGATGCGCAGGATTCCATTTCCGAAACAACCCTGAAAGAAAACAACAGGAAAATTGACCACCCATAAAAAATTTCGAATTCATCCTTCGATAAATCCATTGGAAGACTTTTTTCTCTCTTTAACCTTAGAGGACTATGTGCTATTATACCTCGCTCAATACAGAGGGCCATTGTGGGAGCGTTGAGTGGGGGGGGGCTTGATTCGGAGGAAGCGGAAGTGGAAGAGACCCGCGGCTTGGGTAATCGAAGCCTGCAGGCAGAGTGCATTGGCCAGGATAAATAGGCCGCTTAATGGTTTGTCATTTATGCAGGGTTGCAGGCAGTCCTGTGGTGTGGGATCCAAGACAAGGAAGAGGAGCAGATCAATTTGGTGGAGGCATTGCCAAAAAACTCTGGAGCGCCTGGGTGCAGTTGGCTACTGGATGAAATTTCTCCTTTGCTGGTGAATTTCACCTACATCCATACACTTGCTCACATTTCTGTGTTGCACTGGCTGTACAGTTTGTATTCTAACAGAATTTCTGTCCCTGCAGCAGTCATTTGCGTCGTAGGAACCAGCCTTCTGGTTACCACGGCGGTTCCCATGTACCACTGTCTCAGGAGTTCTCTGAAATTCAATGTGTCATTGACGCTGAAATGACGCATTAAATCCGCACAGCTAATACGGACAGCTAATAAGGACAGCTAATACTGATCCTCTCTGATTTTCCTCTGGACACCAGGTATTCTTATAATACTTTGGGAAGGCACCATTCTGTCCACCATTCTCTCACACATGAAGCCAAACAATGATAAACTTTAAACACAGAGAAAAAGACAGACATAACAGATCCTAAATGTGATAAGAATGCAATGAGGCGTGAGTGACGAAAAATATAAACTGCTGTTCTGAATGGGCTGCGACTGGATTACAACTGAAAATAGAAGTAATGGCATAATGTATCCCATCTGAAAATATCTCAAAATGTGTTTTTATTTGATTACAGCAAGGCCTGATAATAATGCTCCTCTGTCTTGTCAATTGACAGTGACAGTGACTATTTATAAATAATCCTTTCTCCCTGCCATGATGTGTCGTCATGACAACCAGCCGCTTGTCAGGCAACCCTAGTATGGATTGTTTTGATAAGTGTAAATATGATGGTATGTGCTGAAATTGAGTGCAACATCAAGCATGACAGTTAGTCTGGCTGAACTCTGGGTCACCATGGAAACAGCTACACAACTGAAACATACTACACATACTGGCTGACAAGTGTCTTTTTAAAGACAAAATCCAAATCATTAAGATTGTTATAATTTTAGATATTAGATTACACACCCGGATAAAGGAGCAGACATGTTGTCAGCCTAAAAGCATTCTCATGAACATCAATGCAGTCGAATCCATAAGTCCTCAAAGTCTCAATTACTATAGAACATTATACACATACACCTGATAATATAAATCTTCTGACAGTTTAAAACGCTCTGCTTTCCCCTGAAGAAAAGAAACAGGAAAACTGATATAGTTATATAATTGCCATTACGTTTACAATGAACTGTGACTCCTAAACTTTCACCAGTTTTCCAGTTTTTAGACATTTTGTGTTTTTTTTTTTAAACTGAGGATAAAATATATTATCTCATTGGTTCATGGTTTAAATTTTGCTTTCCGCCCGATATGATGTACAGATGCTGTACATTAGAAAGCAAATTTTAACTACTTTGGCATAGTTATATAGAGAACAAGTTGGTTTCCCCCCAGTTTTAGGATTTCGGAGTGAAATATTTAGAACAACCGAACAAAAGCAAGAGGAAGGCCCATTTTTCATGTCACTCTAAAGGACATCATTAGGGATGTCTCAAAGATTTTCCTTCTGAAATCTTGTTTCTTTTCTTTTTTCTTTTGCTCTTTTTTTAAGGAACTAATTTCCAACATATAATTAATCTGCTGTGGGTGTATTTTTGCTATATAGAGTTTGAAGTTTGAAGTTGGTCACTGAACTGTACAAAACGAAACATGAGTCCTTATCAGTGCCTTATTATCAGTCCTTATTATTCCTCAAACCATGACATCAAAACCATGTACATATAGAACACTTAGTCCCTGATTTTTGTCAAACTAGCTACAGCTTATAAAACTAATTAACCTATTATATCCCATTTATAAATTTAATTAGCTGCAGAAAACACTGCAGCCAACCCAGGAAATCGGACTGGTTGGAAGACATGGAAATGTGCAATGAAATTATTATCAGCTGTAACACAAGCTCAAAAACAAGTATTTGTTTGGTATTAGAAATGAAATAAAACTGGAAGGCTTCTGGCGTTGTACTCAGACTCCAAGTCCTAACAGGTACTTTCAAAAAATAAAGTACCCCACAATTCTCATTACCATTATTTCTTATCATTGTTTATTGCAGACCCTCCAGATGGATTCAGGGGGGTGTTCCAGTCAGCCACAGGTGGTCAGGAGTCTCTGCAGAGGCAACAGTCCTGCCTCGGTACCTGTGAGGGGGGGGGGGCGTCCAAATACTACACCAGACCCCTCTGGCCCCTAAACAGTAGACGTACCGGGCCCTGGCTGTGCAGTGAAATCAGACCACCCATCCTGGTCTTGGGACAGAGCACTAATTGATCAACACTGAGACGGGCCCACATTGAGATGAGCATGTTTGTCTAACAGGCCCGGACAGCACCATTAATCTCCTAAAACATGTGCTCAGCATTGTAATGTGTCTTTTTTTATTTTATTTCGCAGTTTCCATCATCCTGCATGGGTTATTAACGCCGAAACCTGCATGCTGGCACCATCTGAGCAGTGGGGTCAGGTAATGATGTGCGCTCTTACAAGGTCAGTGTTTTAGTTCAACAGCTGCTGCTAATTGAATTACATCAATGTGTGCACACACAGAGGCAGATTCTGTGAGCCCTGGGCGGCTCCTCGGCTGTAAGTCGATTATCTCACGATCTAAGGTAAAAGTAGGACTGTGGAAAACAGTGAAAAATCTACATTTGGCCTGGGGTTTAACCCAAGATAAAACTTGAAAGGCAGCCAGGAGGACAAGACTGGATATGAAAACTTTGAGATAAACCAGCAACAATACTTTTCAAAATGGCATTAAAAAAAAAAAAAGCGTTTTTATTCTCAAATGATATTTAAGAAAACTGTTCATCCTGTTCTTGTCTACATTATATTTTTCTGGGCACCAAATTTAATGGTAATTATTTAAGTGCTTCATAAAACAGATCAGTGACGACAGCATTCCACAAAAACACATTAGAATAACCGATTAACGTTAGTTAAATGTTATCTCCCAGGTTTTGTACTAGAATTACCTTTTAGCCTGAGAAGGTAAAGGCATTTGGCAAAAAGAAACTAAATAAAAGACGGAATTTTCTGACCGTTGCATTAGGTTTATGAAGCACCAGCACTCCGACAATACACAGGAATACATTTTGAAGGTGGTGTAATCATTCTGTTACACGGAAGCAGTTTTAAACAGAAATACATTGCGAACTGGTCCGCCAGCCACAGTTGCTATAAACTGTATTTATTTATCGGAAGCAGGTTGGAAAAATGAATTTGCACCTATATCAGAGGGGGTAATGTTTTGATTGAAGATCGCCGAATTTTTTGTTGTCTAACCCTTTAAATCAGTTAAAAAAAATTTTTTTAAATGTATCATTAACATTTAACTGATATTCATAAAGTTGAAGCGTATTTGTACCCTCTGTAATACTTAAATAATAACCTGTAACCGTAAGCGTACTACCGTCGCTCACAACAGCAGTGACTTAATACTTCAACGCGATTGGCCAAAAGTCTGGACATACAATGCACCGTCACAGAAATCATCTGATCTGTGCTTGGAACAACATGGCTTCTGGATGCGATCGTTCCAGATTATCTGTGATGTTGTGGTTTTTCTTTTTGTCTTTCATTCCGAGCGCTCAGGCGGTAGACGGCGGGGATGCAGTCGCTCTTCTTTTAGGAATGACTGTCACGGTCGTGGGTTTCTGCGCCTGTTTGGGGTGGTATGCACGGAGAAGAAACGGACAACTATGAGAATAGAGTTCCGTCTGCCGGCCTGCAAGTTAAGAAAAAAAAAAGGAACATGCGTTTCCTACTAAAATTTTTTGGAACTGTTCCGTGCTTTAAGCTCAGACTATCTTAACTTCAAAATGGGATCTAACAAAGATGCTAACAGAATTGAAATTTCAGCGTTTGAAGTAACAGTTGCGGCATTCTTCAGTTAAGATTTTGTTGTAAAACCAGGAAGATTTGAAGATCATCTCGACAACCTGGAGTCAAAGTCAAAGGAGGGACTATTCTAAAATGTGATATAGTCAAGCAAAGAAGAATACTCTCCGAATTGGGCGAATGTTTTTTGTTTTTTGTTGTTGTTGTTGTTGTTGACATGACATTTTGGAGGACATTGCTTGTGAAATGCAAACGTTATTGATTTGGTTTGCAAATTGTATTTGCTGTTTTAACGAGTTTCTTGACCTGGCTGCACTTGTTATTTTCTACTTTTCCTGTGATGTGATGTCTTAATTTCTACTTTGTTTCATTTAACTGTATACTTAAATGAACGTTCTGGTCTTAGTTGCACTCTTAAGGTCAAAAAAAGTTATGTTTTTCAGCCTACAGAGCCCGGAAATGTAAACTTAAGTCTTCGACTTAGTTGACACCGTTTCGGGATTTGCTATGGGATTTCCATCTATGTGATTTATGCTGTTATGTCATTAGAAATGTACACCGACGGTTGTTGTTTGTTTTTTTTCCACAAAAGGTAAAATATCCTGACTCCCCACCCAATCCAGAAGACCCGTTGTGTCGCCCCACAGCACAAAATAAATATTTTACTTTACTATGTTATCTTCTTGTCGAATACATTTTGGTGGTGGTATAACGCTATAACCGTATTGTTAATTTTGTTTACTTATTATATTACATATTTATACCTGTTATCCCTGTCTCTGAACGAGATTATATATTTTAAATTATATGCAAAAAATTTTTACGCTTTTACTTGACATTTGAAAACATTCAGCGTATTCAGACACCTGCAGACCAGTTTCTACCCGTTTTCGGGTTCTCAGTATGAATCAGGCCGTTCTGAAATGTTGGGTCTGTACTGTATGGTGCGATATTTCAAAAGAATGATTCTAAACATTCGGCTATTCTTTCTTTTGGACAAGCGAAACGATGTCAGTGATATCGTTGGTTTTAAATCGTATACAAATAAACGCCTGTTATTAGACTATTGGAAGTTACATACTGCCTGACTTAGAAAAGAAAACCTTATGTACTGACAGTGCATGGGCATAGCACTTCCAATGTAATTCTAGTACTGCATATCAGCGCTAGAAACCTCCGAGATGAAAACCATGACACGTTCTTTATGACACACCTTTTTTAAGGTCCATGTCTTATGTTTTTATTTATAATAACCTTCACATCAGCAATGGGTCTAAATTATTAAATCCCCAAGACTGCTGTGTTGACTAAAAATGACCCAATTCAAAAGCCTATGTCATGCATCACATGGTGAAAGCCTCATTCAAATTTAATCGAAGGGGGTAAAACGTGTGTTTTAAATATAATAAAAATGTATCGAGTCTAATACTACATACCAGAATTAACTGACCCCGACTGCGGTGCTACTACGGTTAAGCAATAGGCAGGTAACGCATGCCGGACTGTATAATTGATGAAGAAACGTAAAGCAGCTACTGCCCCCGTTGAGCAGATGTTGCCGGGAGAGACCGTGCTGCTGCAACAAGAGACTAGACGCGGCTTGGATCACAAATAGGATCAGTGCGCATGCTCTTTCTCTTTCTCTCTCTCTCTCTCTCTCTCTCTCTCTCTCTCTCTCTCTCTCTCTCTCTCTCTCTCTCTCTCTATCTTGCTGCCGTTTGCTGTGTGTTCACTGTGGAAAAAAGGTAACAAGCATAAAAAACCAAGCATTTTTTTTTTCTCGCAAACTGACTTCTGCGATATAAAACCCACCAGGAAACAAAGAGGCAAATCAACAGGTATGGTTTTAATTAATTTCTTGGCTGTCGTTTATATTTATTTATCCTACTGGCTTAAAATGTGGCATAAATTGCAGCCAATGCATAGCTAGCTAGTACTTACAAATTGTTCTGCTTAATGGACGTTCCGTTTAGCTACTGTGTATGTGCAATTCAATATTTTACTGTCAAGGATGCAACGGGGAAAGCAGCACATTGCATAATAGAAGCGAATATGGAATAAAAATTGCAGTTGCTACATGAATTTATTTTGAGACATATACCTTGCATTTAACAATTTTTAAATTACAAATAAAAACGTATTGATTGAAAAATGGTTATTATTGATATTGATGATCATATATACGTCTTACTTTTAATAATTAAATACCACATTTAGAGCAAATTAATTAAAAATGACAATGGTTTGGACTTTAAAGGGGAAAAAATAAACAACACATCAAACAACATTTAATTGTTGATATCACTTTCGTAGTATTTTGTATCACTTTATTATTTATTTCTAATTCTTAAAGATTGACAAGAACGGTTTATTTATTCCGCTTTTATTGTTAATGCTTTCCCATCGAATACCTCTTTACCGTCTCGAGAGTTACTAAACTCAACAGTTTAACAGAAGAAAAATATTAAAATCAGTAGCTATTGACCATCCATTAATTTTCAACAAAGCACGAAGAGCAAGGGGGCTTAAAGGAGGCAGTTCTTGATACATGAAATCTGCAGGCTCTTAGGGTGTGATCAACAGCTTTCCTGCTGCATTTGTTTAAATGTTTCACACGCTGTAAAATGTAACCCGGGTTTTCCACATTTTCGCTTCCTTCTCAATAAGGTGAAATAACTGGTGGGAAAAAATCCATAAGTTTTTAACGATTGCACAAACGGTAATTAAAAAATTCGTAGTTTTGTGGATAGATTACCTTCGTCGTAAAGAGCAGTTGCTGAAGGAACGTCCATAATTGTAATCAGGATTAATGTTGGTGTCTTGCCGAGCCGAAGGGCGAACTGCAAGTCAGGGCTGTCGCTCTGCGTTAACTGCCTACCATTTTACCATGCAATATGCAATACTATTGAAAAAGGTTAGTAAAAGAGAGAAATGAGAAGGCTTATTCTGAGGCAGCTATTTCATACCTGATGTAGTCTGAACAATGCAATGAAACCAGTTCAGTCTGTGAGAGGAAATTCCTGATTGGTGGATAATATTTTTCAGGGATTTAAGTGTGATGAAACAAAAGAACAAAGGATGCCTTAGAAGAGAGACTTCTTTCAAGCCTGGATTGTATTTTTAAAGACCACCACCCCCCCCCCCCTCCACCCAACCCCAAATGGATCTATCAATTCCCTGTGCCTCTAGATCATGAAACTTGACTGAAGAATTTATCTAAAGATCCCTCCATCTATGGCGAACTATAGCCATGCAGGTGACCACAACGTCTTGCAGAATGTCTCTCCCCTTGTCACATTCCTCAAACTGACCTCCCTGGGCTTCATCATTGGTGTTGGCGTGGTTGGCAACCTCCTGATATCCATCCTGCTCATCAAAGACAAAAGCTTGCACAGAGCTCCCTACTACTTCCTGCTGGATCTCTGCGCTTCAGACATACTGCGCTCCGCTATCTGTTTCCCCTTCGTGTTCACCTCCGTCAAAAACGGCTCGTTGTGGACCTACGGCACACTCACCTGCAAAGTGATCGCTTTCCTGGGAGTCCTCTCCTGCTTCCACACCGCCTTCATGCTGTTCTGCATCAGCGTGACCCGGTACCTGGCAATCGCCCACCACCGCTTCTACACAAAACGGCTGACGTTCTGGACCTGCCTGGCCGTCATCTGCATGGTGTGGACGCTGTCAGTGGCCATGGCCTTCCCCCCGGTGCTGGACGTGGGGACGTACTCCTTCATCAAGGAGGAGGACCAGTGTACCTTCCAGCACCGTTCCTTCAGGGCCAACGACTCGCTGGGGTTTATGTTGCTCCTGGCCCTCATCCTCCTCGCCACGCAGCTTGTCTACCTCAAGCTAATATTCTTCGTCCATGACCGCAGGAAGATGAAACCAGTTCAGTTTGTGCCTGCCGTCAGCCAGAACTGGACTTTCCATGGTCCCGGGGCAAGCGGTCAGGCAGCTGCCAACTGGCTGGCAGGGTTCGGGCGAGGCCCGACGCCACCCACCCTGCTGGGGATACGGCAAAACACCAACGCAGCCGGCAGGAGGCGGCTACTGGTGCTGGACGAGTTCAAAACCGAGAAGAGGATCAGCAGGATGTTCTATGTCATGACGTTCTTCTTCCTGACCCTCTGGGGGCCCTACTTGATCGCGTGCTACTGGAGGGTGTTCGCCCGGGGTCTGGCCGTGCCTGGGGGCTACCTGACGGCCGCCGTCTGGATGAGTTTTGCCCAGGCGGGGGTCAACCCGTTCATCTGCATTTTCTCCAACCGAGAGCTGAGACGCTGCTTCAGCACAACGCTACTCTACTGCAGAAAATCTAGGTTACCGAGGGAACCCTACTGTGTTATATGAATGCTTGTTTCAATGATTGATCTCGGGTTTGTCCCCACTCCGCGAGCCCTCCTCCTTGGTGGGGAGAAGCTGGACTTGTTGGTCTCTCTCTTTAAAAATTTGGCAAAGCAACATCTGGAGGGAATTTGAAGTTGAGTCAGTGTACAGGCGGAAAGTGGTTCTCCTGTGTTTATGTTCTAGTAAACCATTGCAGCGGAAGGCCATTTGAAGTGACACAAGTGAAAACAAAACGCTTGACCCCAATGCATTGGATATTAAAAGATTATTCTGTGAGTTTTGGAGGAAAAGAAAGAAAAGAAACAAGACAAGCAGACCTCTAAGGAATCATTGGAATTGTTTCACATTTAAAAGTTGCACTAAAGAGAAGACATGAAAATATTACTTTTTGCTGATTGGTTGCATTGCAAGGATTTTTACATTTTTAATTTATTTTTTGTTCTTACTCAGACTAAAGACTGAATGCTTTCTTTTATGACAGACATTTCGTTTGCTGTAGTAAGTAAGGCAAACGTGTGCCGGGTGGCCAACACTGTTGGAATAAACCTTCACTAAAAATAAATGTAAGTGTTATCTTTTATTATGGTTGGGGTTTGGGTTTGCCATTGAAGTTGCAAATTAATCTGAACCTGGTTATTGTAGTTTTATTACTTTTGTTCCCTCTTTGACTGACATTATTATTTTTATCTACATTTTTGACAACAATACGATGATGTCCTCATTTAACTCTTAAGAGCGAACTCCAAATAAATGGTGATGAAAAATGCAAATTGTATCACGGTCATCCAGTTGTACCCAGCCACAAAAGTGTAGTTACAGCCTTGGTAATGCCACTCCAGCCTTAATGGTTATAATATATATTTTTCTTTTTCAGTAACAAGAAAACTTTATGCATAAAGAAGCTCTTTTGCATCGGTTTGAGCGCATGATAATTTTCAGCTTTTCCCCTCAATCCTTGTGGACCCCACCAGAGCACCAACACTGGCCTAGTTTAATCATTTTTTGTTTTGTTTTTAAAAAGGTGTGCTACTTGCCCGAGTGTACCCAAGGGCACAGGGTGCTTGGGAGTGTTGCTACTTGTTGAACAGTTGTCACATCAAGACCGGAGCCTTAGTATGTAACCTTGCACAATTTGTTTAAAAAAATAAAAATAAAAAGAGTAAGAATGAAAAAAGTACGAAGTCTTCTTTGTACTTCACATAGATTTGCTCTCTACTGATTGTTTTAATTACTTTATTTTTCCTCTTGTGGCCATTTTGATATTTATTCCTTATGAATTTTTTATTTTTTTTGGTATTTTAGATTTAGATAGAGTGTGTGCATCTTATTTTGAGGGTCCGGATGTGGGTACTGTTTGAGTTTAGGATTGCATTTGCCAAAAGGTACCTGTGTAATCTGTTGCTTACATTTTTGGAAATAAAACATGACATTTTGGAAATCTGTTTTTCTTTTCTTTATCTCATAAAGTGCAAGTCCTCTGGATATTTCCTTGCTGGTAATTGTGTATTGTGTCAAAATGTCACTGGCTGAAAGTAAATCCAATTTGCGATGGGTTCCCCAGCATAATGAACCACTCTTTTTTGCAAGTCACTACAGCTTGCAAACCTGAATCAGTAAAAAAATACAAAACAGAAATTTCATTTACTCATTTACTGACAGATATCTGCAACCAGCACCCTTGGTCGGCTGAACTTTGGTTGTTTCTTAAAACTCCACAGGAAAATACACACCAACGCGGCAATTTCCCACCTCCATTCACTGGCACCTCAATTCACGTCACCGACAGTTCTCTGCACACCAAGCTTGCCACTGCACATCCCTAACACTTACTAAATAACCTGACATATCTCCGGCAAATAATCTAGATTCCTCATTCAGAATCTATTCACGGTGATGGAGCTTCCTTAAGATACCCAGAATAATCTACTGCACCCGACTACATTTATTTTTTTTTGGTACCAAAAATCCAACCTCCGTGTCACCAAATCTGTCTATGCCGTCTCTGGTGCGGTCTGAAAGTATTGTCTGTCGTCCGAGTGGGCATAATTCGTTATTTTCTCTCACAGATTCGATGTCTACATGCAGAGGTTCCATAAGAGTGCCCCAGTTGTTTCACATAGTTAACAGAGATCCCCCTGGACTGTAGCTAACTGTTCGTTACATCGTGACATTAATGCGTTACCAGGAGCTCTTGCTGTACGCCGTCTTGTATTGGGCCGCTGTCATTTCAGAGTCCTTGCAGGGAGCCATGACAACATACCACCGTTTAATTGAGGGCTGTGGGAGGTATATCAGGCATTCGTGTGCTGTCTGTGTGCCCGCCCAGTCAAAGCTTGGCGATTGTGTGATTCTGACTGTGGACGTCAAGCTGAGAGGTGTGTGTTTGTGTATGTGTGTGTTAGAGGGGGGTTAATAATCATTGCTTGGGGCTATATAGGACACGTACTTTAAAATGAATGACACGTTGGATTCCCGTACCCAGGCAGGACTTTTTCTGGGACATCCACCCATGGTTTTCCTCTCAGAAGATGTAAATACATGTAGACCACTTTGCTATCATTGTGTTCACAGCTGGATGTAAACACTGCCTATCTTGCGGCGCAGAGGAACCCAGTTAAAATCTCCCTGCTAAATTATTTTTCCCATTTGCATAATCTGCATCAAACGGTACTTCCGCGATTATGGACGGTTCTATGTCAGCTCCAGTTCTGTTTGCTCCTCCACTAAAGTTGGGTTTATGGAAAAATTCTGCAGTATGTATATCACAAACTCCACTGGAAAATTACACATAATCCACTGACTGCTTTCTACCATCGACAAACCGCAAGCCTGTGTACGCAGGAGGAGGTACGTCTACTTCCCGAGTGACCAGTGTCCAGTCTCCCAAAAGCAGTCCTGTCCTTGTCAGAACCGATACAGATCTGTGCTAACTTGCTAAAGAGCCTTAAGTAGTGTGATTATCAGCGTTAGGGAAGACAGGTTGGTAAGACTCACTTTTAAAGCTAACAGAGCGCTTTAAAAAGAGATGTAATGTGAAGTCTAGAGCCATATAAGATATCAAGTAATGCATTTTGATGACCATTTCCTTTATCAGGGCTAATCAGTACTGTACTGACAAATTCAGTTTACTATCTCAGGGCTAATTAGTACTGTCCTGACACATTCAGTTGCTGGAACAAAATGTCCTCAAGAAAAAAAAAATGTTTTAAGTTTGTTTAATAAGTCTTATTAATCAGTAATTGTTTTAGCACAGTTTGGCAATATGAGGACGGAATGACATGTTTAAATGCAGGACCATTGAACATTTTGTTTAAAATCGCGTGTTTCATTTGTAATGGGGGAGTTTATTCATTTGTTATGGGGAAAGTTTTTCTATACCTGAAGCAGGTGTATGACGTTATCTTTGCTCACAAAAACAGAAAAACTGTTTAGTCCCTGCATGTTAAAAGGCTGCTGTCATCCTCACACTCATTTAGATAACAGGGCTATTAGACAGGAAAAAATAAATACCATCTGTTGTTGGTAAAATAAAAAAAAATAGCTCATTTGTTCTGTGCCTCCTTTAAGGACAAATAGTGTGGTCCATTTCAGAGATTGAAACAACAGGAAGACCGTACAGAAATGAGAAGTGCAGAGACTGGCTGTATTTGGCAATCTCTCAAAGACAGAGAAGTACTGCAGCCCTGCCAAAACGACTCTGTTGACCAAAAGCTGTAATATTTTTTTTTTTGCAGAAAAAAATGTTGCTCTGTTGCTTGGCGCAGCACAGAGCCATCGCTCATTAAAGGACGCGCAGTGCAAAATACTGTGGGGCCGCAATCCCTGTCATCTTCTCACTCATGATTAACGCGCATTTTGAACCATTATCGATCTTTTGCCATTTCTGAGGAGATCAAGCGGTGCACAGAGTTTTTCGTTTCTGTTGTTGTTGTTATTGTTCTTGTTGTTTTTTGCCAAGAGGCATCGCTTTCTGCTACTGTGGAATTCAGAATCAATACCAAAAGAACTGATTTTTTGCCAAATAATTTTAACTCCATGTACAGCGTATTGCCCAGCCGCTTTTAAAGAGGCTTTACATGTGAAGAATGTTATGCACATATTTTTAATATCACGTGATACATTATGCCATGAACTGTGATAGCTAACCTTCATTTGTATTCCCTATTGTAATTTTTTTTAAGGCTTCCATGAAGAAGCCAGTGCATTTTCCCTTTTTTTTATTAGAAACTTCAGTGGCTAATAGAAATCGACATACTAAAATATGTCGAGAGGACAGGGGTAGTGGGATGAAACTCATGAAAGTAAGAGAATCACTAGTCCCTTGAGGTCAGTATTAACCGAGCCTTTTCTCATTGGGTTGGCTGATGCCTATCATGGAGGCTTGGGTCTCAAATTCAAATTATTTATATGATAAAAACTCCAAAACTCCTAAAAGAAGAGAGGCGGTCCCTATCGGTAATGATTTTTTTTTTGGCTCCAAAGGAATATTCTGGCTTTTAATGTGGACTGAGTAGTTGTGGACGGGGCTTCAAAGGTTTCTCCTGAATATTTTAACAACATATCTGCCTAATGTAGGATGAAAGAGAAGAGCGGAAATAAGTTTCATTAGATGCATCACACAAAGATATTAGAGATTTGTTAAATGCGGCTTTATAACTGCTACAGACGGAGTAGTGCGAGTTTTTTTCTGATGATCACAGGCGTGCCATTTTTACCCAACATGTCAACACTGTGACACTGACTTATCTAGTTTTTTGCTATGTGTCACACAGAGGGGCTTCGATAGCACCCTAAGGAGCAATGCGTTTATCCCCTTGTTATGTCACCTCCGGCCAGCCTCCTGCCGCTGGGATCAACGAGACGGGTGACAGCGGTTGAGGGGGCCCGTGGGGGGGGGCGTGTCAGCCCCCGCAGGTTTTAATTCCCCTCTTCTTCTTTTCGCTACGTCCGCCTGAGACAGATGAACCTGAGAAAAACCAGGCGTACTGGGGGAGCCCAAATGCCAGGACATGAGAATGGTGGCCTGTGGTTCAATGGCAGGCGTCTCCCTGCATAAAGAAGTGCGGGACAAGTTTCTCCACGTGGTAGATTGCTATTTCATGCTAGCTAAAGGCTTCTCAGACCCACGTCTATTGCAGATTCTGAAATAAAATACATTTTATAAAAATCCCAACAGAAAGCAGAAGAGGTCAAGTTAAAGCTGGGGCTGATTGCACAGCCTGGAAATTAAGCCAATGAGGGCACTATCTATATGAGAGATTACAATCTTAAATAGGGAGTCTGGCTCAGTTGCCTGAAATGGAGATTTGAAAATATCTAGTCAGCATAAATGAAAAGGATTATTTAGGTCACATGAAAATTGAATAGGAACCGTATTGTGGGCTCCTAATAGCTTCGAATATCCAGCACTTTTCCTGATAATGTGTTGAAATTACACCAAGATGGCTGACAAGATACATCTACAGTGTCTAAACATGTCCGCTGTTTGTTATAAAACATTTCAACCCCAGAAACATGGGGCTTGGAGAGAACCAGGTAGGTTGTATAAGATTTGAAATTCCGAGTGCAATAAGGCAAATGATTTGTATTGTTCATTTAGACATATTCAGTGAAATATCTCCTGTGGCTGCAAGAGAATAAATGCCAAAAAGCTTGTATGTCTTTAAACACTGACACGAAGAATGTGCAATTTTTACTATTAACTTTACAGTTACTTTTGTTTTGTTGTGTTCCGTCTGTATAATTTCCAATTGATCCCCTGTGGCACAGTGTTACATCTAAAACGAAGTGGCTGCCTCAGCTCTAAACAGAATTATGAATAAATTTTCTACATATAGTTGAAAAAATCTATTCCTTGTAGCATTTCATCTACGTTTGTCAACCGTCTGTTTAAATATATAATTTAATCTATCTGTTTGGATATTTCCTTCATTTTTGTGATGTTGGTGCACTCGTATTGCCTAGTATTGCCTAAGGGTCCTTTCTCGTGGACCCCTACAATTAAAGTAAGTCAGCAGACACGCAGCAGGGCGATTGAGATCCCAGAATCACAATAACTTACATCAGGGGTCTTTCATGAAAATAACTCAGAGAGCCCTCAGAGAAGGGGAAAAAACAGAACAGTTTGACCGTCACTGGGTCATTCAAAAGCTGCGTCTACGTGAGCGTTGTCCTTTGACAAATGCTTTCAAACTTGACAGTGTGTTCATCGGGTTTGCCTACCTTATTGCAGAGGGCGTTTTAAAACACACTGATTTACTGTAGCGAAAATAGTGGCGTGAAATGTGTGTGCCTTATTTAAAATGAGACAGACATCTCTGTTCTGAAAAAACTGGTCAGGTTACGCAGTGGGCTAAAGTCACGTGAGCCGAAATGCACCGGACACGTGCGATGCCCCCGCACATCCAAATATATTGGACTACATGCAATTGAATTTTTTGTATTTTATTTTTAAATCCCATGGTAAATCCCCTTGTGTACTGTAAACATGCTAAACCAGCAGGATAAACCCTTTGGAGATGCAGACTAATCCTTAAGGCAGTTAATTAAAGCATCCTCTAATAGGTATGGGAAAGAGCAGAGCAGTGCTATCAGAAGGTAGCAGGTTTAAATCACCAAGCAGGTATGCACATTTCTGGACCCTAATAAATGGTAATCATATGGCCATAATAACTTGTCTCGCTGACAACCGAAACTATGGTTATTATAAATTGTGTCGTCTTTCCTGCGCTTTCATGTTTTCTTGTGAAACCACTAATTTACTTGAAAATGCAACTGGGTCATTCATCGTTCAGCATAAGATATGAACACAATTTATCTTGTAACTAATGAAAGCGATAGTGTAGCATACCTAATTAATTTTATGCATTTCATTAAAAAACTATTAGTGACTTTCATGAGGTTTGATGAGGAGTTTAATTATATTGTGGTATTATAACTTTATTTTATCTAACTGCATTGTCTCCATGTCAGATTAACTTCAGCCACAGTAAAATCAAACTGCACACCCATTCTATTTTATTCTAAGCTTCAACAAACCAATTACGTGTTGTTGTTTTTGCTTCTTGAACATTTTTATATTATATAATTTATTTCATATTATATAATATTATATAATCATATGTACTGCATCAACCACATAATGAGAGAAAGTTTAATGAAAAAAGTTACACTGACTAAATAAAGACCTTTTAACTAGGATGCCAGTGGGTCAGTTTTAGATTTAGAAACTATTACACTATTTACTTATGAATACGATTCCAGGAGGGTATTGCATATACGTGTAGCTTTCATGTTTTATATGTTTCCAAACAACATTTAGTTATGGATTGTTTGTACCAATTTTAAGCATAATTCCTTTTTGCAGAAAAATCGTCCCTGAATGATTCACTGACAAGAATGCAAATTTCATCAAATGACAAACTGCTGCGCATTTATTTCCAGTCTAATCTGAATAAAAATACAATCCTTACAGAGACACAAAAACGGAGAGGGATAAGTGCATCAAATGAGACTGGCGGTGTATCCTTGAAGACAATTCACCTGCTTCCAAGATCCACTGTTTGGAGTGGGATGTAACTAACTCTGGAAATAGAATTGCATGGAACGTATTGTCGCATCCTCAGGTGTATAAACTTCAGGCATAAGGGTGTAAATGAGCACACAATACGATTATTTCACTCTTGCACTCCAAGGGGGGACCAGTTGGGTAACTAGCTTCTTAATAGATTGCAGGTGTGTTTATTCACAACAACAATAAGAAGTGGTCAGAACACGTATAACACACACACACACACACACACACACACACACACACACACACACACACACACACACACACACACACACACACA
>JAOVYW010000054.1:6930697-6943467 GCA_025775045.1 Hiodon tergisus | reverse complement strand
GTGTGTGTGTGTGCGCGGGAGTGTGCGTGTGTATGTGAGCATGTGTGTGCGTGTGTATGTGAGCGTGTGTGTGCGTGTATATGTAGTGTGTGTGTGCGTTTATATGTTGTGTGTGTGTGTGCACGTGTCGTGTGTGTGTATGTGAGCATGTGAGTGTGTGTGTGTGTGCACGTGTCGCGTGTGTGTTTGTATGTGAGTGTGTGTGCGCGTGTATATGTATTGTGTGTGAGTGCGCGTGTGTGTGTGTTTGTATGTGAGTGTGTGTGCGCGTGTATATGTATTGTGTGCGAGCGCACGCGTGTGTGTGTTTGTATGTGAGTGTGTGTACGCGTGTATATGTATTGTGTGCGAGCGCGCGCGCGCGTGTGTGTGTGTGTGTTGCACGCACCGCAGGAGCTAACTGCTTCTTCAGCACCTGCGTCGCTTGCCAGAGTTGATTTGCGGGCTGAGACATGTGTCGGGGAGGGGGCGACTGCGTGCCGTGTGCCACTGTCATCCTGCATTACCCAAGATCAGTCCTAGGCCCCGCAGTGACGTACTCTGGCCCGGTCCTCAGGGACCCCCCGACAGACTCTGAAAATGCCAAACAGGGATCCTTCTAATCTCCCGCTATAGGTTCAGATCTCAGATGCGTCCCAGCTGTGTGCCGGCATATTGTGTCATTGTGCCTACCTGTTTACTGCAGCAGGCTGTTCGGCAGGAAGTCCACTCTCTCTACATGCACACAGCCACAAATCTGAGCTTTAGAAGAAAATAAAGGGCGCCTGGTCATGATGTGAATATGGAACCAGCCCACACGGAAAATGTTTATCTTTGATGAAGTGTAGCTTAGTAGGCTTTCACCTTGACTGCATAAAAAAGTACTAAGATACTGTTGAGCCAACAAAGGTTTAACACCAATAGGACCCCGCAGAACAGTAAATCCGGCTTAAATGATGTCCTCGTCGTGAATTTCCACGATGGCTCCTTGAAGGGGAGTCGTGGGAATTGGTATAGGCCGGAGTCGTTTTTCTGTATTATAATCACGGCTTTGCGAGCCGCTTCAGTCTCTGATCACAATTGCAAATGCCGGGAGTGTCACATTCGCCGCGTCCGCTCGCCTCAAACCAATATGGCCTTAACACCCATTAAATGGTGCGCTCTCAAATGCCTAGTTCGGAAATCGATTTCAAAGTTGCATCATGTTAGCTGTTTTAATCGGGGATGCTAATGTATGATTCTAATTGCCATGCTGTTAGGTTTATAGATATTCACAGCAAAGCTGCTTCCATTGACTGTCTGAATGCCAATGAAGGCCCGCATGAACATTCAAACTAAAGGAAATGACTGAAAATGCGCAATGAGGCGGACTGTCATCACCAATTACCACCGGCCAACCCACTGTTCTGGAAATATTTAGGTTTTTTAACTTAGACCATCCATCCTGATTTTACCGATTTTACAGATTTTACCGATTTTATGGATTTGGGAGTACGGATTTCACTGTGTTACCTGCTGTAGCCCTGACCCTAATTCCTCTACACGTGGCCTACCTTGTTACTGCAGCACAAACGCTTTACTCTGTAACGTTTTTTTTTAGAACGAATATTGACTTGTTTATGGTTTACAAAGACTAAGTCAACAATACAAATATAATTCATTCCACAATATCAATTCTTCTTTTTTATTAATATCTGCGATAAAGTACTGGCCAATATGCCATTACAGCCTATGTTCAAAGTTTTACATTTCTGATACCGCTAACGATTAAAATAAGTGCTGGAAAGATATTTCCCCCAAAAGAGTCCAAGATAAGACTGTATTCTTGTCCCATCATGCCTTTCACCACGCTTCACTCCCTCCTTCACCTTTTAAACGGCCGGCACATGTTGCTGTTCCACACCGGCTGATACATTGTAGTGACAGGTGTCTGCGGAGCACTAATTACCTCATTTGTCATGGCCTCACCCCCCCGCCACCTCCTGAAAGTAGACCGAGGTGCCCCATCGCTTTCGCCAGGGCCACCTTCTGTCACGGGTGAGACTGAGGATCCTGCAGATGTGTTGCTGCTGTTTGTTTGTTTAATCTCACAATAGATCCCTCATTGAGCCTCCAAAGTGCGTGAGCAGGCTCACAGCCTAGGTTATTTCCCGAACATGGTCAAAGGCAAGAGGATTGTATTAAATGCATAAGAAACTATCGGTGGAATGCTATTTTAATAAGAAAAGTGGAGGCCAGGTCAAAATCTACCTGCCCGAATAACGGAGACTGGACTTTTTAAATTCAGTGTATGTTGTGTGGTAATTATTTATCACATCTATCAATGTAGTAATCTTCTGAATTAAAGGTGAAGTAAAACAAAGACAGATGGAAGATAAAGACACAGACACATTGTTCTGCTGTGTATCAAGATTTCAGACTCCTTTGAAATTTGGGCATATTCACGCCTATTGATTTTGAGATTGAAAGCAGTTGTTTCATTTGTTGATGTTCAACAATTGACACCCAATAATTTGTCACATGGTTTTGTGTTACACAATACATTTGAAATGGGTTTTCACCCTTTATTTGGTTTATTTGGTTCATCTTGGTTTCACACTAATTCATGTACAGGAGAACATTGTTCAACGGAAAAGGAATGTGAATTCTGTATCAGATTAACTAAAAAGTCATTGCAGAAATTTTCCAAAGGGTCTATTATGCTATCGATTTTCAGAGAGTGTGTGACCATTAGTAGACACCTCAGTATCCCAAATCCAATTGATTTCTAAAGCTGCAGTTAGAAAAGGCGATGAATCGTGTCAAATTCTACACAGTTGTGAGGCTATTTTATCAGAGAGGGGAAGAACCTGAGTGCATTGTAAACAGAATGCCATTTTTTGTTTGTTTTTTGTTTTTAGAAAGAAGTGTCTTTTTAATGCCAAATCCATGGATGTGAGCAATACCTTCTGGTCATGTTATTATTAGGTACGAAATTACCACTTCAGCTTTTTCTGGAAAATGTGTTTAAATTGCAATTGTTTTCCTTGAATTGCTTATTCTATTTATTTTATTTCAATTATTTATTTATTTTTACAAACCATTTCAAATAAAGCATTAATGATTAGACTTTTTTTAGGTATTTGGCATTTATAATGGTTCATAATGTATACGATGCTTTGACTTTGCATTTCTGATTCTGCCTTTATTGTTCATTTTGTAATGCTGATCACAACAAGCTAGGTGACTGATACCATAGTACCAACTTTACCATATAGCATGACCAGTTTTAAAGATAAAAATCAAATTTTCATATTATGTGTCCCCTGTATTTATAGTTTATTCACCCTCAGTCAAACCTCAAAATGAGAAATATAGACCTAAATTGCATTCCATAACTGATAACCCTTAATCATGAATTTTACACTATCCGACGTTTACAGAATACATTTTAAAACTCAGCTGTGAATTATTTGGAGATAATTATCCATTTGTGGGAGAAATACATTATATTTTCCAGCCAACGGCTGTTCCATATATAGAATGTTTTTGTTTTTTTCCCCAAGCTACATTCAGCTCATGTCATGATTGGCAAAGTCAGACTACAAACACCGGTTAAATTGACAATGTCTATATCCTCCCCCGCAATGTAATGAGCTCGCTTAACCTACTGCTGCTATAACCTGTCACCGAAGTGCACTTAAATGGCCCAGGGCTTTCAATCAAACCGGCATGCAGGCAACAGTGCGGCTACAACCTTCGGTGGGACGCTCCCAGACTCCCTGGAAAACCCAGCTCAGGTGAAGGAAATGCAGTGACAAATGGGCGTTACAGTCATTGCTGCCTGGCACGCAGTTCCAGTGATCAAAGTGTTTGGCTCACAGCTCGACATCGAGGCACAAGTGGGAGCACTCCGGTGACAGCGTTTTAGCCGCTCAGGCTGTCGTCTGCCGTCGACCGTGACAAGGCAAACACGTGTTCTTTGAAATGTTCAAGCTTCGATCATATGTCTAGTTTGATTGGTTGCATTTTAATGATTCTCCAATCAGCAAACTCGACAGAAGATGGCTGAGAATGTGCACACACACATGCACCTGTACCCACACACTCACAAGCACACACATGCACGTATATACACGCGCGCACACACCCAATCAGTTTTCCACCCACCGTCTCTAAGTAGATTCCTAGAGGACCGGTGCCGCTGTTTTTCACAAAGCACTCCTAATGGCTCGAATATGAATTATGTGGGCTGTAGTTAGAATTCACAGGAGGACGTCGCGCACATCATGTTGATCTGTTTCCTGGAACATCGGTGTGAAAACGCATCATGTCTGGATGTGCTCTTTAATTACTGATTGATGGATGCGCTGTTCGAGGTGCCAGAATGGTCCCACTGTGACACCAGTCAGCACTGAAGGCAGGGAAGCACAGACGGCTAGCCCACGCCAAAATCAATAAAGCAAAGGTAATTGCATCTCCAGACATAGCCAGTGCTTCCTCAGAAGTATTTATAGCAATATTTATACATCTGGATAATTTGTCTACATATAAATGCCTAAATATTAATTAGTTTAATAGAAGATAAATGCCATGTGATCATTTTCACGCACGCACTCCGGAACAAGAAAGAAGCCACACTTGTAGATCAGACGTTGGCCGTGGCACTCTTGCCAAAATCTCAGTAATGCAGTCATCGCTCACACATGACTGGTAATGTACTTTCAGTTGTAAATGCAACGATAATGACAGTATTTGCAATGCTGTCATCTCTTTTTCTGCGTGGCGATTTAGTAAGGAACATCAGCGCCTGTGTCTGATCACAGAATGTGCGGCATTTAGCTACCCCCGCTAGTAGCATCTGAGTTATTCCTACAAACGCCAGATGAGATCAATCAAAATCTGGATAATTACTCATTTCAAATCATTCGGGGTGAGGTAAAACGAAAACCTGCCAACACGTGGTCCGTGAGGGCTGCAGTTTAAGAACCCTGTCCTAATATGTCCAAAAACGGACTGAACTTCAGCGTGCTGCCTCATTCAAATGTGTTATATTTGCCTTAAAGCGTCACCTAGTCCAATTAATTTAAAATCATGAGCAATTGATTCAATCCACATAATTCGTAATTTAGTCTAATTTCTAAAGCATCAATTTCACCCTGATACTGGATGGTAAAAGGCATGGAAGCCTTTCGATCCTGCCTGCCAAGCTGCTCTGAGATTGCCGCAACCCCCGGCGATTTATGCCAGTGACCCCCAGAAAAAAAGAGCCATAATGCTGGTATTTATTCACGGAGACCCGAGGAGAAACTTCCATGGGTCCCGCAGTCAATCACAGTCATTCTGTCGAGTGATGGAAACGCGGGGATCGCGGGGGAGAAGTGATTACAGCAGGCAGAGCTGTGTAAAAATAACAGGGCCAAATGAAAACGACGAACCAGAGAGGGGGAAAAAATAAAAAGTTGAGGATGATTGGATGCAAATGCATTCGTGTTCACGTGACCATTTGGCATGGGCTCTATTTTTTTTTCACTTTTTTTTGGAGGTTACATCTTACTCTTTTTAGATTTAGAATACATTTTTTAAAATCAACCTAGACAGGGCTGGCTAGTTGCGTGCAGCCTACATGTTGTGCAGAGGAACCGCACATCTTATGTGTTTCGTCTTGTGTGCTCATAGCGCAATACATCGCATATTGGCCACTCAAACTGGTCATTAATTTAGCGAACAAAACACAGAATCAAGTCTACGAACCGAGCGGAAACATAGGCTACACGGGAGTCTTATGATTAGACAAAGAACAGTTGGTAGTTAAATATGTACGTTTTATATAAGTAAAGACGTGGAAGTTCTATTTTATTCCCTAACTTGTAATTGAATGGTTTCTGAGTACACCCGGCGGAGGATGGAGTTTTAGATACAAATTAAGCACTGGAAGTACTGTGGAGAGCTTGCATTGGCACTGGTTATGTTCACTGATTCTGTTTTAATTTTACGTTTGTAAGATTTAAAATAAACATGACTGAACGTAACTGACAGACTTATTATTATTATTAATATTTGTATTATGTGTCTTTATTTATTTTTGCTTCATCGAAACAACTTTCTTACCTAAAAAATTTCAGCTACTGTCACTTCAGAATTCCGTACACAGAAAGTGTCTTCAAGACCAGTTCAAATGCTGACGAGAACTTGAACTTGAAAAAAATAGCATGTCGCAAGTTTAAATTTGTACACCAAGTAGAAATATAAACCGCGCAAGAGAATACACTTGGGTATTAGTATATTCGAAACTGCAGACATACATACGTATTAAATAATAAAGAGGGCAAAAATATTTTTACAGGACTTTAGTGGCCCAACAGCTTTATTCCACTAATAAATGGATATCTGGTTGCTTCAACATGCTAAATAGTCATTGGGGATACTTGGCGACATGTTTGTGCAGTCTCTGTTGACACGCGGGCTAATTTTTGCGAGGGTTCATCAATGTTTTTGGCATTGCAGTAATTGTTTAGGTCAAGTACATGTGGCCTGTCCTTGTGTGTACTGAGTTTGCCAGCTGGCCGATGATTTTCTGTCTATTTTTTATTTGCTTGTTTTTCTTGTTAATTTAGCTACCTTTACGTACTTAAATCAATAAATTACAATGCTGCAGTACACTAAATGGCCAACATATATGTACAGCCTAAAGTCGCTCAGCAAACTTCATCTCGAAAATAGAGAACCGTAATCTGAAGGATGCTGATATTTGACTTGATTTTAATGGCTGCAATATACTGCGTGAATGAAAGATAAACTAATCAGGGTACATAATTTGACGCTGTTTGACAGAATAAATGCTACTGTGGTTGACATGCAGGAAGTAAAACGCAGATGCTGGATAATCTGCGTCCCTGGTGACTGCGGACGATGGTGGAACATGACAAATAGATTAAAACCTGGAGATTAGAAGGACGTTGACTTTATGTTTTATACAGCAGCAGACAAAAAAGGTAAAAGGGTACCTAATGATTGAGTTAAGACGTGTTTATTTACCTATGGTCTTTCTTCTAGGACGTTTTGAATCAGAACCGACTAGCCTGAACATTTTCGGTCATTTTCTGTGGAAGGAATGTTTTTTATTTTTGTTTTTATTTTATTTAGTTATTTATTCATACTACGCCTCACAGTCCTGAAGGTTATCCACTTGTATTGTAGAAGCTGGTACAATGCAGTTTGGGTACCTTACTTAAGGATACTGTAACCGTAATGCCTATTACTTTTGCAAACTGATAAATATCTCAACTACGTCATTCGCAGCAGCTGTTCCCAATAAATAACTTGTCAAACTGGCCAACGAGTCAGCACGCGACAAAATGAATTAGATGTCCAGTAACGTATCAAGTGAGTAGAATAACGAGAACGAAAGAAGAAGAAAAACTTACACTAACTTAAATTAGATGTGTTGTCATTACACTACAAACAAGCCACGCCGATGTGCGCTGAAAGGCGAACTGGTCTCTTGGTTTGTCAGTGATAAAGCGCAAAATACGCCGGAGTAATCAGCAACCGCGTATGGTTGCTTTTGTACCCTCATTATGAGTACAAAAGGACCAAATATACCCAAATTACACACATATAACTCTACCGTGAACTCAGGTATGGTCATCTAATTTTTAAATGAGAGAGGACAAATCAGAACAACACCGTTAATCAGCCGTTATATCGACTGGCCTTGCAGAGATCAGGGGATTCCCGGCATCACTGCCTAAAGTCAGAAGTTTCGTGATCCAACGATCCCCTTCAATTGAGGTATGTTTCAAACAATCTAAGCAGGGCCAACATTATATTTATCACAAGGAATTATCCGACACACATCAGAATGTGAAATGTTATATTAAATGACACGGTTTTATTAATGTAATGTGCATCTTTTGAAGTTTTCTTCATAGAACTGGAGTAATATTCTCAGGATGACTGAAGGTAATGATCTTGTTTCAAAAATAATATAAACCGGGAAGTCTTTTGTACTTTTGCTATTATGTGGTTAAGTTGCTTATGCTCCCTACTGTGTTAATAAATACACGAGTCTAGGAGTCCATGCTTTTTGTATAAGATCTAAATAATTTAAATGGTTAATTAACGTTAAATACATTTATCATCGTTATAAAACGGCGGCGCATTTCAGCAGTGATCTGTTCTAATTTGGGAGGTTCGTCTTATCTGGGTTGAGCGGAGGCAGCTGGAGAGTGTGCCGAAATCAGCATAAAGGATAATGAACATCAGAAAACTCCAGTGCGCCGGCAATTGTCATTACTGTTCGCATAGTAACCGTGTCATGGGATGAGGAAATATGGCGTTTGTGATCCAACAATGAGCCTCGTGCGGTAAGCTCTGGGATTCGTACAATTAGGAGGATCCCTTGTAAAAAAAATACTGCAACTGCTTGGCATGGCATGGCACTCGTGGGGAGCGCGGATGAGGAAATAACAGCCTTTAGGGTAATTTGGATTCAAACGCTTTCCTTTAAGCGCAAAGGCCACCAAATATGCCCAATCAGCATGGGAGCTCAATCAAGCTATCTGTTTAACATGCTTTCGAAGACGAATAACAAATGCAGATTTAAAATGGCTATTTTTCCAGATCCCTAGGTGTTCTCAACATGTTTTTGATTTAAGATTGATGGTTGTATATGGCTGGTGGGGATCTTTCTAAGGCCCAAAGGGTTGCAGTCAAGGATAACAATATGGTCTTTACTCAAACCTGGACTATTAATTTGCATGATTTTCATCATACTTTCTACAAATAGAGCAATTGTAGATCCTCAGTGTATGTACAGTAAACTTTTATGTTGCCATGCCCCTTGAAAAGAAACTAAATAATATCACGATAAATTCCCTTTGTCCTATTCACTCTATTAATCAGTATATCTTCAGCTCCCGAGTGGTTAGAAAAGAGTGACTGGAATAATCCTGACCGTGGGTCTGTATGGGGCCCTAGGAGTGGCGGCTTCAGTTCAACATGGGGTATTCACTGACTTGTTGGTTCGCAGTTCTGTTGGTATGTGTGGTCTGCATCATGTTGGGTGAACAACTTGCAGCTTCCTCATTGCCCTGGGGTTGCTTGACTTCATGCTGGTACATTTACTTTGCACAATGGTCACATGGGGTAGCAGGTGGCTTAGGGATCAAGACATCAATCTTGAAACCAGCAGGTAGCAGGTTTAAATCTTGTTGTACCACTGAGAAAAGGACTTGCAGCTGAATTTCTTCAGTAGGCTATCCCACTCTATAAATTCTTAAATTGTAAGGTTCATGGGCCATTTTGGGGGAATATGTGAACGAATTGTATAATATAAGCAGACAAATGACTGAATGACTTTATGATTAGATTAGCTTTAATATTGCCAATAATAAATTAATTACTTTTTTTTTTAAATCCCAAATATTTGTAATCAGACACAATATCCATTCGATACAGAAAAGTTACCTCATTGATTAAAATGTTTGTTGCCCTCAGACTGGACATTGTTAGACCAGTCTGTTTTTAAGTGAACATTTATGTCCTCTCTTTCCTTAGCACTTAAGCAGTACTTATGCTTCTTCTCTTCCTACTACAGTGTTATTTTTGTCACTCAAGACCAGGACAGGCCAGTGTCAATGTTAAGTCTGAGCCCTTTATGTTCTCCAAAAAATGTACCATGACTGCCGATGAAAACGGCCCCTCTCTTTGATCACACAAACTACAGATTTCTATGGCAAAAAATTATTTTAAAAATTTGGAATGCAAAACAAGAGTCTAAGTACAGACTTAGAGATTTGAATCGGGTGCAATAGAGCTCCACCCTATAGGCAATCCCAGGGAACTGTGGTGTTTTGAGAAGGAGAGCTTCCTTTAGCCTACATCTCGTCTTGGCCTGTGGCCATAATTACCTCACGACCAGCCAGCTGTCATTCAAGACTATTATAGATTATCTTTCATCTTCAGATATGATAAAAGGTAAATAATTGATTTCAAATAATCGCATAACTGGTGCATCAGCAGCAGGCAAAAAGAAGAAGGAATAAACGGATTACAAAACCATTCCGATAAGAGCTCCACCGACGTTGGCCACTCGAGGCAGCGCACTTAAAGTGTGTGTTTGAGCCGCACGCATGCAAAGGCTTGACCATGTTTTCTGCAGGAAGTTATCAAAGCGACCCACACTTATCGGCTTTGCTTGGAGAGGGGGGACTGTTGTGGGCAGGTTTAGACGCACAAACAGAGCACGAGAGTCCACATTAGGGGGAACTTCTTGTTCCTTGAATGCCTGTTGATTATTTCTGATTAATGTGAGTGCCAGACTTCGTTGAGGGCCTTGTGATGTATTCATTACAGGAGGTAGAAATTCTGACATCACCGTTATTCATTCACCCACCAGCCCCCCTACCCAATGGTCCGTTTTGTTCAGCTGAATCACTGAGACAAAAAAAAAAATTGCGATATGCAAATTAAACATTTTATGTTTCAAGAGATCCGAGTTATTGGCGGAAACTTTGTCATCAAGAGAGAAGACATTCAAATTTAATCAAATGATTCTTATGTTTGGTGTTCTCTGTGTTCAATCCAAGGGAGCTATCGGAGACAGATTCTGGTAACAGGTGCCGGAATCTTTTTTTTCTGTGCTTCTTTGTATTCGTTTTTTCTGTTTTTTAGATATGTCTGTAGACCACATCGTTATTTCTCTGGCAACCTGGAGGTTTTCGGTGCTGTATCCTATATTTTATTTAAATTTCACCAAATTTAAAGCTTATGGTTATAACTATGCTTTACTAAATTGTGAATATTGTAAATAAATAAATGTGTGAAAGGAAAGTTTTATATCACTTGGGAATCTTTAGTCTGTTGCCCAGCAGTTCCAGCATTCCTCATAGAAAGCAGAATGCTTTAAAAAAAAAAAAAAATGGAATGGCATGTATTCAAATTGTCATAGTAAACAAGTATGTAGTACTTCTACAAGTAAAAAAAAATAAAATAAAAAAAATCATGTTCTGCTGTGCTTGCTGGGCAAACTCTTTGTCGGTTGCATGCAGGTATTGCAATTAAATGGCAACATTTATATTGATTATAAACATCTGTGCGAAGTGAACTTGTTACATTAGCATATCTTTATGAAACAATGACCCCCACATCCACAAACTAGACATCACTTTATGTCTGAAGGCTGATGGTGTCCAGTCTCCGAGCGACCCATGTTTTCTGTACTGGATGAATACTGAATCAAAACATAATGAAACTTATCCATTTAACTTTTCATTCAGTACTTTGTTTCTTGTAGTACGCATTAACAGCAAAGAGTGCCGTAGAATTGCAAACTCACAAGCTATTTAAGTTAATGGTCTATCTAATGGTGTATATTCACTGACAAATGCATTGTGGTGTTGTAAGGTGGATGGGGGAGGATTTTGACTTTGCAAGGCCCAGAAATGTTTATAAATTGGGAAAAACATTTTTTTTCTGTGAATGAATGGTGACACTTTACACATGGGATTTATTTCAAAGAGGTGTGGAAAAAAAAAACTGTGTGTGTACATCTGCATGCATGCATGTGTGGATGCATCTTGGTGTGTCCTTCTGACACAGAGGATTCCTCTATGACATAAGTCTACCAAGTTTTCTCATTTGCACGATGACAATATAAGGTAAAATAATCAAGAGCATCTGAAATGTTAGCCCAAGCGACCCTTTGCAGTCAAAATGTCAGTGGCACGTCTTTTAAAAACTCATTTGGAATTAAACTCTGAATTAAGGACACGCTAATATACCTTAGCGGGTCTTTTAAATAATATAAGGTGCCGGAAATAAATTATGTTCATAAGCACTGAGAGACTTTATCTGAGCAGAATTAAAATACTTAAATCCTTTCCACTTTCAGAGATGATGTGGTTGGCTTCCATTTAACACTAATTCAGTCTTGATTAATGCTGAAACTTGGGTTGAGATGCAATGTGCAACACTACCAACAGTTAAAGCGACAATAAAAAAAAGATATCTCAGTAAAGACCTGTCTCTGCTTCTGCAAGCTCGCCCAGACTGCATCATGGCCGTCCTGACAGTCCCTTTGCTTCCTCAGTACATGTACATGTTAAAAAGGGCTGTGTCAGTACAGTGGCCTGCCTAGCACTTTAAAACCTTGTATGGGTCTGTGTCAGTTTGGATAGGGTTCCGATTTAAAAGTAAGTATTCCGTCTTTCTTTATTTAAAATGAACCTTGTCTCAACCATTTTATTTTTGACACGAGACGCTGAGCTAGAAATGTCTGACTACCTGTTCTACTGGACTGCTATTGGTCGTTGTCACGGTAACAAATAAAACTGCTTCCAAGCTGAACATGCTAGTGAACCACCTACCGTGCTACTGCACACGCTTGATAAAAGATTATTGTCTGGCTTTACAATTTTCTTCCGTGAAGTGTTTTAAACGGAACGTGTAGCTAGTGATTAATATGCAACCTGAATCGTGTACGGCACAAGTGCAGACATTAACTATAAACAAAACATGTCTTCAATAATGAAAAGGGGGAAAAAAAAATATTTAATGGCATGAGTTAGAGATACAAGCATGGGGGAACAATAAAGTATACCCAGCAGTTTCATCAACAGCATTCGGGGAATTATGTACAGTATGGAGCATGGATTTCAATTCTTCCCTACGTAGCAACTCTTTCTGTCTGTTAGCAGGGGAATATGAATATGCAGGGTGAGGGGAGGGAAAAAAATGACTATTTACTGGAATACTTCTGGGCTCAGATAAAATCCATACATGGACTGTGTAATATAAGTTGTGTGTGT
>JAOVYW010000054.1:6885268-6930597 GCA_025775045.1 Hiodon tergisus | reverse complement strand
AAAATGACTATTTACTGGAATACTTCTGGGCTCAGATAAAATCCATACATGGACTGTGTAATATAAGTTGTGTGTGTATGTGTGTTTTCCGTGTGATGTCTCTTAATAAATGACATCTTGGATCCATCGTTCCAGCAATGGGTCCTGACTCGGGACTGAAGAGGGAAAGTAGACAAACAGGCCGGATCTCGCTAACCTTCACCGCGCCTGAGACGCAGGTGCCGCACGCTCTCTGGCTTTTAAAGAATTGCTCTTTTTCTGATGGCTTTCAGCACCACGGACCAACGTTTTCATGATGCACGGCCGTGTTTACGTGATAGATCCTTATGTCAGCCTGCGTGTGGCGGTGATCCATCAGGTTAGCGAACTTGGTGTCATGAGTAGATACTGGATGTGTACTGAAGCTAAAGAGGATGCAATCCCGAGTCAATAGGTCCTTACCAATGCGAGTCTTTGAGGGGCCTCGCATCACCTTGAGCATTAGCAAAAAGATCCCAATTTACAACAAGTGAACAAGACTACTTAGAGGATAAATGTAATTATCTCGTTTCTTGCGCCATGGTTTTCTGTCTATTTTAATATTATAGGGATAATGACATGCGTATATTCTGAAGTAAGGAGGCGTGTGTTTTGTTACTAAAATTTTTTTTTTTTTTAAACGAGATTCATTATTAAGGATGATTTGATGTGCACTTCCATTATTTGAATTCCTGTAACTCTTCATGTTAGCATTTCCCGAAGTACTGAGCCATTGGATCCATTGACTTTCTGTCTGATGTCCAATATCTTACTGACAACCTGACAATCTGTAGGGAGTAAAAATGAACATCCTGGCAAGTGCCCAAGCGGGCTACCAGTGATTCATTACTAAAAATATCATTTTTAGGCTATGCACAACTACACTTGGAACATGGAATTCAAGCAGCTGACATGGCATGACATAACGCACTCTGTCCCCTGTAACCTTTACTGTACGGTTCTCCAAAAAACTAACCCTAATGTTACCACTCAGATTATTCGAAGAGAATCTTAATTATGAAGAGAAGCTATTTGGCAAAAAAATTCAAAATTCCAATGTCAAAATGAGACTGAAGCCAAATCGGCATATCCAGTGTTTTTTTTTTTCAATACAAAGGAAAAGCCATACTCCATTGTTTCATAAAAAAATGTATATTTGATCATAAAAGTGTTACATCATAATCACCGTTATATTCTACTCTACTAGATTTTCTCCATAATGAACACCCACATGTGGCATTTCTAACTTGCCTATGTGTTTTAATACAGCACAGAAGGTATTGCTTGGGACCACAAGGATAATTCCACTACTCTTTACATATATAACAGCCGAAAACAGGGACAGCACTTTCGTCTTTATTCCATTAGCTCGGAACAAATGGCTAATAACCCAGGAATATCACATTGTGTGGAGCATTAATAATCCAAGTGACACTTGCTAATGCACTAGCTGTAGAGTCTCCGCCATAGTCACTTTGGCGCACAAGGTTTCCACTCCTCTCCTTTTCATTTTCTTCCTATTGTCTGTTGGACCCTCAGAATGAATCCTGTGATGTTCCGGAATGTCAGCGCCAAGGCAAACGCACAATTGCAGAAACCTAGTCTTGTGTGCTTTTCCCTATCGCCTCCTCCACTCTCCTGTATTCTTTTGTGGAAACCCACACGCTCTCACACTGAAGGGTGTTTTTTATAGGGTATTGTTTGTTACATCTATAACTGTGGCTGTTACTTGAACCGCGGGGGGCATCCCTTTTCCAGAAACCCAGAGCCGTGTGAAGGGAGAATGCCATCCCGGCACAGGACTGCGCGACGTTTTTAATTGGGATCTCTTTAAATCTCCAGGACTGTGGTGCTTTCTCCGAGACACATAAACGAGTGAACAGGCAAGGGACACTGCACCCAAAAGAACCCCAAAGACTGCAATTATGCTGGCGTCCCACTTCTCGTAGCTTTTCAGAGCCAGCTCTAATCCTTCCGTGGTGATGTTGACGCATCTTCTGTTGCGTTTGTGGTGAATGCTGGAAATATCCACGCACACCTCATATTCAGTGGAGGGTTCCAAATGAGTTAGATTGTATGCCTTTGTGCTGGACGGAACCCTGGCGCTGAAGGCCAGGGCGGGGGTGTTCGCCTTTGGCATCGTGGACCATTTTACGTTTGCCGCCAGGCTGCTATAGGATGCCTTCCAAGACACCAGAACAGAGTTTGCGTGCACCGACTTGACGTTTATGCTCAGAGACCCGTTTGTGGGCTTCGGAAAAAACCCGTTAACTTTTACAGAGACGGATTTGAGGTCTGCACCGACGAGGTTGTGAGCCACGCACGTGTACGTTCCAGCCTCCCGTTCCGTGATGTCATAGATGTCGAACGTGCCCTCGGGGTGCATGTAGTACTTCTCGGAGATGGCGTTGGGCAGAACGCGCTCCCCCGAGGGTGTGATCCAGTAGATCTCCGGCTCTGGCTCGGCGAACGCACGGCAGTGCAGGGAGACCGTGCTCCCGTTCCCCGCGCTGACCTGAGGGGGCAGGCTCTCCGGCGAGATGAGCGGCAGGCAGATCTCCATCATCTCGCGGAAGTGCACCTGCCGGACGCGCTGGCCCTGGTACTCGGGCGGCTCCACGCAGAACAGCGAGTCGGGCTCCATGAAGCGCACGTTGGTCTTGTTCATGTTGATCCAGCGGACGACGCAGTCGCAGCGGATGGGGTTGCTGTGCATGCTGACCTCCCGGAGGTTGGGCAGGGACTCCACTGTAATCCGATGGAGGGCGCTGAGGGCGTTGCTGTTCAGCATCAGGGTCTCCAGCCTGGGCAGCTTGTAGAAAGCGTTGGGGTGGATATATGAAAGCTTGGGGTTGTTGGTGGCCTCGATTTTGGTCAGCTCTGGTAGATTGTTCAAGGCAAAGCTGTCGATGGACACCAGCTCAGGCATACTGTTTATACCGAGCTCCTTCAAGTGGAACATGTCCACAAAATCGCCCCTTTGTATTCTCTGGATGGGATTTTTATTAAGGTCCAAAAACTTGAGGCTCTGGACCTTCTTCAGAGCGATGTGGGGCACTTTAACAAATATGTTGTCGTAAAACGAGACGCTCTCCAGATGATCGAGGCCGACCAGAGTGTTATCGGGTATTTCCGACAAATTCATTCTGGCCAGGACCAGGCTGCGAAGATTTATAAGCGGCTTAAAGTTCATATCTTGGATTCTGACGACTGGGTTCTCTCCCACCATCAAGATCTCCAGGCGTGGTGTGGCTTCAAACCACTGGCTGTTGATGGCCTGAAGCCTATTTGAGTTGAGGTGGAGCCTCAGCAGACTGCGCAGACCCAGGAAGGCCCCGGGTGCAATGGAGGAGATCAGGTTGTGATTAATGTATAGCTCCTGGAGATTGGGCAGTTCAGAGAAGCTGCTGTCGGGCAGGTCGCGCATCCAGTTTTCTTCCATGTGTAGGGACAAAAGCAGAGGAAGGTGCCCCAGATTGATATCTTTCATTGAGGACAGATTGTTTTGTGATAAATCTATCTCGGTGATGTTAGCCAGATAATCCAAGGGCCCCTTGACCTTGCCAATGTTGTTAGTCTGTAGCAATAAGACCTGTGTATCAGCAAGCAATCTTTCAGGCAGACTAAAAAGACCCAAGTCATTACAGTCAATAGTAGGGGCTTCCATATAAACAGAGCTTGGAGAAAACCAGGGTCTGATTTCACACACGCAGGACTGGGGGCACTCGTTCCCCTCCTCCACAGCAAGAACAAAAGCAGTCATAGCGAGGCCCAGGGTAAAACGGACCACAAATGACATACCCTTCATCTTGGCCCGATTCCCTTCAGTAAGTAATTGGTCCTTAAGGAACAAGCAGTTACTACTGTTAACTTTACAAATAATGGATCATTTGTTACTGGGGCAAAAAGGCGTGCATTTTCGCTGACAGGTGTCCCAGTCGGTTTGGGGTGTTGTCGTGCCGTCCTTGGCTGAAGGGAGCAACCTTTCAATTACCTTGCGCGAGGCTGTCGCACATGCTGAAAATGTGAAGGTCAGCGTATCCTTCAGGGAATGGGACGAAACACAGGAGTGTGGAAAGCGCTTGTGGAGTTCTTCTGAGGATGAATTACTTTATCCCAAGTCATTATTATCTGCTGTCCCCGGTACATGTGTCCATTCCAATCTGAGAGAGGGAAAGAAATTAAAAGCAATGAATGCAACAGCATCATTAAGAAGACAGTGTATCCACCAATTCACTGTAAGCTCACTGGATCCTTACTGCATAAATTACATTGAACGCTTGCTTGAGCTATAACTGAATGAAGACAGCTCTAACATCATTAAAAGTTACGTGACTCCTTAAGTAACTCAGTACGTCAAACTGATTTTGGAGAATTTGTGAAACGGCAATAGTGGTTTTAAACGCGGGACTCTAGACCTCAGCCACAGTTTCTCCTATCAAGATTAACATTTGTATTATGTCTTTATTTGGCTGTCCTGATGCAAAATGCCTTGAGGGGGAAGATGCCAGTTCCAAGCACAGAAGCTCTGTGGGGAGACAAGCAAAAAATGAAATCGCAGTTTAAATCATCATCATTAAATTATCTAATAAATATGCAGAATTATTGAATACTTTACAGATTTTGGTAAAGAAGCAACAGATTTTAAATTAAATGTAAGTATCCACAATAATAAATGTCCGACAATGACAAAATGAAGTGGCTCTTCTACTTTGGGCTATGAATAGTAATATGAAGAAGGGTTATGAAGAAATTCAATTGGTGATTTAGGTTTTAATAACTTGCATTTTAAAATGTGCAATAGGGAGAAGCACGGGTTGTTTTAGTTTTAGTTACTATTCAGTGCAACTGGGGATGCTGTTGATTTAATACAGAGGCAGTATCTTCTGTCGTTACGGGAATATAGATTAAAATTCACGCAAAGTAAGTTTAATTCCAAAAATATATATTCCTCAAATGTCACCTAGGTTATCAACTTTCTTTATTCTGCCCCAGACGCAAAAATATTAAGTCTCCGAAGGGCAGGTGCGCTTGGTAAGAATGGAAAAATTAAAAATGAATGTGCCTAGCTCTGCCCAAGGTTTCGACAGTTATTGAACCATACATTAATTTTCATATTGGGGGGAGTGACGTGTCTATGTCACGGCCCCCGAAAAGGCTTCGTTTAGGGTAGCTGTGAATGCACACAGCCGCTTGTTTGAAGTAGGAGAAAATTTGACTGAAAATACTGTGATATTTCTTTGATGTGTGATTTATGCTTTCTGATGTGCTTGGTGTAAAAATATGCACAAAGGATCAAAGGCCACTCTATACAAGAATAGTAGTACTCAGGTTTTGGACTCAATCAGAACTTTGCTGTCAGGGCATATTGTTTATTTATTGTGTAAGCCTAGAGAGAGAAAAAAAAGCAATTTAATTTTAACAGAAGGTTTATATTGAAACATAGTATGCTGGCAAAGAGGTTCATTTTTTGAACATTCCATTAGCTTATATAAGCTTTTATTCATTTTTCAGCCTGACCCATTTCTATACCGACATTTATGTGCATCACTTGGAAACGTGCGTTCCTTTAAAAAAAAAAAAAAAGGCTTCGCAAAAGACTGCGTCCTTCTCATCTTACAAACCACACTGCGCGTTTAAGGGCTCCGCCGTAAGTGCTTTTGACATCATACATTAGTTATGAAGGTGTTGGTATAAGCTCTTTCTGTGGCTGGCATGTTTCTGCAGAACTAATGTTTGACCCTTTAGTGTGTGTGTGTGTGTGTGAGTATGTATTCATATTAAAGATAAAATTATATACATACATCTTCTTCTTTTTTTAAGTACCACATTAATTACATTCTTTTGTTGTTATTTTATTTTTTATTTTTACATTTAGTTACATTTAACCAGGATATGAATAAGCATTTCCGTGCTTTATTTCATGGTAAAATGTTAGAAAGCATGTCTCCACATTTACGTGACTAATAAATAAAAGACTAAATAAACTTAATTTAAAATTGTCCCTGCCACTCTAGCTGTGTTGTTGTTTTACTGCAACAGTGTGAGCACTGATCATTCAAACTTAGTGTTATTTAATACTGCCCGTTTAGTTTCTTTATATTATTTTAAATATAAGATTGCCTGTTTGACAATCATTCCAACTAGAGGGTGAGTTTAAAAGTATAGATCCTATAAACCCCCAGCATGCCTCTGTTGTTCTGCAGTGGCCACGCCGTACAGCAAGAGTATACCCTGCACAGGACGTCTGTGTGAGAGGTGGTATCCTTTCCGCTTGGTTTATAAGATATTACAGATGGACTGAGCTACTCCGGTGGCAATCTGTTGTTTGTTTAATTAATGCATGTTTGGATTTTTCTTTTTTTAGTCACACGTAGAGGCGTCAAATGTTTCTGTCCCTAGTTACTGTAACCCGTCAACACTCCATTGGTTAAAATGTGGAGCAGTTCACAAAGGATGAGTATATAATTAATTACCAAATTCTGCTGTAGTTTTTGCTAGGATGTATAACCAAGGGGAAATCTTGGAAGGAATTAAAATTTCATCATTGACTTCATCGTTACCTCATAGCTGTCGCTTTCCGCAGTTTTGGTGATTTTTTTATTTTACTGTCGGAAAACTGAATTTGAACTCTCCAACTTTAGTCGCTAGACTGCCCTGTTATGTTCTTTTGCATTAAAAATCAGAAAAAATTAATTTTACCTTGGTTTTGATTTTGTTCTCTGTTAAATTGGCTATATAGTCTGAATCCGCCCTTTGACAATAAAGAAATAGCTACCTGTTTGTGCCACAAAGACTTCCTGACCTCTTAAAACCCAACAACAAGTTTCTAAACGGTATGGCAGTTATAGAGAGCTTTGGATACTGCAACAATTTGTGTACAGTCGTTAAACTAAGGAAACTGGCAAAAGAATATCCTGTTCTAACCAGTCATAAATTAGTAGTGATGTAAGCGCGCTTGCTTGTTACTAGGCCGTAAACCTAAACCTAGGGGTAATCTCTCGTGTTTTGTTTGCTCATTCGTGCATTTTTGTTTCCGTTTCTTTAAGACACTGACATTGCTAGCTGTGGCAGCACTTGATTTTTATAGACTCTTTCCACTGAATATTATATTAGCTCTGTAACTCATTGTAAATAAGGCCACATACTAAAGAAACCAATAATAGATATCAGAATGTATGATAATGCATGGCTTGATTAAATGATATGCCAGCATCCATTTTATTTGCTTTGGTTCTGTGTTCGTCCCTTTACAAATAGCACTCACCTCAGAATGAAGCATATCTGAGGCTGACATATTTTACACTGGGTATGTGTACATGCTCTTGAAAAACACTTTTTCCCTCTGCAGTGGAGGTGTACGGTAAAGCTTCTACTCTTAGATAAACGTCCTTTAATTTCCATACCGAAAAAGCACATGGATATTTCAACGATATATTTCCATTAGGGCTCATCCTCCATGCTGGTGTTCCTGTCTTCCTGGCATCCGGCGCGTTTATTATGGTGATATAAATAAAAACCCCAAACAATTAAAGGTTATTTTGCCCTAATCCTATAAGTCAAAGTAGATTAAAAAATATATCTGGCAAATAAGCAATGGCCTCTTAGTTATTTGACAGTTTTTGCAGATACTGATTAAGTACCCAAAAAAAAATGAAATCCTTGTGAAAATTTCAGTTTCTTGTTGTAATACTACTTTATAGATGTTAATAAAGTGCTAATAAATGCTATAAGCATATAAAGTGGTTAATTAAAAACCTCCTTTTTAATTAAAAAAGACATATGAGAACTTTATTGACACACTTGCGTATGATTAATTGAACCTTACACTTTAATTTCCTAAAAGAGTGATTTGCGTCTTTCACCCGTGATTGAAGTGTTCTTAGTGTAGACTTAATTTTGTAGATATGATTCATGAACACATCTACTTAACATATCACCAAGCACCAAACTGGGATGGATATGGCATTAAATGTGTGTTTTGTCAAGCTGTGGTAGTCTGTTCACACTTTGCGGCGTTAACATGCCGGAGGAGCTGTAATGGTTAGCTATATTTGATTTTGAAGTGGGCACTTTGGGCGTTAAGACCCATCGGGACGCAAATGGTCCATCGCTCAATCACAATGTCCACTAAAGACCTGATCACAAAGGACGGGATGAGAGATTAAAGGAGGATTAAATCTGTCTCTGGTTCAGTGTAAAGTTCTTATGTCCTCACGGCGACGGGAAGAAGCGAATGCTATTTGAAATATTGATGCTTTTTTATTTCCCGCCATTCAGAGCAGTGCACTCCGAAATACAAAGCCAGTGTTTTCCCCTCCCTTTCTCTAATGTGGTAAAAGTGCTGCTTCTCAGTGATGCTTTATGCAAACCCCTGGGATGAAAGGAAAACAGTGTACCGGCGCCGCTGTAATGTGGAAACGGTATTAAGCAAATATGCGGTGAAAGGGGGAATGGGGGGGGGTGACACCTTGCACCGCGATCGCGTGGCTCCTGAGCTGAGAGGCCCGTCCTGGCTTTGTTCCACGCGTCAAAAAAAAATGAATCGCAGCGGTGATGGGTTCTGTCGTCCTATAAAACGGCCTTTAACGACAAGGGAGAAGCGCATCGCATGGCTGCGTCCGGTGAGCGAACGTGGCGAAGGAAAGCAGATTCCTGTGGACCTGGATCACCGCCAGCACTGCGCCAGTTCGCCATGACACGCCAATCCTGTCGCGTTGGTTTTCCCATGGTGCGATTTCTCATAAACGCCTTGTCGCTGGCCTAGACAGAGCAGTGGTAATTAATTCTGTAGCTGTGTGCGGTGGGGGCTCAAGTGTCTGGACATAATTCATCTTTCAAGGAACGTCCCTTTCGTTTTGAGCCCGAGCACAAGAGTTGAACATCTCACCCAGACTGCAATATCACGCAATCACATGGACCTCTTCCCCACCCTGTCTTCTCCCCAAAGTTTAAATATCAATTTCCTAAAGAGCCAAGACCATGGAGCACATGTATACTTTTTTAGGGATGGGCATCGTTGTTTGTGTTCATCCAATGGAAAACATTCAAAATTATGTTCCCTCAAAATACAGCATATTTGATTACCAGTCAACCAAGCCCAGTGAAGAGTAAATTACTTTCTAGTGGAAATGCGCTTGTATCAATATAGAATCATTAACCTCCAATGACCCAAACAAGCTGTAATACTAGGCAGTAAAAGAACCCTGCAAAAGATGGATGAGGGAATTTGGCAAAAACAAAAATTAAAAAGCAGAATAACAGCTTTTTGAAGTGGCAATAAGTTACATAATGCCTCATGTTTTGTAAATAGAAATGCAGGCAACAGTCCAGCAAAATTATGCTGTGGGCCGGGCTGTCTGAGCCTCTCTCACACACACACACACACACACACACGAGAGAGTATGTAACAAGAACAAGACAGTGGCATTGCAGTAATTGGGTTATGGCATAGTATACGGCCCACGTTCTATAGGTTCAGGTAATAAACCCTGAAGAGAAATGTATAGCAGGTAGGGAAGGAAGCCTTTCTGATTCAGGAACGACTCTAGCATCACAGAAGTATCTGAAACATTTATCTGTTTTGCACCCTTACTTCCAGACATATTTAAAACGAGCTCTGCAGTGGAGATAGTTCGACCATGAGTATATCGGGTATAGTGGCTCTGTGGTGTTTTAGTAGTAGTGGTGTTTTATAATTGCCCATTTCTATCACAGTGTGTGGCAATAATCTGAAAGAAAATGAGATGGAATTTAACAGTTTCTTCTAAATCTGAAATGACTACGATTTGTGTGCTATTTTTAAATCTTGAAAAAAAATCCTCATGCTTCTTTTAAGAATGGAGACGGTCAATTTCCTTCCAATAATTGAGGAAGTACCCATATCCAAAGAAACATAGGAAGCCCATTGTGCGCAAGCTAGGATAACACATGTAGTAGGCGTTGTTGGCATATGTCTACTTACCATTATTACCTGGCTAGCAATAACTGTAAAATGGTAACAACAAACAGCTTATAACTGCTGTAAGACTGAGCAGTACCTAGTAAGCCTCAGTTTTTGCCACCTGTCAATAGTGATTAGCATCAAGTCTTGCCATCACAGAATAAACTGAGTTTGTAGATGTATACAAAATCGTACCTTCACTCTTGACAGTGATGAAGATGACGTGTGGTTACAATTGGTGGTATGACTGGAAACTCGAGCTAGCAACGGCAGTCGGCGTTTAAATCGAGAGCAGGAAGCAGCATGGCAGTGGGGATTCGCTGTGTAAATCCAGGAGTGTTCATAGTCACGTTCATAAACGCAAACTGGACTAGCATGTAGGTGCTATCAATGTTTGTTATTAAACTGATCATGATCCCCTCCATATTTGAACAACATACTAGTGTTATTAGCACAGTACGTTGCATTTTTTATTACAAATATTATAATTACCATCATTTGATATTATTATCATTATTGTATAAGAATATATATATATATATAAAATAACCACCACGTGAATATAACATACTCTCACTACTTTTCAGCATGAGCCTCTGAGATTAGCAAAAACATGAGCATGGTTCCGTATGCGGCCTGATGTTTACATGAACGCACATGTTTTTGATATTTTCTAAGGTCATTTGCTTTATCACACTAAATTTGCTAGTTAAAATGAACTCGGAGACAGGCAATGTCAGTCGTCACGCTTTTCAGCTTTTATTTGTATACAGCCCCAGTGAGAAGTGGGTACTCTTAGCCTCCTCTCAACCAGTCATCCGCATGGGTGGAAAAATAAATGAATAAATACCAATACATTTTTAACTTGCAAGCAATTATTGGGCAATGCCGCAGGTAGCACTGATGGTTGACATGAAAGACCTCTCCCCATGATTTCTAGTGGAGCTGACATGTTTATCCCTTTATTTCTCTGCATTGTTAACTACAGAAAGCAAATGCATTTCTAAAAGAGACATTGCTGGCTTGTGTAAATTGAATACAGCGTTTTTATTTAAGTTGTTCAATGGTGAGGAACGGTAGGAGGAACTCGATGTGTTCTTACAGTTAGCATGTTTGTTTCATAGGTTTAATTTGACATTTATAGGCAATTTTTGGGTATTATATAGGTATCTTTCTGGGTAGCTTTAAATATCTTTGCTTCATCTTGATAGCGTATTTTCTTCTGTTATTATTATTTCTTCTTCTTTAATCTTAAGTGAAAATAAATGAAACAACTCCGAAAAATGTTTTGGCCATCACTAAGAAATACCTGGTTTGTGTATACAATACCAAATTACCAAAATGTTAAACCCATTGATTAAGTTATACTTTAAAAACAAAGAATATATAGTTTGACACATATGCATGGATATCTTGGCTATAAATAAAAACTGTCAAATTGTTGTTGAGATGACAAATAATAGAACTTATGCTCATTGTTCTTTCAACAAAAGACTCAATTGTGGACTGAGGTGAATTAAATACATCACCAAGAGACCAAGTCTTTCGTGTTGTTGTCGTTAAATTCAAGACTACTGAATTCACTGTAGGCTGGACAAAAAGCACCTTCCGCAGAGTGTGGTATTGATTTTTTCTCTTTCAACCCCCCAAATACCAGGCCCCTCATCTCTACTTCCCATCGTGGTTACATTAGCATCTTAACTAAAGGAGGGACGCCGATCTGCCTCGGCCTGGGCACTGACAACGAGAGGGTGTTGCTGAGAGGGAACCATCCCTCCCCCTGTGCCTCCAAGCATTGATTTTCCATTTAGATTTTTTTTTTTTCTCCCCTTCCAAGGCGAAGCAGAGTTCATTAAATATCGTCGACTCTGCAGATCATGCATAATGAAATTTCCTGTGGAATGTTTCCCTTACACCTGCTCTGCTGCTGACAAATAAGCAGCGAGTCAACAATTAATTAGGAATCAATGTTAAGCTGTCAGACCCCACAGGTTTGGGCTTTCAGGTCTCTCCCTTCTGTTCAGCAAGACGGTCACGCACACCACGCACACGCGCACGCTAAAAACATTGATGGACGCGCCCACGCGCCGCGTACCCCCGTTATTGAACGTTCACCGGTCGCGGCTAAACAACAACACCGCAGCTAATGTGCTATGTGGCCTCTGACCCATTTTATCACATACTCAGCTGAACACAGTGTTGCCTAACTGTGTAATTACAGGTGTAAGAACACCGAAATTGACCCAAAGAGAGGGGAATATCGTTAAAGGCCGTCCCCTTGTTTTTTTTTTTGTAATCTGCAGGGACAAATATTGAATGCCTGGCCGTAAGATGTAGAGCCATCTATATTTTTATGAATAATATACGGTTGGTCAAGAGGCCAGCCGTCTCTGTGGGGAATACGCCACTGCTGCAGATGAAATCAATCTTTATATAGCATTGAAATTCGTTTAACTCTAGACAGGCCTTCTTTATTATAATTCTACGGGGCACACGTTGTAATCCTTCTCCCCTTGTTTTATTCTCCTGCGAGTTGGAGTGGGCTCAGGCCACGGCAACGCGTGGCGGTCGGTCATCTTTCACAGACGAGCTATCAATAGTCTATTTAATGGGGAACGGTCAATGTTGCCATGCACATTTGATGCAGGAGAATGTGGAGCAGTGTGTACAGGGCTATAGGGTGTGTATAAGAGGCATTCCATTGCAAATTTCCCCCATATCGTCATAAATGTTGGAAATGCCTGGGCCTGACCCTCAGACTTTTCCCTTCTATTTTATTGTCTAAAAGAGTCATTGCAATGTGACACCTTCGAATTGCCTTCCCGTCCTATAAAGTGCCATTTTACAGCAGCTCAATAATTAGCCTTTATAAAAGGGGGAGGAAACACTGATCGATGCAGGCTTCTTTGCTCTTAATTGGAAACAGTGAAAGTTAGTCACCGCAGAGCATTTGCGTGTTTATTTTGATTGCTGCCCATGATGGCCACCATTTGTTTACTGTCCAGAAAAAGAATATTGGAAACGTGCTTGGAATCATTCTTCCCCGTTGCCCAATTTTCTCTGCGAATGCATCGTAAAAAAATGATGAAAATTTTGCTAAAATATCACCAGCCCTCCCATGACCAAAAGACCAGAATAATGCAGTACAGCTGTAACCAGGAGTGCGTCCATTATTTTTAACACTGCGTTTGGCCATCAGCGGTTACCACATGGAGCCCAAGACTTGGTCCTAGCAGTTTGTTGAGTTCATTCTTAATTGTTACCTGAATGCGTGCAACACGCTCATGCGTGCACAGAAACCGTAATAACATGACACACTCCAAAATAGTGACAGCTCCCTGGAAAGTGGGTGGAAAAAAAAATCATTCACAGGAACACAATAATTCAACGGAACAAAAGGTGCAAATGCAGAAATGGTCCTGCCTATCCCTGGTTAATAGATGGCATTTGTTTTTGTTTTATTTGATTTTTTTACCCCCAAAGGCAGCCGTTTCATACAGGCAATGAACCTTATCGAGTGCCGCTTCCGTCGCAGAGAGAATAGAACCTGTTGTACCGCTCACTCATCTCTTCCAGAGGAAATCGAATGCGGAGCCATATTGTCAGAGCTATTTTCTTTCCCTCATCTACAAAGGTCATCTGAATAGGCTGAACTCCTTACCATCTGAATGATCCAGAACCCAGGATCTTTGAGTGTCACAAAGGACCAGTGCAAAGAAGGCCCAATGTCTTTTTCACTGGTCACACACAGTGTTAACCTGGTTGCATTCTTCCGTGTGAGATACTAGGGCAGCGCCATGGTGTCAAAAGCAAGGCCACTACTAAATAACGATGAAGGGCAGGCCAGTCGAGAAGGAAAACTTTTGCCAGCACCGTAGTATGGCTAGGATAGGCTGCCAACCACAATATTTTGAATGCACAGACAAGTAGAATCTGTCTGACCCCAAAGGTAACAGTAAAGATTAAACTAAACCCTGCACAGAAATGTCTATGCCATGTTTAATTTAGGCATGCATATCAACTGCTGATGGGGGGGGGGGGGTGTATTCAACAAGGTTTTCATTGAGCTTTTAGGCTGACCAAGATGGGATCCAGTGCTCACCAGCTCCAGTTTACTACCACTTTAAGGGAGACATGCAGCAATTTTAGCAGAGCTAGAATTTCATAATGCTGCTGTCCAGCCTCAAGAGAGTTGTTTACCTGACTCATTTGGTTTTCGAGAAATGACGGCATGTCGGTTGAGCAGTATAACAGCATATTGACGTTTTGGAAATAAAATATGGATACATAAACCAAAGGAGAGACATTAAGCAAAGGGCAGGAACGGCTACAGATTATTGCAGCTTTTACCCAGAACAGAAAGGATTTTTTTTTTTTTGGGGGGGGGGTTATATCAATAACTGATTTTATTTAAATAAATAATGTATTGGCGTGACAGCGTTAATATAGTAACAGTTGCGAATATTTAATCCCGACAAGGTGTTGCAGTAAATTAATCGCATTTACATTGCTGCGTGGGTTTGCGTGAAAACCCGGGTGAATCAGACATTAGGCTCCTGAAAATAAGGCGCTAAGTAAGACTTTTCTGATTGCAACAGGATGAATTGGTGGGGCGCAGTAATAACAGAAAAAATATGTTCTCAACAACCCAAGCTGCAGGAACAGTTTACCGAAAATTTGATTTATGTCTGCCTTCAGGTATTCTGTAATTATAATCGTCAGAGCTCAACCTCAGTATCGACGTTTATTTTGTATTGCTCATGCCCTGCGGTCGTACTGCGTGTTCGCCGTTTTGAAGGTGCTTGTTTGTGTTAGTGGGGCTTATCTGCCCCCTCGTCGTAGCGACTGGCGCAGACCCGGAACGCGTTACCACGGAGTCGGAGGCGTTGAAAGAACCGGCTGTGGTGGGCTGAGTACCCCTCGGACTCCGTATAACCATGAGTGAAAAATAAACTACAGCAAACCCAAGCCAGTTTAGCAGGGAGGGGGAGACAGCAGCGAGCCCACCAGTGGATTACATACACCCCAGTTGTCCTGCTAGTACGCAACAGCATTATCTTTGCTTTTCGCCAAACAATATCTCCAAATAGAGATTGTTTTAACTTGGCCAAAGTTACATCATAAAAGAGCCGCCGTGTCACAGCAGTTGGATCTAAAACATTTCAGCAGATGTCAGGCACGATAATGAAACGTAAAACTTACCAGCGTGAATCTCCGCGGCATACGGAGCGGAATATATTCCCTTTATCCCCACCGTTTGCGTTTATTAGCGCACCAGTCCTACATGTCAACCCGCGAGATGGAGACTACTGCATATTTATTCATAAACGCAGATCCTGCTTTTTTCACGGCAGCAGAGAACGTGGGTCTTGCCCCTAGCTCCAGTCCTCTTATGCACGCCACTGCTCCGTTCCTTCTAGCCCGAGACACAGTCCACTGCAGGGAAGCGTGGAGAGCTCCTTTAATTCCCCCTCCTCTTCTTCACAGCAGTTAGTTGTGCATCATTCACCCGATCAGCTGTCACATTGACATGGTGCTGCCTGCTCAGCGGTCATTAATAACTGAACACCCCCTCTCCCCAGAGACAAGCCAATAGCCTCCGAGTTTCGAAGCTCTGTGTTCGCAGATAGCTGCGTGTGGTTGGCCGAGCACGGGTGTCTGTCATATGATACCACCCCCAAATTCCAAACGCATAAATGAAACGCCAAGTCTGAGAAAATAGATATTTGTTCATGTTAGTGGGATAAGCATTATTTAGAAATTTGCCTCTGCGTGTTTTTAAATCAAACTTTATGAATAGCTGCGTTAATAACCTTTTTCTCTTTTCTACATTATGCAGTCCGGAAAAAAAAACTGTCGACTAAAGTGCAAAGTTTGGGGTACGCGATTACCTGCTTATCCTAAGCAACTGGATATTGAAGAACCCATTTACATTCAAGCTTTGTGTAGTCCATTAATCATAGTTTTATTTACTTTTTAATAATTATTTTATTTAGTGGAATATCCTAAATTGCTACTGCCACTTTGCCCAGACCTTAAGTGTGGCCGTTTTGTTAAGGAGTTGCATGCTTCATGACAATCTAACGATTCAATACCGCACACAATAGAACAGTGACCGTCAAAATCACTCACGTGGCCTCTTTAGAACACACCCATGCTTAGAAAATGTACATTGAATTAAAAAAAATTTTTTTTAATGGAATCTGTCCACATAGATTGGATCTGTTATTTCTGGCACTCTCCTGTGGTTTACTTTACTTGTTTTTTGTTTTTGTTTTTTTGTTTATTCTCTTCTTCTTCGTGGGCGAATGTATTTGAGGACATTGATGGTTTCCATGGCATTTTTTGGAGGAATTAAAGCTTTAGAGGGCAGTGCAATTTATTAACTGAATCCCACAGTTATAAATGGTTTACTAGGAACATAAAGAAAATTACATTTCGGCTGGAGGAGGATCAGAAACGGTTTTAGTAGGAGGCGGTCAGAGTATTAATGTTGAAACCGGCCTGCCTGTAGCATTTCGCCAAACCACAAATTCACTTTTAATTTATCCGCCGCGAAGGCAAACTGAACAACATTCGACTTTAAGTGCGGAGGCCAAGTTTTATTGATTTACATTCTAAGGCATCCTTCTTACCGATGGGAATTGAAATCGAAAGGAACTGCAGTCAGATTAATCTCAAAGTAACAGCAGAATGTGACACAGACCATCCCGTACTGCACTCCAATGCGTCCGCTCACGGGTGAATGCCATCTTTCAATTACTGCGGAATAACAGATAAGGTGGATGCTACCGCTATGAACATTATTATAGATTTTGACACTGTCGCCAATGTGCAAATTTATCAGGAAACAGCGACTCAAACTGTATTCCCCCCCCCCCCCGCCCGTGTTAAAGTGATTGCCAACCTCTAAGATTTAAAGGGTGAAGTAATGTATTTATGTGAAATTATCTTAGGGAAATACACAAACGGAACACCGCTGTCTTCGGTGGTTAATTGTTTTGACTCGTGTGGCAAATAAGTACAGTTTGTGTAATTTTGCAACTGTCTCTGTTGGATGAGTCAGTAGCTATGGAATGCTTAGATAAATTAGACTCATTGACCCTCATATAGGTAATCAGTTATAATAATTTAGAGACTCGTGGTTGGCAAAAGGCAATAAATGTGGTCGGAATATTTCTCTCTGTTAAAATTTTTTAGGCAATTGCATGCTAAAGGACTTATATTGAGGACTTATATAAACTATATCGAGTTTAGGGAATTGGAGCAATGTAAAGTTTGGAACAGAAAAATAAAAATAACTAACGATAATAGTGTATTTTTTCGTCAGTATACGACCAATCAATGCAAAGGCAATGGCAGGAACAGTTGTGTTATAATTTCCAGAGGTCAGGTAAGGTACACTGTAAATGTATATTGCTTATTATGAGATTAGTAGTCCCTGTTAAATGAGAAATTTCTCATTAGTCAGTAAGTGTTATGTAATTAAAAAAATAAAAACTTGGCCACCACTTGGGTCAGCATATCCTTGAATTCTATTTTCATTTTATCTGTTCAGTTTTATTTATTTTGAGATCTGGCTTTGGCAGTGTACTTGCCTCACACAGAGTTTTTCTAAGTCTGGCAACCATGTATATAATCAGCCTAAAGTCAAGTAATCTCTATATTCAACCAACGTCTTCGTCACACACTTGCTACGTGGCACTTTGCGTCCAACCAAGAGAACTTTTCACAGAGATGACAAAGTTGTCACTGCTGGAAAACAAGGCCTGAAGATGTTTGGAGATTTGCTTCTCTCTGAGGACGACTGTCTTCACTTCAGAACGTCGGCTGTCTCGCTCACCTCTCTAGGTGAGTCTCGTTCTCCGTGCCAACGCGGAGGGGCGCGTGAGGGGGTTGGGGACGGCGGTGAGGGCAGGCCTCACTGAACAAGGTGAAACACGACAGGAGAAGCAGTCGGCACTGAGGTTGTGGGCAACGTCAGGACATTGGGAAATGAAAGGTGCAGACAAGGGAGCTTGTCTGTATGTCCTTTTGAAGCTTTGAGGAGCAACGTGATCCAGAGGGGATGAATTGCATAGCAGCACGATCAGTACAGTTTTCATTGGCATTGGACCAAAAAAGAGACATTCTGCATTTTTCAGATGTGAAGTTCCACCAAACTGTCTCCCTTAAGACTGGAGAACAAATATATTTGCATACAGTTCAGTTAAGCCATTTTAAACTTGCAAGTAAGCAATTGTTTGTTTTGGTCCACTTGATACTGCTCTTAGGTTTATATTTTACCTGCTTTCAACTAGATTCCTGTTTGCTCCACAAATCCTCCAAAATCAGTACATTGAGTGTATTGTAAAAGATTCTGCTTGTGTGGGTGTAGCATGTTGATCTATGATCTCTTTGATGTGTGTGGGAAGCCTGTTTTTAACATTATCCCTGTCTGTGAGAAAAATAATTAGGAAAAATATTTTCTTTTTCGATTAATAGTTTTAAAAGGTTTTATTTTTTTTCCACGTCGTTTCAATTGATTCTGGTCTAATTTTGTCACATTCCACATGTGGTGTTTCCTAAAAATATATATATTTTTAAAGGTTAGATAAAATTTGAATCACTACTCGCGCACTAATAAATGATGATGTTAAATATTTTCATCATGGATAAATCAGTTTTGTTTATTGTTTTTTGTTAAGAAATCTTGAAACTGGACAAAGATCAAACTTTAAAAGTATCCTCGTCTTTTCTCCAACGAAAGTGACTCTCAGTTAAACAAACTGACCACAGAGTAGCTTCTGTACCCTGCTGGAAAATCAGCCTTGACCAGTTAAAGCTGGTGACCAGCTCCACATGCAACCTGCTAGTAACCTGGTAGTAGTGTAATAGTAACATGGTAGTATCAGGTGGCTTATCAGATTAAACCAGCTCGTGGCCAGCTGTAAATCCAAGCTGGTCTAAGCAGTAAGGTAATTAGCCCAGCTGAGTTTGACTTCCTAAACTGTCATCCTTGCCAAAGAGATAGGTGTAGGACGTCATGGTTATGGGATTGAGGATGAAACATTGTATTTCCCACGAAATATAATCTTTTTTCTTCTTGTCCCCACAATGAACATGTATTGTTGGAACTGAGCCATTATCTAGGCCTACTGCTGATTATAATTTATAGTTTTTCGAATTGCAGATAAAGTGAAAAAGTCAGTACAGTAAGAAGTATCGTGAACCTTGGGGGTTTTTTCGAGAGCGTCCAACTGTGTCCGACAGTCTTCGGTAGTGAAACAGGAAACCAGCATTTCTACCCATGCCACGTTATGTAATACAGCTCCCGTAGCCAAACTGTGCTACGCAGTGCAGCCAAAGTAACAGAATGCTGCCAAGCCCTCCAACTTTGTAATTTCTAAGGAGCTTGTGTTAAGCCAAGATCTGAACTTTTGGTTTGTTGCTTACACAAAATCCTGTTGTTGGCCAGCAAGCTAAATAACGTATGCATCTGTGATTGCCGGAGGTTGATAAACTTTTATATTTATAATTTGTATATTTTATGGGGATTATGCCTGAAATCATGCAACATGCAGATTTTTTAATGTTAAATGATTTGATCCTCTTCCTAATCTTTTATTAAGAATGTATTGCTAAATATAACGCTTGGATTGGCATCTAGGTTCTTGGTTGCATGCATTACTCTCACAAGTTTGTACTCAGAAGATTGCAATATTTTAAACTTATATAATTATTTGTTGTTTCAAGGTATACAATATGTACATTGGGTAATTTTTCAGATTTGTTCAGTTGTCACCATAAAGAATCACAGCTGTGGGAAAAATATTTTACATTTTAAGGTCAATCGGTGGCACATTTGTGTTTAGAGATGGAAAAATCTTAACACATACATGTTTAATAAACACAGCATTCAACCAGGTAATTTTCTTCCCCTTCTAATGTCCCTGAAAGAACGAGGGAAATGTTTTCCATTGTGTTGCTATGAAGAGCAATACTGCTGTAAAATCCTAGGATGCTAATTCTCTCTTATTTGTCATGGATCAGGCATGCTGAGTGAACAGATTACTCCAACATTCACACCAAACAAAACAAATAGAAATTTTGGGAGAGAAATTTCTACTTTATGAAGTGAACAACAGTGAACAGTCTTCCTAGCAGATATGATCTGAGATCTGTGTGGTCTATGTGATACTCATCCTTAGTCTTAAATGCGATTGTCAGTTTTATAATTGCTTTTTTGATTGTCACAGTCTTCAGAGAGTGCAGAGACGAATGCTTGGTTGATGGCAACATAGTTTTTATTACAACAAAACCGACCCCAGTAAAGTGCCTAGTCTCGATATCCTCCCTTTTCACTGCACTTTAAATGTGCGCCATGGGTCCAGTGACACTGTCCAAGAGCACACATAAATAATAGTGGGTAAACAAAATAACAACAACCAGGGATTTTAGAAAAAATCGGTGAGTCACAAAACGGTCTAAATAAAACGTTATCTTCAGCTGGAAGCCCATCGGAGGTTATGCACTGAAATCGATGGTTGGGCTGTTTGGTTTCATGCCGGCCCACTCTAGGGGGCGGGGTGGGGGGGCTAATTTACCCATTGACAGGAAAATGACTGGCTGCCGGCGGCTTTTGTGGCCATAAAAGCTTTCCACCTCGCCACACGGTTGTAGTTTGTCTTTTTGGTTCCACCAAAAGCATTTAGCAATCATTAATTTGCCCAGCAATAAAAAGTAACTGCAAATCAAACATTAATGGCGCAGATAAAGCACTGTATGTCACACTTTGGGATTCCTTTTTGCAGAAGTTACCACTTTGAAAGAAGTCTGGACTATTTTAACTCACATTTTGACAAGCACAGTAGAGTGACGTTTCAGAGATTGATCTTTTCATGATAAAAACTTAATCGAGATTTCTCAGTGTTTTCCTTTCAAAAGATTTTTTGTTTGTTTTCGTTTGCTATATTTCGTTTGTTTGTTTCCCCGTACTAGGTTGCATGTTGGGGAAAGCAGATCTGTTACCTACAGGCCGACCCTAAACAGACTGCTCTGGTGATTGACAGCTGAAACCACAGCGGCAACGTTAATGAAACGGCTTTACTAATGAACTGGATATTTAGATGAGTGCCGAAACTCATGCATGTATTGGTAAAAATTTTAACAAAATCATAGTGACATCTTTGAGCTTGTGATAATCCGGCAAACACTTCTCCTCCCAGGAGGCCACTCAACGGCTAAGTTATAACGGCTAGCTAGCCTGCGATTGGTCGGTTGATGACATAATACAGGAAGTGGTGGAATTCCTTAAAGGGTGGAGAGGGAAAAAATGGTGGTGGTCATGAAGAAAATGGGATTAAGAAAAGTTCCTCTTTGTGAGGAAGTGCCTTCTGTGCCGAAAACCGAAGGTGGTTAGTGTTTATTATATATTTTTCAGTATCCTCTGAAAACATGTTTAGGAGTCTTGAGTCACTCACACTTGAGTGCTGACAACCTGGGGACCCTGTTAGCAGTGTTCACACCAGATGGCTAGCCCACTATGTCCATGCAAGTGCCCCAAGCCGTTATAGTATAAGTCAGCAGAAATTACACGAATCTGCCTCGACCAACATTCTGCAATATCATATTACAGCTGTGTTTCATTATGTGTGAGTAGGAACGTCAGTGCGAAAAATCCATCACCTTGATCAGTGCTATCTTTGGCGATAATCCCTTCCATAGTTATAAAAAGTCAACTCTGATGTTTAAAACTGGTGGTAATTAATTTCCAAATATTCGTATTGCTCCAACACTCAGTGCTACTTCTGACACTTACGATCAGCTGCCCGCAGTCTTAATTATAGTTTATTATCAATGTGCCAGGCCCCTCCATGCTTTGTGTTGGAGATCGTGCTCTGAGCTGCAGTAAGCAGCCATGAAGACCAATACAGGCCTGCTAGTGTGAGACATATGGTCCGCTCTGTATGTTAACACCATGGTATCTGAAACCTAATATATATCTACCCTTTTTATGCTGTCATGCATTTAGCAAGAAACGCACCAATTAGTGGACAAATCGCTTTCTTTCCTGTAACCTTGTCAAGTGTTTTCAGTTTACTTTTCACTTTTTACTAAATCTCGTAGAATTTACCAGGAAACAATGCGTTTTTGTCCAAGTTTTAAATGATTAAATGCACCTGAGTACGACGATTCTAATGAGATTATTCTTGGGTGCAGACTTTGTAAAGACTTTAAACGGGAGAAGGGTGCTGGTGGCTTAAAAATTAACTGAAAAGTATTTGTGCTTGTCTGGTTAGCTTTTGTCGAAGGAGACAAAAATCTGTGTTCTCTGAAGTAAATAATACATTTTCAACAGAAAAATCAGTTTAGTTATGTCTGCATGTTCACTGTTGTATTTGTTTTGTTTTCCGTTACCCCCCCTTCCCCCCCCCAAATAAAACGAGAAGTGGGAGCTGAAAATGGGTTCTCCTGTTCCCTGAATCTGATTGCTCTCTATCCGGGCGCAAGGCCGCACGCTACACACAAGGAATTAGATGTGCTTCTATTTATAGCCTTACGTTCCCTTTTTCCCGGGTTGTGATGCCACTGAGGTATGGCTTATCCGGAATGCTTGGGGAATATAGGTTTTGGCACCCAGTGCGAACCGCTAAAAACACAAAGAGGACCTGAGAAAGAGCTAATCCCCGGGATGTTGGCTTGGCCCACAAGTCCCAGTTGGAATGCTGTTTAAATTATATAATTGTCATCTATCCTTATCGCATGTTTAAAGGCAGTACGCAAATGGAGCTATTTCCAGCGCCTAGAGAAGCCAGAGCAGCTGCCCCAGCTAAACTAGGAGACCTCTGCCTTGGATGTTCACAAGGACCTACTGTAGGCCGCACCCGGATCCTCATATTTTATTGTAAAGTGTATAGTTTAAATTAAACTAAACTTGAAATGCTTCTTACACTGTAGAACAGGTGTGAATCCCCTCGTGTTTTAATCGGAATCAACCAGATATTCCTGCTACATCTACGTCTTTACAGGAAAAAAAAACTATGCCAACAGGTTGACTAGGTAAGGCAGGCAGCATGGGATCTGTAGAACTTCATTTTACCGTAGAAGGTTTGATATTTTATGAATGATGTACTGTACTGGGGAAAACATATGTTCGCCAGTTTACCAACGGAAGTATGTTCTTTGTGATAAAATGCGATTGCTAGCTGGGCTGGGGAATAGTTGTTATTTATTTATTTTTGCCGCTACTGGCAAATAAATGTCAACACAAAGTAAACATTCTTAAATGCAGCCGCTGATAAACTATGTAGGTCTTGTATCTGAAGTCATCAGGAATGATGTATTGTGACATTTATTTTAAACTTGAAGAGCTTTCTTTCCCTGCACATCTGTACCTTTTGGCTTATTATAAAATGATGTTGTAGTATTTAAAAATATGAACAAAACCTCCGTGTAGCCTATTTATTTAAAAATATTTCTCTATAATCTGAAATTCCTTGAGTTTCTGGTTTTGTTCGATACAATTCCTGTTTTTCCGAGCACCCAGAGAAAGCTTTTTTTATTATTTAAAAGACTTCCGTATTGAATCTAATAAAGATAAATGTTTTCTATAAAGGATCTTCACTGAAGATGGGATTAATAAATATTATTGAAGATGCAAACTATTGCCATATTTTGTAGTTTGTTAGTTACTAAGTCATCAGTACTACAGAGAAAAGGTGCTATGATGGATTTGAGCTGCAGGGAATATCAGTGTCCGTCCTTCCATCCATCAAACTACATATGGACAGGAAGTTATATGAAAGATAAAGATAATGGTAATCTTCCCATATTTGTCTTACAGATAGACAAGTTCAGTAGGAAGTCCCCTTTGCAGTGTCCTTTGTAGCAATAATTACAAAAACTACAAATGCTAACTGCGATTGTGGTTCGGGGGGGGGGGGGCTGGAGGAAATAAGCACGATTTGGCCTTCTTGCATTATGGCCGTTGTCATATTTCTTTAAAGACAGACCTTCTCCTCTTCTGCGGACAGATTAATTAGGAGCTTTTGTGGTAATGAAAGCTATCACACTCCATCCCCGCACCCCTAATAGACCAAAGTGTTCCATTGCCAATTATGTCATTGGTAATCCCACGTTTCACTGCGTGTTTGTCACTGGAGATAGAACAGCAGAAGTGTAATGAGGCTGGCGCCGGCCGGTTTTCTAAGCTCTCGGGGGATACTTTCTGGGAGAGCTTTTTCCCCTGTCGTGTCTTCCAGATGAAACAGAGGGCCGTTTCGGGGCGTAATTACGCCTTTTAAGAGTGCCTTGCGTCATCCGCCACCCCGGCAGTCGGCGGCAACGTCGCTTACAGCGAAGGACCGACATAACCATCTAACCCCGGACACCGAGGGTTGCCCCCCTAGATCCACAAGATATCCGCTGTGCTATCACTCCAGTGCCCCGTCTGACAGATTAGTGCTGGGGACGGAAACCGAGGGGGGGTGGCTCGGCCTTCATCAGTGCGTCTTTCAAAGAATTCAAGCGGCGCGTTCCTCTTTGATGGATCAAGGCTTTTTCCCCATTTAGATTACCAGGTGTCAAATTGACACGGCCTGGTTGTGTAAATCACGCTTGGACCAATTATTAACAGCGTGCTCTGTGTGGTGGCAAGGGCTCGTCATCAGTTTAACTACCGTTATTTGAGTGGTAGATGGTATTTTATCTTGAAAGAGGCCGACATGTTAATTGTATGAACCCTTGGGTTTCGGTAACTCCTTTATCTTGTCATCTGCCAGAACTACAGCAAGGACAAGGTGTGAGCTGAGAGAAAAGCGTGATCAATGGTAATATAATTGGAAGCTGCTGCCTATATATCCTGGTGCGTCAAAGGCAATTAGAGTCCCAAAGTTTTTCCGGTGGGGGGCGCACTTAAAATGAACCCTTCATCTTTTGGATGTGGACGTGACTGACATAGTTTTAAACAACAAAAGCTCTTGATAAATACTCCACAAAAATATGTAATCAGTTTTGAGAAACGGTTCATTTAATGCCAGAAAAATTTTGAAATATTTTGACATTTCTGAACTACTCTTATATGCATTTAAGTATCTAAATAGCTCTCTTAGGACCCCTTGTAGGATCCAGTTAATTGTTTATGGCCAGATCTCTGCCATTAAGGAGGGTCATCTTATCAAAGTATTCAAGTAACTGCTTGAACGACAACTAAGACGAGGTCAAAATAAACCAGCGGAATCCTATCCAATCACGATCTGAGATATTCATTTAATTATTGCCTTCCCTTTTAGTATTTTTTATTTCTTTTCATTTTTTTCAAGTGTGAGCTAGGTTGTCTGCGCTGTCATTTAGACATGTAAATTGAATTACGTCCTGTAGCTAAGCTGTTCGCTGTAAAGTCTTGTGGAGGGCGACCTATTTGCTTTGGTGCAATGCGCAGGTACCAGGAGGAGATGTACGTTAAGGTCAAACCTCAGGCGCTGACCCAGAAGAAGTGCCACTTCACATTCAGACAGATCTAATTTACTATTCACTTAAAGGGATATGTTGAAATGAAGACGCGGCATTGAGTGGCGTCCGATTAAATGCTCCGTGACTCGGGGGAGCAGGCAAATCCTCGACAAGGTCAGTCTCAACATGCCAAGAGGGAGTGTCATGATATGCCGTGTTTAAAATTGATCATTAAAACAACAGTTACTGAAATTTCTCTGAGGCAACGTGGTTGCTTGTGTCTCCTTGAAGCAGGACACTTTTAATGTATGACGTTCAAGCAGATAGAATTACGTTGTGTTTCATATCAGCATGTTTGAAATAAGAAATTCCCTGATAAGATCATAATAAATTTTCTTGACAGTTGAAAGCCTGCATCCATGCTGTTATTTTTCTATTTATTACCGTGGACAGCATCATAAATCACCCAGTAGCCTCGTGGTCGTGCAATTGTGGGACACGCGGCTTGTATCGAACGTCTGTTAACTTTACATCCCTTTGTCTGTTCAGAAGACGGACCGTTCGAAATGCCTCACAGAGTTGTGCGACACTGCAGTCTCAGGCTGAGGAAGTGAAAGCGGTCGCACAAGGTTGTGCGGTCGGGGTTAACAAAAAATGAAAAACAGTCCCCATCTAGATGCCATGAGTTGAAGAAACCCCTAAGCCTGGGGGTAGATTAGAGATGTCAACTCAAACCTGCCCGTTCTTATCTAGCTGAAGGGCTCATCCCTCTGCATGGCAGCGGTTTCGTTCCTTCAGAAAAACCAGAGCACTCAAGCAGGATCTCCACTGCCAGTTAGAGCCTCCGTTTTTGACAAGTGCCATTCTGCCCCCGGTGGCGAGGAGCTGCCAAGGACCGACGAGGGCCTGGTTTGTCTGCAGGTGGCATGTTCAGAGAAGGGAGCGACAGATTCCATTGGCTTTAAGCAGCCACTTTTCTGCGTAAAATTATAGGTTGGATGTCTTGACTCTTTCTCAGCTGCGGTGTGGTGTTTTAAAATGGAGAAATGGCGAAACGAAGAAAGTGAAACAGAGCAAAGATTTCAAACAAGAAATGCTTTTGAAATTTCTGAATTTTGTTACATACATTTCTTTGACAGCCCGTACTTTGTGATTTCATGAGTTGTCAAAACCGCTACCATTTCACTCCGATACAGAACTTTAATTCTATCGTTATTAAATAAATAAAAAGTTTATTTCTAGCACTTTGTGGCTACCAAAACGACAACAAAAACTAAAGCAAACTATAGGAAGGAAGTTATACTTTCTGGTTATTGACCAACAACAAAATATGAGGCCTTTCCCTAAGTCCCTTAAGGAGAAAAAATGAATTGCGTCTTAATCTATCGACCAGGCATCACACTACTGACCGGTGTTCAACATTGCGCGCTGGAGGTTTACTCTGTTGTCAGAATGGACACGTGACCCGGGGAGGCTCAATCCGAGGAGGTGTCTGTAACAGGTAAAGAGAAATGTTTCCCAGGCTTAAATCTGAGAGCGGACATGGTCGAGAGCACTTTCAATTTGCCGGCTCTGCTTTGCATCTCCTCTTTATGTTTTCACATGGCAGCGCCGGAGTTTTCTCCGTCTTTCAATCACTTATGAGAATGAAAAATAAAACGTAGTTTTCTCTCTTTCTCAGCAACATCCCACCAAACAAAAAAAAAGAATACGTATATACGTATATATACATAAATATCAAAATCTTGATTTTATTCAACGATAAACAGGTGCAGGTTGTTCCCCACTGTTGTATTTGCTTTCTGCTCTCGTCTTGTGAGATGCAGGACATCAAGGGGATATGCACCAGACAGACACTGTGTCAAGAAGTGTTAGCAAATGTGAGCTGGAAAATTAACAAAGCATGCTAATTGAGTCAACGTGATTTTGGAATAAGGTCAACAGCGGCCGAGAAAGCAGCTCAGCTCGCCGTACGTTCGGAAAAAATGGCCCATAAACAGGACAGGGATACATTTATTCCAATCTGGGTTTAAAAAGTTGCCAGGCTGCAATTATTCCCCCGAAGTAAAGGAAGCAGAGGTCATCTTGCTGAAGAAATCAACAACTCAGTGCTAATCAATGCTAAACGGTGAGACTGTTCCGTCGCGCCACAGTTGTCAATGCTGTACTTGCATGCATGCCCTTGGAGTTTGTGCGCACTCTGATCTTTTGCCAAGTCAGAGAGAAAAGCCGAGTGCATTTGGAAAGCTTTGTGCGTTCGCTGGAAGGCGAGCCATCTCGGACCGCCTCCAGCTTGCTATTGGTTGGGTCTCGGTTGTCCCGGTGAGAGCGCTTGGCTCACCCGCAGCTGCGACCGTTGTCCACCATTGACTCAGTAGAGAGGGGGGCCGTTGACATTCACCTAGGTTAAAACAGTATCTCTCTCAGCGTGTGTGAAATCCTTACCTCGAAATGTGAAATCGGCCAATGATGAGGAAATAAAGCGATTTATGGGCCTGCCAGTATGCAAGGTTTAGTCAACGTTCATTCCTGGTGTGGCACGTACATGAATGTTTCCAAACAAGCCTGGGAACAAAATGTTTGCATAAAGAGTCATGCCTTTTGTTTTGGACTTTGTATAACTATATAATACATGATTTGCTACTTAAAAGGAGTGGATTCTCCATCCCACCGCGCTGTCCTCCTCCTACAGATCCTTTTGTTTTTTGGTAGTGTGCCATCCGGTGCTTTGAGGCATCAGTAGCTGGAGAACCCAGCGTTATGTAGCCCTCTAACTTATGCTTTAACAGTAACTGTGAGTGTTGTCAGTTATAATCTAAGTACAGGTCAAATCGCTGATATAATACTATTATTATTATTATTACTGGCAAATTCTGTATTATAGAAGATAACCATGCGTACGGTGTCTCTCCAGTGCACAACTTTTTATAGCGATTAGCACCACATCCTTTGTCAAACGTCAATAGTCTTCACATACATCTTTGCATAAATCTGCAATTTGCTCAAATTGAATCAGTTTATGGACTGCTTCAATGACTTCCCAAATGTACAGATTTATACGTTTTTCAGTGTTTTTCGCTCTGTTTCCTGAAGCACGGCTTTCACAGTGTTTTCACACTTAGACAAAACCGTGGAAATGCACAAAAATATACGTCCTGGGGCTCAGCTACCCGCATTTAACACGTAACAAACCGTTTCCAGATAATCCATTATTGGGGAGGGGGGAGGGATTTTACACAATATATGCTGAGTCAGGTTTAACAGATTTAAAAACCTCCATGGACAGATGAGATTGGAATCTCGCCGTGATAAAAACTTGCACTTGTCTAGCCTTTAGACTGATGCGCCTGCCTTGCTCAGTTCTGTGTGAGCGGTATTTGTTTCTGCTTATTAGACACAGTTGGGGCTTTAATGATTTCTCTCCACCACCCCCACCCCCACCCACCAACCACCAATTTCCACCACCGCGTGCTGTGTCACAATGCCGTCGTGGTACCATTTTATAGTTTAAGGCAAAGTAGATACAACTATTAACGAGATTAGAATTCAGGCGTACACTGTGGCTGACTGAGCACAATGAGCGTTAACTTCGCATTGTTGAGAAATACCCGTTCCTTTGAAGCCCTTTTAATTTAAATATTAATGAACACACACTGATGAAATCTCTTGATGAGCAACTTACGATGTCTTCTCTTTGTATTTCTGCTGTTATATATTTTATATTTATATGGCTTTTAAAGTCAATAGAATTACATTTTTAAATCCCCTGATCTCCGGGAAGAGCATCTAGAAGAATCTTGCCGTAAGTGTGATGACCAGGAAAGGAAGCAGAATGGCTCGGGTTCTGGAGTTTTTAGGTGTTGGTTGAAGACCGAATCCTTCCACATGACCAGTGTCAGGGCAGCAGCAGCGGTTTTGGAATGGTCCCCGCCATTGGGCAGAAAATCAGTCGGGCAAAGAGCCGCGAGTGGCAGCACCGTTACCGGGCACGGGTCTGGGATTCACCTTGCTGCCCTGACAATGTTAACGGCTCAATGGCCCTCTGCTAGCACATTCAAATGCATCCTGAAAGCCTGTGAAATCTGCCCAGTGTCACTGTGCAGGCATGACCAATCCATGTTGGCAGAGACATTAATTGCGCGCCCCTTGTCACAAAGCTTTCCTTCACAGTACCGCACCACAAGTTGATCCCGAGGCCGGTCTCCAAATGATAGAACGGATGGGGTTTCGGAACGGATCGTTCCGGTGGTTATGGGATTCAAATGTAAATTGGGCTGAAATTACATTTTTTCACCCCCTTAAAGTATTTCTGAGGCAGGTTTTCTGCTTCAGTTCTCAGTGGCTTCAATGGTTCGTTTGCCGGCTTGTTATACCTTGTCCATTAATGTGTGTTCATATCTCTCATATAGACTGAGCAGCATTTATTACATTTGCTGGTATAAAAATGTATGGAGTGTTTATGTATAGTGTTCACGTGTGTGAATAAAACATCAGACGTCAGGATTGCATAGTAATGAGCGATTTGAAAAAGCCATATAACAGGAAACAAAGATAATTATATCTGCAGCCAAACATGTGCAGTGTTGGAAATAACCATGTCTACAGGACTTCAGTACAAAGGCTATGGTGGACTATGTCACCCAGACTAGTTATGTCATATACGAGAGTGCACAACCCTTCCCTTTGTTTTCACTGATGAAAGATTCTTAACAGCAGCAAGATGCAATGTCTGTGGCATAATAATAATAAAAAATGACTCATTCAACCGTATTGCATAATGTACAAATTACAGGACACTTTGTTAGCATAGCATTAACTCTCAACAAGATTCAGAAAGGTTTCCATATTGAAGCGGTAAAATGGCATCGCAGAGGAGATGCATCTGTCCGCGTGTGTGCCAGACTGTTATAAATCATTCTGATTGGTTTATCCTGGCCTGACTTTATACCTCCCTGAAGAATACAAGGCAACCTTTGAAAAACATTGCCATGAGTCCGGATGCCTAGAGCAGACCCATTTAAGCTGAATGCGCATATCTCACAATTCCTCAATACCTCAATTACATACCTCACATGCCTCAGAAAGCCACGGCGCTGAAAAATCAAGTTAAAAAATGCCCCCTTTCCTAGGTCAAAAACTCAGGTCATGCTACTCAAATAGAGTTGCGTCTGAAGCAACTTTTACCCATTACCTCCCAGTTAAACTTGGTGGATTATATGTGGAATCTAATTTAAATGGATTCCATGGGGAGGCAATTTTTGCAGTAAGAAATCCTAGCTCCCTATAATTGCATGATACACGGTTTGCCCTCACAATTGGTTTGCTGTTGATGGTGTTTTTAAGGAGAAAACAAAAGCATGATTTGAAAGATTAAACAATATTTGTTCCAAGCGATTTATCGTAACGCACAGCGCAAAGAACGCGTACACAAAAGCCACTCTGTGGGCCGTTGCTGTTTATGTTCCCTTTATATAAGACATGTTTAGTCAGATGGGTGCTTTCACTTTCGTTTGTTTGCCCGCTGCTGCTGTGTTTTTGTCTTTCTGTGGGATGCAAATAAAGTTGTTCTCTGGGAATTATTTCATCTGTCAGGCCCGACATGGAATGCTCATTCATGGAATTCACTGTAAGAAGCATTACCCCCCCCCCCCTTATTCTCCTAGACACTTCACAGCCCATTACATCTGTTTAAAACACCAATGGAACGTTTAGGAACTTCTCAAATCTATCCTGACAACAAGGACAACTAAATAAATATTTGATATTACGGCAATTTTACAGTTTCGCCCTGTGTCTTTTCAGATATTTCCCGTTCCCTGTAATGCAAATTAAACTATTCAGTCACTATAATCTGAGAAGCACACAATGGTATATGGCGAGAAAGGAGAGAGAGAAAAAACACTCACCAGAAATCTGAAAACCGCTCAGACTTTCATTCAGTTTCAATGGTGGGTTGTTATGTATCTATTTCAAAACTCTGTTTTTGCTACCAATTATCGTTTATGTGTTTGTTCTTCCGGAACAATCCATCTACTGAGCTGCACTGATACTGCGTCTCATATTTTGTCCAACGATGACAATACATAGTGAATAAATAACTAACCTAACGTTTTTCTTTTTAAAAATGGATGGTTGTTTGCAAAATGTTGTATCCCTCCTCTGATTCAAGCCAGATGGTTAATGTTTTGGCCTGGGAACAATTTGCAATGATTTATGCGACCAGAGTACACTTGAAAGTAAATTTGAATAGGACGGTATCTTATAAAGTCACTTCTGACATTAGTTCCCCTGTGTCACTGATTTATTATGAGTAAGGCCCATTCTGGGGCATGAACAATGGGCAGCCTAAATGACTTTTCCCTCGACTGAGGCTGTATAAATGTAGATTGAAATGGAAATTGTCAGCAAGAAATGGATCAGTTTTTAATACTGCCGGTTGAAGGAGGTTGGGGGTTGGGCATCAAGCTGCTGATCAGAATCTTTCATCATGGAAAAACAAAGAGAAGGGTTGTGCTCTCTCCGGCATGGCATAGGAGGCTGCTGAGGATTGACATTTTAGTTAAAATGCTATTAACTTCACATATATTGATAGAAGAAAATATCAAGAGAGGCCTGAAGGAGCATTGTTCTAGCCCCCCCCCCCCCTCCCCCAGTCTCTCCGTGTTCCACATTCAGGAAGGATCTCATCCATTGTCTGAAAGCCTAGGGGAGGATAACAAAACTCCTTTGGTTGAGTTATATGATCATTGGCTACGCGTCTTTGATAAATACGACGCTGTTGACCAAGTGCGGTGGAAGCAGGGGCGTTTGACAGGATCTTCTCCTCGTTGTTGAGCAGAGGCTGGAGTGTTATCCGGTGCAGCTGGGGTTGTCTGTCCCTAGAGAGATGGGCACATTCGGAAAACTGACAGATAATATTAGGCCACCATAGCCCGCTTTACCAATCCATTATGCTATCTCCCAGCATGTCTCATCTCCCATGCCAGTTAATGGCTTACATTGGACATCATGTTTGATGAGATTAAACCGTCCCTACACGAGAAAGGTACCGGTACTTTAACAATCGTACAAAGGAAATCAAACGGAAGGCACTTCCCCTTCTCTAATGGCCAATATGGTTTCCCTGGATTAATGTCACATTGGATCAGATATAAAATGTGGTTCAGAGAATTAAGGGTGCAAGGACAGCCAGTAATAGGGAAAGACTGTGAGGGGCCAATTGCCAATGATACAATACTCTATACAATAGCATGGTTTTCTTAAATCAGCTGTGGTTCTCTGAACACAGGCATTTCCGCCGCCTTGTGAACTGTAGCCTGAGACAGTTTGACACTGCAATATTCTCAGCCATTCTCAATTTGGCCTATTAAATTGGCATCAGCCTAAGGCTAGTTGTTTTTACAGAGCAGGGTGCCGTGCTTCTCAGCGATGTCTAGTTCAGAGATGTGGGATGAGGTGTGGAGCGGTTTGATTCCGTTATCTCTCAGGTAGGGGCTTCCCAGTGGGACACGGTTGTATTATGTTCTTCTGCCTGATGCTGCTGCTGCTATTCGTGTTTGGGGGGGGGGGGGGTATTATTTTGCGTTCAATAGAGCTATTTGTCTGTTTGTAATGCCACAGTTACGTGGATTTGTGCTGGGTTGCGGACCAGGGTCCAGGGGCTGAAGAGTGTGTTCCTGTTCTTTGTTTTGTATCACTGAGAGAAAAGGAATTGCCATTTAATGGAACCTTTCTGATGCTTTCCTGGTGACTTTCTGACTGTATGTTAAAATTAGTCAATTCTTTATGGTGCCAACACAAAAACTATTACAATTTTGAACATGAATAAAACTTTCAGGAAAAAAAATTATTAATGTGGCCTCCCTAAAGCATCACTTTTTAGTTGAATGAATCTGATACAATTTGTGAAAAAGTGGAATACTATATAACACAATATTCAAGACTTCAGTCTTGTATTATCCTGTAATGGACAAAATACTTTCTTAAGTTTTGATAATTCTTTGGGGAATCATGTTTAGGCTTCATTTTTGGGAGGTGAATTTTTATTTTTTATTTTTTATTTTTTCAAAAGCACCATCTAGCTCTGCCTTGCAGTAGACTAATCTTCTCTCAATATCTACATTTTCACCATGAGCAGACACAAAATACATGTCCCCATGCCCTCTACTCAGAGATTTCCTCTACGGGTGGTATGGATACATTGAGAGCTTATGTAGTAGGCAGCAGGCTGGTTATACTGCAATGATTTTTACCTGCAATGCGCATTGGTCTTCTTGATATAAACAGCGTGTGACTCTGACATGTGAGGGTACTCTCTGTAATTCCTCATTTGAAGAGTTTGACTGAGGCATGTCATCCCCATGTTGAGAAATCGTATAACGCCTTCTAATGGCAGAGCGGGAGGATTCACCTCAGCATGAACCATTTAAATTTCCTGTCGCATGATTTTGTGAGCAGGAAAAATCCATTGTGCATGGTGCCTGCAGAGGGTTATCTAAAAGAAGTGTCAAACTGAACTTTCCCCTAATAATTATGTGCTTTGCCAAGCTCCAATCTTTATCTCCCAATATAGCATGTTAAATGTTGAGAGTACTGCCCATTTCGTCTGAAAACAACCTCTTTGTGCAGGGATGAAAAGATTACGACAAACACATGTATAATTATTCCGCCTCTGTTTGAGTGTTTGCCTGAAATATGAAGCACATTGTCAAAATCCATTAAGTGGAGTGGACATCTGTAAAGACGCAAGTTCTCAGTGCCACTTAAAGCAGTATTGGGCTTTTTCACATGTTTTGCTGTAAAGCTCCAAACTTCATATTTTAAGGCAGTGGTTAGATACAGGAAGATTAGCGTTGATGTGAATGTGAAAATAAATGTGTTTTCCACCAGCATCTCTTGAAAAGTCACCTGTCAGGCGGAGATGAACCCAAAACAGCAGCTGCTTGGCAGAGCGGGGTAGAAGAGGCCGCACGCTGAGTTAATGAGGAAACAGACAGGAGGACACTTCATTAAAGTTTCAAACTGACTGATGACAGTCTTAGGCACCAGTGGGAGACCTGGAAAACCACAAAATAAAATGATAACACTGAAGTGAGTCTCGCCTGGAGAGTGAGCAGTGTGGGTCACCTGGGACCATCCAGCTTCAGCCATTGGCCTGTGCAGTCTCCGCACCACCTTCATCCCCTGAAACGACTCTTCTCCACCTCGGCTGATCTGGTTAATCCTTCGATTGTCCGTTAGGAAATGCTCTCTCACTAACTCTTGTGAATGTTATGAAAACGTGGCCTTTGGGGAAGCTCCGGGGACATCAGTGAAAAAACTGCACACTTGTGCAAACGTTTGTGATTTATGAGCGAGAGAGTGGTGAAAGCAACATCAAATGTAATTCCTCAGAAGAAATCAAATGGGACAGAAATAATGAATGACCGACACGTCTCATTTAGCATGCTTCTAATGGCTTCTGTTGGACCAAATATTGGATGGAATCAATCGTTCCTTACACTAAAATTGTATCTTAAATTGTCCGAAGTCAATCAGCACTTGTTGGGTTTCCGGCTGAATCAGCAGGATGTGGCCACCTTATATTTTACACCGACCTTAAATCATTGGTGCAAAAGCGGTTGACATATTGCGACTGATGGAGGTCATAACCACACAATAGCCAGGTTATTCATCAAATCCACATTTTAAGTGCTATATATTTTAGGCGTTAATGTTGCATTTTGATCAGCGTTTTTTCTATTTATTTATAATCTCTACTGCTGGATTGGAAACTTTAAAATACGGCAAATGGTCACTGAGCAGACAGTTAAATACTATTGCTTTGCCATTCAGCCGGTATTTCTTTATTTAGGGATTTGTGTACGCTGTTAAACAAAATGCCCTCTGGGCATTTTGCCCTCTGGGCAAAGGAGTGACTTGCTGTAAATGCTGCACCGTTCCGAGTATGGTAAATGGTGTGTCGTTGGAATCGCTGTCGTGTGTGACCTGGTGGGAAAGGTTATAAGTCTGACATGTTCACTCACAGCCATTCACAGAAAATGTTTCATTCAAAAAGGTGCAAGAATAATCCTTAAAATGACTGGCCTTCACGTCCCCGTCAGTGGTTTAATTACACGCAACCGAGTGGAGGAGCTCTCCTGGGCATGTGCAGGATATATTATGACAAGTTATCCAAACAGGGAGACGTATATCCCCGCTTTGACTCTTCCAACAGATTCACAGAGAGCCATTTCAGTTCAGTTTTGCTTTTTTTCATGTCAGTCATATTTTATTTCCAAGGTCTAGGCCTATTTAGTTTTATTTACACTGTTCTCTGAATAACACCTCACTTAATCTCTTGTAAGACAGTTCTATGTGTCCCAGGGTGCTTTTATAGTTGCCCTTCCACACAGATTAGGACATTAAATTGCCAGGTGCATTAAAAGTAAGCTTGATTAAATATGATGACTTTATTTTGTCAGTTCATAGATTAAACAAAGATCCAAGATATATATCTTTCTGGGTGTGATGTCATATTGGGATACAATCCCACGTTACAGAGGTACCCATCGCCTGAAAAAAGTGGGTTATATATATGAGCGAGAATCCTGCATGCAGTGAGCCAAACGGCAGCTGAAGAAGGGAGCCCTGTTCATTGTTCTGTTCCCCAAAACCGAGGAGGTCTTTAGCCTATAATGTGCTGGAGCTGGAGAGGCTTAGCCATTGCCAAGGTCCATGCCATGGACTCAGCAGGATTAAATCAAAAGGCAAAGTAATGTGGAACAGACCCCCAGACGGCGGAAGAGGTGGAAACCCAGACTCCGGAGGCTACCGTTGTGTGCTACCCCCCCCCCCCATCCCCCCGGGGACCATGTAAAAGCTCGTCCTGGATCCGGGCTCCTGCACTCGCCGCGTGCCGCCAGGGGGTTTCTGAGCTGCCAGCAGGGCCGGGTTCACAAAGGGATCATGGAAGAGATTAGGGACGGGAGGAGAGGCAAACGCTGCGCGGTTTATTCTGATCTCCGACGAGTCGAGGAGTCCGGGAAAAAATTATGTTGTCGGGGACAAAGATGGTCGATGAGTGTGTGTGAAAGGGTCTGCGATGCCCCGTTCGTGGCTTCAGCATGTCAGAAATATCTTGTCGACAATAAAGCAATTTACGAAATGCGTGAGGGACAAGAGATAAGGTTTTGTCCTGCAAGGTTTGGAGGCTTGAAATAGAGGGAAAGAATGGTGGAGAACACCTGAGTGGGTCTCTTATTTTATGTAATTTTTGTTATTTTTATCTGTACAGCACCACGTGCTTTATGTACAAGGAAACTCAGTTAACCATGAGTTAGAAGTAATATTTAATATGGAAGGTGAAGAGTAGAAAACGGTCTTGAAGACGAGAGCAGTAAAGGTGACACCTTGACCATAACCCCGTGAAAGCAAGCTGAATCTCGGCATTAGTTATCTTGAGTAGCGTGTGTAGTGTGCAATCCCAGATCTGCGGTGAGGTAACGTAGCTCAGTCAGTTAGCATCTCAAAACTGCTAAAATCATGCAGTGTAGACCTGACAGGAGGCCAAAAATCTAGAGGCCGTTTTCAAATTTGCTTATCTACTCAAGCATATATAACTCTAGCCATTTCACACGGGTTAAACATAATAGACAATGCATTTTTATTATGATTTGTTTTGTGTTTGTCTCCATAAGTCCTTGAACCAAAGTCTGTTCTAGATAAGTCTGTTAAGGCTGTTCTTCATTTGATTTGAACACAGCTCAAATAAAGGATTTATTGTTTAGTGAGGAGTGGGGTAAGTTTTTTAAATAGATTCTGATATGATAGATATAATGTCCGCCATCTCAGCCTAATGCTGGCTTCTCCAATGAGACAGCCAGCCAAACCAAAAATCATTTTATAAACTAAATAATTAATTAAATAAATCATGAAGTGCACCGATATTAATATTCTCAAGGCTTTTGTTAGCTGTTGGGTCTGAAGACAAAATGCATTGGATATTAAATGGGTAAAACGTGTTTCAAAACATGTTAATTTCAGTAGTAACAAATTAGGAATTATTTTGTCCCTTGTCTAAATCTAATGACTATGGTAGGATTATAGCATAAATAGAACTATTAAAATGAGAATAAAGAAACAATTGCAGTGATGTTTAGTTCAAATCTGCTACTTTAAAATTCTCACTTGTAGTCTTTTGTGAGTAGGAAAAACAAAGCACACTAAAAATATGTCTAATAGTTGTCATGGTGGCGTGGCTTGAGTGGTTATAATGAAGGATGAACATTATAGTGTGAACCTTAAATACAAGCCGCATTGTTCTTTTGTAGACGTGCCTCTGTCATTAATCTGACAGGTCTGACACATTTGTAAGTATTCTTGTAGGACAGGGATAAACCCAGACAAAAGAATAGCATATAGTCTTTTTAAAGCGTGGGGCGAAGAATGTTATCTGATGGCGTAACATAAAAATGTGAAATTACACAAAAGAGGAAGTGAGCTTTTTTTACTTTTTTTAAATTTATTTTTTACTGCTGGAAGTAATTTTGAACGGCCTGAATCTGTAAATAATACATACATTTTCTTTATTAAACACATTAATATGTTTTGCTAAGAATCTCGCAACTCAAAAAAAATCCAGTATGATTTTTAAGGGGAGGTAGGAGGGGATACAGGAGAGAGCTTTTATCTGTGTTTTATCAGTTTGTTTCTGATACGAGAATTGTGTTCCAGAGGTGTTCACCTGCGAGGGCCTGAACCAATAGACAATTAATATAAACTCCTCCAAGTGCAGGTGCCTGAGCAGAAACACATTGCAATCTTTTAGCTCTAAAAATGATTGCAGACTCCTTGTTGTGCTCAAAAAACCAGTAAATCACGAGTCTGCAACTCGGGTCAATAAATCGCCACATGCTCACCTGCGGCAATAGAAATCAGTAAGTTCCCTGAGGCTGTGGGCAGAATAGGTTTTTCACTTTAGACTGAAGTCAACTGCACACAGGTGACCCTCGAATAATTTATTTCCAGTTTGGTTCTGCATTGTTTGAGTTTGGTTCTTTTGTTTTCATTCTTACCCTTTGAATCTTTTTTTTTTTTTTTTTTACAAAAAACGAAGTTTAAATGTGGCAACAAATACTCAAGTATAAAACCTCTTCTTAGCAGAAATTGCTGTCATTATACTTCAGTGATTTATCTGACTTACAATATGGTTTCCAGACTCGTTCAGGGGCTTTGTAACCTTCTTTTTTTTTCACACAATGCACTTGTGAATCAGTGTTAAAAAATAATTGACTTTACTTTATAAACGAGCTTTAAAAGAAATTCCGTCTTGTGTTTTTAATTGAATCCAAAAAAAATTATTTTTTACACATTTTTAACTGAAGCAAAAGTATCAACCTGGGAGCTAGAAACCGGAGGGGAGTGATTTAGTTTCTTTAGAGGCTGAGGATCGAAAAACAGGACGGGAATGCACACGCAGGCCTCTGCCTGGTCGCTGCACAAGTGTTTATGCAGCACTGAAAACATTTTCATTGTAAAGCTTTGGCATCATAGCACCAGGCAGTTAATCATTTTGGTTTTACGCACAATGTTTGCGTCGTCGGCTAAATAAACATTCATTGTCCCCCCCGTGTCATTTCTTTTAATCTTTTATAAGAAGTAAAGAGTGTAGCCTTCCACGTGCCACCCATTGCGTATTTCACACACCGCTCTCTGTAGGACAGGTGGTAAATAATGACCGTTGCCACTGCATGACAGCAGATAAAATATTTGACGTATAGCCAACCTCCCTGCGCAGGTTTTTATTTTTTTGGTTTTCCTGTTTGACTTCCTCTTCGCACAAAAAGCAGTTCCACATAATTATGTAAAGTCAGTATACAATTTATAGGCACGTCTTGGTTGAATGCGATGGTGTGTGTGTGTGTGTGCGTGCGTGCGTGCGTGCGTGTGTGTGTGTGTGTGTGTGTGTGTGTGTGTGTGTGTGTGTGTGTGTGCGCGCCCATGTTGTTTACTGACTTGTTGTGAGAGACGGTGCATCCCTCACTATGTTGCCACAGGGGTGGTAAAACGATGAGTCCCTTCAAAGCCTCTCAAATGTATTATTCATACAAGCGTGAAAAAAAGTTGTGTTCTCTTACTCGCTGCCACCTCTCAGCATGAATTAAAGATGACATTCGCCAAGAAAAGGTAGCTTTGGCGTGTGTCAGGGTCTGCTTTGTACCCCTGATTAAATACGGTTAGTACGCGACCTCGTGTTAATCACGCCACCCAATCAAGGTAACTACCGGTCCTGTCCTCAGCCTTTGGCTGGCGTTGGCCTGGTGAGCACAGAGACACATTCGCTAAAGATGTATTATGGCTTCTCGGCTGCCTTATTCCCAGACGTGTTCCTCGGCAAAAAAAAAAAGTAACTTCTCCCCCCCCCAAAAAAACACATTCCTAGCAGGTCACTCTGGGTTTGTGCAGCTCATCAATAATAAAAAAAACCGCACTCTGAGCTCCACTCCGCCGCAGAAAGCTGATGAAACCTGAAAGCGGTGTGCGTGACATAACCGCGCAAGGAACCGTCTGCGGAAAATGTCCGAAAACAAACGACCCAGCCGTGCATTTTGGGGCAGAGGCCAGAGCAACGGAGTTTGTGATTAACGGCATCGAAGGCTAAATCGAACTGCGGGGGCTGTGGGTCGCACTAGGGCGCGTGGGAGTTTGTGTGTGGGAGTCCTGGCTCTTCAACGACCCGGCTATTTACAATCAGGACTTTTATATACGTGATTTTGTTTCACTGCAAGAGCATGAAAGCGCGTCATTTTGCTACTGTTCTTTCAACGTGCACTAACCCATAATTGATTTAAGTGAATGAGATGGGCCTTGTACGCTTGTAAAATCAAAATAGAGGATGATTAACACAAGAAGGTCTGTAGCCCTAAGCAGAAGTCAGGTCCGTAAACTGCATGATTCATTTTAATCAAAGCCCGTTTGGGGTAATTTTCCCTAAATCAATAATACAATTTCAGGAACAAGTAAACATTTAAACGGACTGCAGCAAAAAAAATATGTCTTTTTCCTTCCAGATCTTCTGGTGAACAATCCCTTTCATTAATATATTTTTTAGTATAATTTTTGCCTTACAAATTTGAGAGGTCTCTGAGTAACCCCCATTTCTTAATAGAGGCCCTGTAAAAGTTTGTTGGAGGAGTGCAATAGTGAAAGAGGAACTTACAGGCCATTTATCCATCCTTTAACAGCCTTGAAATGTCATTTAAAGATTTTATTGTGTATTCCATAAATGGCTGGGATGGCTTTCCACGCACGTGGTGCTCAGTGAACTGAAAGATACTCCACTATGACCCATGTTTTTCCCCTCATGGGTAACTTCTCCCGACCAGCTGTTTTTTTTCGTTTTGTTTTTTCATACGCGTGTAGACAGACCCCCTCCACCCCGATCCGTTCCTCTGAGGGGTAGCCACTGAGTAGAAACTATCCTCTAACGAAGATCTCCGTTCGGGCATGCTTTGATTTAGTCTATTGTCTAAATGCCAAGCCACCCTGATTCCCCCTCCAACCTAAACAATGACTGGCTGTTTTGGTGCTTTGCGTGTGCGTGTCAAGGTCGTTAGGACTGCTGATCTTAAGCATCCCTGTCCAACGTATCCGACAGCGTTATCTTCTGCACACTATCCAGTTTGTTTCCCTTCAGGTGTTTGTGAATCGCTTGCTTAAAGCCGAGAGATTTACCTTTTCCCTGGAATCTCAGCACCGAGCCCTGACTTGAGCCACAATATGAGCTGAGGTTGATGTGGTCCTGAAGCGGAGCTTTAGTGTTATACATCACACACACACATCGCTTAGTTTTGAACACAGGGCAGTGTAACAGAGAATGTTTACCCTATTGTGTTCCATACATTTTTGACAAATTTGAATGCGACTAACAACGTCTAAATAGGTCCATCCCCGTGACGTAAAGCACATTCAGATTTATCGTTCCGCAGTAAACGCCATCCTTTAAATAAAATTTGTTTAAAATTAAGTTAGCACGAGACGCCAATTAGATAACCCGTGAATGATGGCCTACAGTTCACTAATCCAGATCAGGCTCACTAATCCAGATCACATCACCACGTCAAGTTAAGAGAGTGAACCTGCTTGAGGAATTGACTGTCTCCAACAGGCTGTTATAGCTAACTATTTATCAAAAACGAAATGTTTAACTGTGAATGTATTACGCATCGGGCCTTCGGGAGGAGCTGGGGCCAGAGAGATCATTGCCACTGGCGCCCATGGGAGTTTGACGTTGATGTAAAATGAAGTTAATGAGATCACACCCACAAAAGGAGTGGGTGCAGTGGACCGGCTCTTAACGTTCACATGCTGGAAGGCCTGGGAGATTACAAAGGGTCCGGTTTGAATCTTACCCAGCATTGCTTTTATGTTTGCTCTATATTTCAGCCTTTTTGTTTTGTTTCATTTTAAATTTGTCCATGGTCTGGGCTGCGAAAGGTACAAATGTGTTTATATTTTAAAATGTATTTTTGCTTTATTTTGAATTTATGATCTATATTCAAATCTGAGAAAATCCTTTTTTTTTTTTTTAAATGACAGATTTAGTAAGCGCAGCTGGACAGAAGCGGGTCTGTGGTCCCCACCGCGCAGTTGGACTGAAGCGGGTCTGTGGTCCCCACCGCGCAGCGGGACTGAAGCGAGTCTGTGGTCCCCACCGCGCAGCGGGACTGAAGCGAGTCTGTGGTCCCCACCGTGCAGCTGGTCAAACGCGAAACCTGCTAAGATCTCTCCCCAACAGTTAGTCCCGAGTTGAGCTTTCAAACCAGAAAGTGTCGTGTTTGCTTTAGCAATCTTGTAATTGAATGAATATTGCACTGGCAGAAGGAAAAAGGAAAGCAGGATGTGATAGGGAAGGTTGTTTATGGCTCTGACAGCCTTTCTCAGCAGAAACTGTCATTTCATGTAGTGTTAATTACCTCTCGAGAAAGCTGATAAATTACACTTATAAGGAAGAGTTGCTAGATGTGTATATTTGAAATGCTCTGCGTTCTGTTTACAAGCTATGGCTTGCCGGTGAAGAGGATATGTGTAAATTTCTGAACATCAGAGAGGCTGTTTGAGAAATTTATTTCTTTTAGAGGGTGGAGGTGCACTAGATTATTATGTAGAGATCTTCTGAAGCCAGCTGTAGAGTCTTAAAAATCTAAACCCAAAGTACCAATATTGCACAAAGTCAATATTTTATCCCATTAACTTTGTTTCTATGCAGTTAGCCTGGTTAAGTCAACTGTGTCAACATGGATATCACTAATGGTCGTCCATAGAAGTCTGCTGAATTCTGCTGTTTGTTTCCACTCTCAATTCTCTTATTTAAAATTCTAGGGGAAAAATATACAGTGGAACAGCTCTTGGCATTTCTGAATTAAAATAGTATTAATGAGTCCCTTTTAGTGAGACTTAGGATTTAGTCAGAAAACTGAGACGGCACTTGTTAAGGTCCTCAATGTCATTCAGGTCTTGTGGACAGCAGTTCTGCAGACTCGATCACCCGATGCTTTGTAATCTATTGATCATCACCTCCTTTACCAGACTGGAAGGCACTGTTGGTTAAGGAGAAAGTGTGCTATTCTTTCCGGCTTTCTCCCAGGTAGTTCTGTTGTTGTTTTTAAGCCGAGGTTAAAGGCTTTTGCCACTGTTGGGCGGCTAACTACTTAGCACCTTCTAAATGATCTGAGAGCGAACGTATCGGTTCAGATTAATTTCAAGGCATTCTGCTTGTTCAAAGAGAAACTCCCCCGTCTGGTTGTCAGCAAAGACAGATGAACAGGTAAAGTGATATTGTTGGCTGGCCAACAGCGACAGCACTATATTTAACACATCTCCAGAGAAATATAAAAGTCTCTAAACTCAAGGACGTCGCCATGCAAAATGCAGAGAGGATCTCTTTCTCCCTGGGTGTTTATGTGGAGACACAGAGGCAGTTAATTCCGGGAAGCGGAAGCATATGGCCATTGTTTTAAACACACATCACTCAAGGCATTGCACCTTGTTCCCGGTTCTGTCATAGCACATATATATATATATATATATATATATATATATAGTTTATAGTTTATTGCTGTACTTGCAGTCTTCATGATGTCACTTTGGAGTCGACTCTTGATGGGCACATAAACAACCTGGTCCTCTGATATTTCAAGGGTAGGAGGCTGGATTGGAATTTTACTGTGTTCAGGATAGTCCTGTGATCCTATATGTGCATCGCAGCGGCCAAGAGCTGTTTTACAGCGGCGGCATGACTGCCAGTGTAGTTTGCTATATCTTTCGCTCCCATGTGAAATATACAAATGATGTAAACGTCTTGTCAGCATGCACATACCCTAATGCTGGTTGGCATTTTAACATTTGATTTTGTAATGATATCACAACATAAACTGGCAAGAACCCCGCAAAAGGAAGCAAGGATCGCCCGGAGTACATTAGCGTGAATCCAATGAGAAATCGATTTGGGCTGTTTGCTGGGCTGTTGTTTTTTTTTGCTGTGTTTTTTTTTGTTGTGTGCTCGCGCTGCTGGAATGAGCGAGTTGGGGCCTCCCAAACTGGGATTCCATTTTAATTACCCAGAAATTAAATATATGCTGATGCTGTAAATCACATACTCTACCAAGTTGTGACAATATTACAATTACTATTTAGTAATAAGCTCATTTACACATTGCCTAAGTAAAACTCTTGCAAATAATATTTGACAGGCACGGCTTTAATCTCACATGCATAACCGGTTGCAATTGTACTTCAGACATCTGGACCTATATAGATATGTCTGTGAATAATCAAGGCTCTCCCTTGAAGTCACAAAGTCAATTATGCTTTTAATTATAATCCTTAACACCTCAATGTATTTAATTGTCACTAGCAATGCCCAGTGATGTGTCACCCGTATTAAAACATGTGCATATTCAGTATAGATAATCGTACCTAATGGCTTCTGATTTGTGTTGGTGTGCGTATACGTGTGTGTGTGTGCTTTAAATACAATACAACTGAAAAAAATCTGTAGGTGTTTTAGTGTATGTTGAGTTTTGATAGAGTCACTGTTGGAGCTTTCTCTGTAATTGGGACGCAAGTTGCATTCATTTTACTCACTGTCACTGATTCACTGACACCATCACTGTCAACTGATAAAACGTTTCTCTTTCAACACCCTTCAATATTTGTTTTCTTGATTTACAGTTTGGGATCAAATTGTTCATTCCTGCCCACCTTACTCCATCGTCAAATTAAGGTGAAGGTTTCCCAGGAGGAATACTTATCAAGCATGTAATAGAAATTCATATTCACTAATTGGTAAATATGCATAAATTGGCAGGCTGCTAGAAGTATATTTATGGATGAAGAGCATATTTATAAATGGTTACCTTTTTTGCCAGTTGATTAACTGGTATCGGTGAGCACATGTAAACAATTTAAAACAGTCAAGCCAAGATAGAAACCTTCTAAGTCAGAACCAGGTAAAGATACATTTATGATCTTATAAAGAGAAAAAGAAATAGTGTGCGATTTACTTATATTTTCCATGGGAATACAATACTGCTGACTGTAACACTGATGGTCTTGTGATATCCCTATGACAAATTGTTTTTGACACAGCAATTACTTACGCAGGAATCTAAATAAATATAAATAGCATCAAAATTTGAATATAGAATTGATGTTATAGACTTGATCCCCGGCTCAGCCCTCACTATTAAGCATGGTTTCATGCTAGAAGTAAACACATTTAAGTTAATAAGAACACGACTCCCACTGCCACCCAAAAAAACATCCACCTCAGCTTCAGGTGGTCACATTCTTCTGTGATGGCAACTCTGTCTGTGTGTGTGTGTGTGTGTGTGTGTGTGTGTGTGTGTGTGTGTGTGTGTGTGTGTGTGTGTGTGTCCACATACTCTCTGTTCTG